>JBBPBR010000003.1:10450321-10469757 GCA_037974775.1 Cicer pinnatifidum | reverse complement strand
CGAGATAGGCCGTTATTGTTGTTTTTGTATATCTTATATTCCTTATCATCATTATATATCCCCAAAAAAAAGTCCCTAAATAAAAAACAAGTGTGTATAATGGGTGATTTGTGTATATCTATTTAATCAAGCTGTTTTTAAAAATTCTCTCAATTTTTTTTAAAATAATGGATAATTATCATTTAGGATCTATTAGATAACAAGAATAGAGGAGACATGATACGATAAATCTACACTATCACACTCAAATAATTTGTTTCATGCACTCAATAAATTTAATACACAAACCAGTTTTTTAATCTTAATCTACTTAAAAATATCACACATTAATTATATTTTTTTTACACTCATCAATTAAAACTTTAAAATATATAAAACTAAATTTCTATAAAAAATATAAATAAAAATATCAAAACTTAGATTTAATATGTTTTAAGGTTTTAATTATAAATATAAATAATTAACTTTTTTATTTATTTTATATAAATATAAATAAAAATATAATCATATTTTATAAAAACTTAGATATAATATGTTTTAAGGTTTTAATTGGTGTTTTTAACCAATTTTCGGATCAGAAAGTTAAAGGCCCGTGTTTTGGGTTGACGGGTCTAGTTGGTTTCAAAGGCCTAGCCCAACAATGAATTTTAACAAAACCCTAATCGACACTTCTCCCATATAAACACGAAAAACAGAATCACAGTGTGCTCGCTGAAGAAGAAGCTCTACGCCGTCGAACCGAAGCAGGCATCGTCCTAGAACCCTAGAGCTTCAACAATGGTATGTCTACTCCTAATATTTGCGTTTTTCTTTGCGAACATTGATCTATAACAATTTTTATATTAACACTTCACTACTTCGATTTCAATCTTCTGAGGTGATTCAGATTCATAGTTGATTTTCCTTTGTAATTGAAATGTTTTCTCTATTTGTTATTTTAATATTTGATTATTTGGATGGTTTCAGTGGTTCAAAGATCTAATCGTTTTTTCTTATATTTTTGTTTATGTAATTGTAGTCGAGGAGAAAGGTTAGAGAGCCAAAGGAAGAAACTGTGACTCTTGGTCCTGCTGTTAAAGACGGTGAACATGTTTTTGGTGTTGCTCGTATCTTTGCTTCATTCAACGACACTTTCATTGTGAGTGTATTTAGTTTGTTTGTTGTTTCAATTTGTGTTTTTGTATTTTTTGATTTCTTGTGGTAATTGTATGATTTTATTGTTTGCAGCATGTCACTGATTTGTCTGGAAGGGAAACACTTGTCCGCATTACTGGTAAGTGTGTTTCTTTAAGATTGACATATATAATTGACTTTAACTATTCCCTTAGTTTTTATATTACGTTCAAATTAATCTATATGCAATGTCAGTCGATCTTTTTACGAAACTGTATGTTTTAGTTTTCCTTTGCATTGTATCTTGAGCTATTTATCTCTTGTTTGTGAGATTTTTATGTTAGGAATGTAAAACTATTGCATTATTGAACGGGTTTTGACTTTCAACTAGTTCTTAGTTATAAGGAATTTGTCTGAAACCGAGGACTTACTTCTGTTTATGACTTTGCTTTACTTTGTCTTAGTAACCCCAATAATGATCATAAAGTTTTGCCTGAAAGTGAAGACTTACTGTCATTTACAATTTTGCTTTACTTTATCAAGACCCTGATCATCAAAACCTATGAAAAATGGTTATGATCATCAACACCATTAATGCAGATATCATAGGACACCAAAACGTTTTCCATCTTCATTGATGTATCTACTACCAAAATACTAAACATGTTGTAGTTAACTTTCATGTTTTCAACCCCATCATATTACTCATCATTGAACTTGACACATCTTTAACCCATGTAGTTTTGTCCAAGGGGTCTAAGGTGTGTCAACCTTTTAAAAACAATTATTATTTTTGGGACACATTTTTGAGTTGTTCAGTGTTGGCTGGACACTGACATGAGTCGGATACGGCTACACGCCTAATCACATTGGTGTTAGTAGTCCTGTGAAATTGTCTTACAGTTTGTTTGTTAATGTTCAGGTGGAATGAAGGTTAAAGCTGACAGAGATGAGTCATCTCCATATGCTGCTATGCTTGCAGCACAAGATGTTGCTACCAGATGCAAGGTGATTGAATTTATTTATACCTTTATTTATTTATTTATTTATATGTGCCTTACGAAAAAATAAGTTTTTCTCTTTGTGAATTTGGTAGAATTGTTAAAATGTGATTCCAGTCTTTGCAGTTTCAATTATCTTTTCTCAGACATTATTGTTGAAGTGTCAAAATTTGTTGATTTGATTCTATTTATTATGAAACAGGAACTGGGCATTACTGCTCTTCATATCAAGCTCCGTGCAACTGGTGGGAACAAGACAAAAACACCAGGACCTGGTGCTCAGGCTGCTCTCCGTGCCTTGGCTCGGTCAGGAATGAAAATTGGGCGCATAGGTATTTTTTTGATCCATATATATTCATGATATTGCAGTTTACTTGTTTCCATCTTTTTTTAGGCTGCTGTTGTTCTGGTTTGTATGTTTCTTTTATGATGTTTTAATTGTGTTGTATTTGTGAAACATGTCTAATCAATTGGTATTAAGTAATTGTTCTCCTAGTTACTTTATAATGTTTTGTTTTTCAGCAATTTATCATTTAATTTCTCAGATTGATCTCTATTGATAATGTCTGATGATTTTTTTATTAATTTGCAGAGGATGTGACCCCAATTCCATCAGACAGCACTCGTAGAAAGAGTGGTAGAAGGGGTAGAAGGCTCTGAGATTGCTATTTGCATTATGGATGGAGCTGCTTTTGCTTTTATTTTCGTTTCCTTGTTTTGTTTCTTTTCAGACTGTATCGTGGCTTATTCATATTTATCTTAAGATGTGTTTTGCAACATTATTGTATTTCTTGAGTCAGCTGTGGCCAAAAATTTTACCTGAGTTTATTAATATGTAGTTAGAGTTTCGGTTAAAGTTTTCCTGCCTTTTGTGATTTATTACAATTCTTCCGTATCTGATTCATTTAATTACTGTGCTGATCGTTTCAGTATGCTAATTGTTACACACACCCGATGCTAGATCAAATTTAACCCAACGTTTTTGTGAATCCAATTTTATTTGAAGTTAAAATGTTACGCAATTTCCAGTTGCATTTCTAGTTTTCATAGTTAGTGTCCATTTTGCAATTTTGATGCTCCTAAACTGTTTTTGGCAATTTTGCATAGGTGAATTATCCTTTAGTTGCATAAATGAGTGGTTTAAGTTTAAATTAACTTATTAAAACAAGGAAATTGATAAAGCTTAAATAAAGTCTGATGAAGTTTTAGCTAACAATAACGTCACAACCTAAAAATTTAATATCGGGACTGATGTAAAAATTATACTTAGCCTATTTAATTAGTTCTAAATAACTAATTTAAAAAATATATAATTTTTTTAAAAAAATTCAAGTTTTTATTTAAACTTCCAACTTTCTCGTTTTTTAAATAACATAATTTAAATATTCAATATAAAAATGGTACTCGATCAAAGGATTCTGCCAAAGAATTAGTGAGAGGAGAACAATTACCGCCAACTACAAGTGAAACACAAAAAGCTACAACTAATTATTTTACAATCTTATAGAAAATATGATAAACTATACTACATAAAATATGAATAATTTTCAAATAAAGTGTCATTAAACTTATAATTTAGCCATCTCATTGAGAACCAAAATCCACATATTCTCATTGAGAGTTTTTTTGTTCCTAAGAGTGGTTTTTTTTTTAGAGGTAATTAATTTCATCTAACGGATAGTCATCTCTTCATCTCACAATGTAACTAGTTGTATCTACTACCGTTAACTATTTCATAACTATAAGAACCATTTATAAAGCAATTATTTGAAAATCATTTATCATTTCATTGTATCTCAGAGAAAATATATTCAAATTATATAACAATTCAATATTTAAACCGTCTTATATGCGGATTTTTATAATACGCTTCCATCGTTTTCTCAAAAGTTTTGTTCGAATTATATTTTCATTTATTGGTTTTATGAGGCGTTGTATTGTATTATTTGATCTACGACAGAAAAACAAACCTTAAGGTGTATCATTATAAGGGTAGAAAGGTAAATTAGTATTTAAAACTCCCGTGAACCAAACTCTCTCCTCTCCGTTGCACCAAACGAACCCGTTACCAGAAGGAACAAAAGGTTTCTGTTATTGTCCAATTTGAAGTTAAGCCCTTAACGGAAATCTAAGCAAAATTTACAGTCTCCACCGGTGCCATCTCGTTGTTCGTTCTGCATCTGCAGCATAGCAAGCTTCCGTCTCCATTCATCTGTCCCATATTGTTGGTGAGATTTTGGTTACTGATTTTGTGTATTTAGGTAATTAGGTTAGGGTTTGTGTGATTTTTCATTCAAGCAAGAAACTAAGCATCCCCAATTGGTACCGTGATCTCACAATACACATTTAAACACTTAAACTTGAATTTTGTGCCTCCTTCCCTATGTCTGTTTAGTATAACATGGCTTTAGGAATTCAATTTTACTTGTCAAGTGGCTACTTTTTTTTTTGTTTCAGTATTCTGCATCATTGATTGATTGCACGTTAATGCTAAACAAGCTTAATCTACTGTTGAATTTCAATTTCCACCCTTAATACCTATATCTGCAAATTCTATATCATTCATTTGTTAGTTATGAGTACTTTTCAAGCATATTTTTTCTTTTTATCAGTGTTGTCAACTGTGGGTCGTTCGCATAAAATAGCGGTTTGTTCTAATAGGGGGTTGCTTCTGCTGCAAACTAATTTTTATTTTTGGGCTTAAATATGATTTTGATCTTTTATCTTTTACCTAATATTCGTTTTGGTCATTTATCTTTTATAAGTGATGTATTTTAGTTCTTCTCACAATCACAACAATAGTTATAACAACATCTGGTAATTGGAATCCCTTCTAACAATTGCCAATATGTATCTAGTATAATATTTTTTTAAAAAAACATCCATTAAACCTAATAATAGACATGCGCTTGAAAAAGTTCTTCTTGCATGCTTTGAAACATATGTAAGTTCGTTGAAACCAATGACATTTATAACTGATCCGATATTTGATCTTAATAGTTCACGACAAAAATTACACAATTGTTTGAAAGAGTTATGAATAAAAAATAAAGTACCACACTTATATTTAAGCCTTTGTTTTTTCATTTGCAAGTTTTTACTTCTGAATAAATTTCCATTCTAATGTATGGATTTGAGTGTTTTTTCATGGTATTCTTTGAATTTACTCTTATTGTTTGTTTTTTGACTAGGAGTAACTATCCAGGTTGAGTGAAAAGGGAGAAATAAGAAAATGTTTTTCCACATAGTGTTGGAAAGAAACATGCAACTGCACCCACGCTACTTTGGTCGTAATCTTCGTGATAATCTTGTTTCCAAGCTAATGAAAGACGTGGAAGGCACTTGCAGGTGATTCACCTTAACATTATTTATATCTTTTCTCTTCTAACTTCCTAGAAGATGTGCGGCGATGGAATCGAAAAGAAAATTCATTATGGATTTTTATCTATGCCATAATTACAGAGCATGCATTAAACAATTAAAGTAGTTTTTTATTACAAAACTGTAGTTGTAGTATTTAAATTTGCTGTTACTCTTTTACATGCCCTTGACTTGATGCTTTTTCATTTATTTATATTCTTGATGCTAATGATTTACTTTTCAGGATACTTAAAAGATGAGAATGTTTTTTTTTAATAAAAGATGAGAATGTTAACAGAGAGCAAATTGAAGAAAAAATGCTGTTTGTCTTTGATTTCTTTCTCAATTTTGTTTTTGGTTATCGATTAAAGAAGAAAAAAAAGAAACAGAAGTACATTTCAAAGGCTACCTCCTGAAGATGGAAACTATTTCTATTGAAAAAAATGGCCACCAAAATATTAACAAAAGGCGGAATCCCCAAACTAACAAGGGCTTTAGTCCCTGAGTTGAGAATGCAAATCCCTCCGGCAGGGGGCTTTTCTTGATAAATGTACTACGTTTGCTTTATGTTGCTTTGAACTATTTTTAACAAATATCTCAAAGTTCGGCACATTATTTTTTTTCGTATGCTGAAACTTCAAATGACAATTTAATATGCTATTTCCAGTTAAATATGTAAATGGTAATGCTGTCTACGCATTTGATTGGAACAGTCTATAATAGTTTAGATCAAAATATTTGTGTTTTTGGACTTCGGAGTGATGTAACAATTAGGCTTTCAACTATTACACAGTGGTCGACATGGATTTGTGGTGGCGGTTACAGGGATTGAAAACATAGGGAAAGGGTTAATTCGTGATGGAACGGGGTTTGTAACATTTCCAGTTAAGTACCAATGTGTTGTCTTCAGACCATTTAAAGGAGAGATCTTAGAAGCTGTTGTTACCATGGTGAACAAGGTTTTACAATTCCTTTTTCTTTACATTTTACTCTATAGCATTATCTAGCTGTTTAACTCTTATGTGTGGATAAAGTGATTTATATTGTCTAGTTATGTTTGTACAGATGGGATTTTTTGCTGAAGCTGGACCAGTTCAAATCTTTGTTTCAAACCATGTAAGGTGTTTTATAACATTAAAGCAGTAACTTGATCTGTCCTAAGTCATTTTTTCAATTGAAATATGGAATGTTGTGCACACTTCTTGCTCCCCTTGCTATTTTTATTTTTCTTTTATTACTATTTGCTGATAGGAACTTCTAGTTCTAATTCTAAATCAATGGGCTCTCTTTATTTTACCATACATCTTGGACCATTTAAAATTTCAGAGATGATAATATGATATATGTAATGAAGTTCAGATTTGCCAAGGATTATTTCCATTTTTATTTATAAATAGTTCAAGATATTTTATGTCATTACTTTGCATTTGGAAATGCTTCAACATGTACATTATCATATATTTATCTGATGAGATCCTTTTTTTCTCCTTTCAGTTGATTCCGGATGATATGGAGTTCCAGTCTGGAGATATGCCAAACTACACTACTTCAGATGGATCAGTATGTATCATTTATAATAACATTTCGTTGGAGTTTGGAGAAGAAGAGAAAATTGTTTTTTTTTCCTGTTCATTATCATGTGTTTTGTTATATGTTTTTGGCTCTGATCATTTGATTTTTTGCAGGTTAAAATTCAGAAAGATAGTGAAGTGAGACTTAAGATAATTGGGACTCGTGTGGATGCTACTGAAATTGTATGCCCATAAATATTTCATCTTTTACTTTGCTTTTATGAATGCCGTTAATTTCCATCAGCTTTATACTTAATTATGCTTTGAGATATTCAAATTAATATGATTTGAAAGCCGTATAAAAATTCCTCATAGAAAAGCCTTGTTTATGCTAGTTTTAACTTTGTGCTCATGTAAATCGCAGGCTTGGCAGTAGTGATTTGTACATAATATATAAGTGGTTATAAATTTATCTGGAATTAATCTTTTGTCACCATTTGAACAATCCATTTCAACAGTCATGGACATGACATGGACATGGAATGTTAAAGTGACTACCAAGTATATGTTACTGACTACCTTGACGGATTAGTAAAATTTAAAACACACTTTTGTGGTATGCAAGAAGCATTACTGCTCCAAGCTGCAATTTTACTTTATTAGTAGGATGCTGAACACACCCTAGAACTTGTGAGACAACTGTAATTACAAATTGTCCAGTTACTTTATGCACTGATAATGATTTATATTCTACCACTTCGTTGATGTTACATGTCTGATTATTCTTCCTAACATGATTATCTTGTATGCCGGTGTGTGTAAGATGTCTTAAAGAACTCATGATGCGGATGGCCTTTCAGCTTAGTGACAATTTTTGCAAGCATGCGATAATGTTTTTATTTTGCCTCTGTTATTTGGATCTATTTATAATGTTTTAGGGTTTCAATATATTCTGTAACTCATTTATTTAATGTCGCATATTACCCCTTTTTTCAGTTCTGCATAGGTACCATAAAAGATGATTTCTTGGGTGTGATCAACGACCCTGCAACAGTTTAACGCATATATTCTGTACCCTTCTATCTTATAGTTTGGATGGCATGGATTGTTACTCCTGAAACATCAGCTATCATGTTGTTGTGACCCTGCTGCTTAAATTACCCACTCATCATGAGTTACTTAATTGATGCATCAATTACTCTTTTTAATTACAACTGGTGTATAAATATTTGTATTAGATTCATTGTTGCATCTGTCAACTAACTCTGTATTGCACCCAAAATTAATATACCATCATTACGTTGCTGAATGTAATTTTCGAGTTTGGCACCCAAAATTATGTTGCTTTTGGGGTCGAGATATGATTTTTGTGACGCGATGTAAGATGTACGGGTACTATTTTACAATTAATATATTATATCTATTCATCTTAACATATGTTTAATGCATATTTTATAGGTAGTGATCTATCCATTTCTCAACAAATAGAAAGTTTCATTCTTAATATTGAGTGTATAAAAGTTTATTTAAGATAAATGTCACAATTTTTATATGTTGAAAAATAGAGTATCATAATCCATATTTGATTCTTTCATACCAGATGATGACCTGTTACATTTTACTATATATTAATTTATGTAAATGAATCTTTTGACGGTGTTATCTAAGACTATATACATGGGTTGGGTCAACCTGGTCGACCCAATCTGAATCGATTTAAAAAAGCAATTTGCGTGGGATAAATGAGTGAATGCGTAATTCTGGTTGTACAAAATAACTGCTCAACATTTTGAGTACTAGGTAAAAACAGACTCAAACCATTTTATTTAAGTGACTTATGTTGCACTTTAGTTATTTTGATACTTGTAAGTATTTTCTGCAATCTTAGGAACCTTGCAATTCTGATTATATTGATGCTTACAACGAAAATATTTTATGATTTTAATATTCTCATTAATCGTATATTTATATATATTAGTTGGTAAAAAAATAGTGGAATTAGATTACACTATATTTTCTAAGATAATTAAAGTTGTCATTTTATTAAAAATAATGTGGTAGTTTATTATTAAAAATTAAATTATAAAAAAAATGTGCGTAATCTGATATATATTTCAGAAATGAACTATTCGACTTAATTCAATCAATACTATAACACAACATAGACGGTTTTTATATCAGACTCAACAAAATGCTCCCTACAAAGTTTGAGTTTCGATTCTGACCAAATCCAATCAAAATCAATTAACATACAAATGTAGTGTTATCTAGTAAAGAACGAGAGTTTCTCCTTTTCTTTTATAATTTTTAATTTTAAAAAATTAATCTTGAGGATTTTATCATTGATATTATAATTTTGAGTTAAAATAAAGTTTAAAACACTTAAAATATTATTTAGGCCTCTAAATATTATATTTTAGTGCCTGTGGTGTGAATATAAGTTTTAGTGTTTGTAAATACTGTCTCCTGGTGTTTATTTAAGGCTTAAAGCAAACTATCATTTTTAAAGCTAATAACTATTTTAATCTTCGGACTACTGAATTTAACACAATTACTTTTGACGAAAAGAAAAACGCCGAATAGGAAATAATTAATTTGCATTTGAAAAGTTTGCTTTACTGTGAGGCGGATAACGTTCAGACAAATTGAAGCACAAAGGTGTTAAATAAAAACAAATGCCACTATCAAAAGGTGTTAAATAAATAGATAGACACACAAGTACACTGCATTACATGGAAGGAAACAAAAAAGATGTATTAATGGGTCGTCAAAAGCGTCTACAAAATTTGAGTGCACTAAGCTTGACTTGGGCAATAGTGCGTAGATCCTCTGATGTAGTATATATATAGCCTTTGGGCTTTGCCCTTTTTGAATGAATTTCCACTGACATAAAAAAATGGTGGATGCTTAGAAGTTAAAACAAGGGCTTCAGGATACTCCTCTCTTCTTCTCTAATGAGAATTTATAATAATGAAACGACAAAAAAAATATCCACCTAGTTTGCAACAAAAAGTTAATAAGCATTATAAGGTTAAGGATGTTGACAAAATATTAAACTAGCTGAGCATCAATACATCCAATACCAACCATATGCCTGGCTTTTCCCCCACAATTTTGCCTGTATAGCATTCAATTAAGCAAGATTGGACCAAAAAAGTTGAGATCTAGTGCCTCCTTTTCTCCCTACCTTTAAATTGTGATTTTCCATCTTTCCTTATGTTGTCATTAGAAGATAATAACTGGACTTGCTTGGATTTCATCTTAATCGATTTAACCAAGGATGATAACTCATGTTTATCTTTATTCGATTTCACAGCATCTAACCCTTCTTCCTCACCCTTCGCCAGATTGCGAGAACCATCAGAAGACAACTGTTTTCCTTTTGGAAACTCTGTGAACTCCTTTTCAGCTGATAATTCCATATGACCCTTCTTCTGCTTCTGTGCCATTTGCCTGGCATATACTGCACTCCTGCAATCATTCACAATTATATTTTAGAAAAATTTGAGTTCACTGCATGAAAAAAAGCTTATACAAGCTTCTTGAATTGCAGAGAGTAAAATTTAAGAGATCAAGACTATTCAATCTTAGAAATCATATGAAATTTCACCTTTGAGTTAGACAAGAGAGTATTACCAGGCCATAAAAACATTATAACTTGCAAGTTTTTATTTAGTTCACAAAAGTTTTGTTGCAAGCTGCATGTTAACTTAAATAGTTGCAAGCTGCAACATATCTATCATGCAAAGAAATACCAATATTTGACAATAAAATACCTTTTAAATTGTGGATTGGTGGGATCAATAGCAAAGTCAGCTGAGAAAAGAGATGCAAAACGCGGATCATCATATGCACTGTTTGGTATTTTCCCCTCGTCAATAGCACTCTCCATCTTTTTGCCCTTGCCTTTTTTAAACTTGAGATTATATCCCTTGAGACCAGTCTCTGTCCCCTTGTCATCAGCAAGCAATAGTTCGAGCTCTGCTTTGCTTGCTTCGACTACTTCATCCGTATCTTGAGGCTTATGATCATTTTCATTTTTACCCTTCTTGCTCGTCTTAGCATGTTCCTCAATGAAAAAGTCATCTGCATCTTCAGCAGCTCCTTGATTATCATCATCGCTATCATCACTATCTGATGAATGCTTTGATTTGTTTTTTCTGGCTTTTCTTTTCTCACTTCTTTTCCTCAGATATTCTTCCCAAACTGTTTCTGATTTTTTATCCTTCTTTTCCATAATATGTTTGCTTAAATCTTGTAAATCTGTATTGAAGGTGATCTCCATATCTTGAGCATCATCATCTTCCGCGTCGTCATCTGAACCATTGCCGGAAGAGAGCAAAGCACGAAGCTTTTCTCTTTTTCTAGCCTTCTTATGAGGCTGTTCATCATTGTCATCCTCACTGTCATCACTTTCACTCACATCTGAAGCCAAGAATTCCTTCATTTCCAACTGAGCCAGCTATTACAGTGGAATGGAAAAGAAAAGGAAAACTAACAGCTTAGTACACATCAAATTGCACAAAATAAATATTATAAAATCATTACATAAAAAAACAATATGCAAGAATATCAATGGTTCTCAATCTCTTCTACCATGCAGATACATAACAATCAACAAAAAAGACACATGGTTATTCAGGCACAAAAGAATGCCAGTATATAAAGATGCAGTTTGTCAGCATATATGTATGTGTATGGCCTGGATATTTACAGTCAGTCGTCACTAAATTGAGTATATTTCCTTCACAGCATAGGACTCAATAATTTTATAAATACAGACACCATTTGGAAATGACTAAATAAAAAAAGATGTAACTACTCAGAAGTTCCAAACTAACACCTCACAAGATTTTCCGAGAGAGAAATTTATCCACAAAGTATCCAATAGGTACAAGGTATCCAATAGGTACAAGGTATCCAATAGGTTAAGACAAAGCATGCTGACCTGCTCATCGTTCAATTTACGCTTCAAGGTATTTTCTCTAAGAGGTTCATCCTCATCCCAAGTAAGTTCAACTTTACTGTGCTGAAGTGCCCGCGAGTAGAAACTTTTGTTCTCATAGTTTGCAGGTATCTAAGAAGAGAAAGGAGTCAATATCTTCCTATAATTATTTTAATAATGCATAAATACAACATATATAGTGTTAAATACCTCCGTTGCAACATCCTTAGGTGGCTGGTTGAATTCCATATCGTCTGGAATAAACCTTAAATCAAGTGGATTAGATGAGTGTTCAAACTCAACACCATCATTTTCTTTGTAAATGTGATCTGCTGTGGCACTTGAATCACATTCCACCAGAGCAAAATAGTACCTGGAGAGCCAGATAAAGAATCAAGTTACCTGATGTTAAAAGAGGAAAAAGGGAGGTGGACACATCATGTAGAAAACACTTATTGTGCATTAGAAATTTACAGTAACAAAATTGGAACGCAGGAAAAAGTTATATTTACTACTGTAGATTACAGATATGTGTGTGTATCACCAGAACAGTCAACACTAATATGAGTGGCATGTGAGACTCGGGTCTTAGCGCAGTGACATATGAATGAATAACAATGCTTGTTTCAGGGAGTGTAAATGTAATCTCCATTAAAATATAAAACAAAATCAGCCTGTAAAATATTTTGAAACATCATAGCACAAGATGTAACACCCCGGCCCTCCAGTGATACCGGCAATGTTACCTCACGAGCTTGTCGCCCCCCCCCCCCCCCCCCCCCTTTCCTCAAATTGGAAATCCTGACGAGTTTTTGCCTCCCGTGGGATTCGAGCCCGGTACCTAGGGGATAAGTACCGCCTCATCGCAATCCCACTACCAATTCGGGGTGTTACACAAGACTTGCACCTTGATATAATTAAGGACTACAGAAAAAATAACAAAATTAAACATTAAATAACGAGAAGCAATAGCACAATAGTCATATTTTATTCAAGATGAAAGTAAATTTGACACTTTATCTACATGCCATAAGCAAATATATCATCACAAAAGGACTCGGGTACTATTGTTATTTACCGCATCCTGCTCTTCTCATATGCACGCAGCTTCTCATTTTCAGAATCACTGTCACCACCATCTTCATCACTTGTTTCATTTTCTTCATCAAATAACCCAACAGGCCCGTGAACTTCCTCCTCTTGCATACGTTGAAGGCCAAACTCAGTTGGATATATAGTTACTGATTTGATCAGTCCATTAGGTGGGGCTAATGAACTAAATAATACATACAAGTCAACAGCCTACAACCAGAAAACACAAACAACATTTTAATCAAACAAAATATTCCAACTCCAAATAAACAAGCAATTAAATTAAATATTTCCCATTTTAAAAATTAATCACATCTACAACACAGTAGGCTTGAATACTCACCTTCACATACCTCCAGTCCATATTAACAACAGCAAGCCTATGAGTTTCCTTCTCAATCTCTACTATCTCTTCCTGTCCATATAATAATAATCACAATATTAACTACAACAACAATAATAATAACACTAAGGGTTAAATATATTTAGTCCCTATAAAATTAAAAAAAAAAAAAATAATGTTTAGTCCTACATAACTTTTGTTCAAATTTAGTGCTTATTTTGCTATTAAAGAGACTAAATGCATGGACTAAAGCACTCAATTTTTGTAAAAACTAATAAATAAATAAAATAAAAAACTAAGATTGAATAAAATTGTTGTACAGCCTAAAACTATATATCGCAATTTTATAGAACCTAAAAATATATCTAACCTAGACTACAACAATAATTCAATAAAGGGCAAGTTGATTTTTAAAATGGCATCAAATGAATCATGAACAAATCTGAGAATATTCCAAATAAAATGCAAAATTGTACCTGAATATCAGATGCTTCCTCCTCATAATCTTGCTCATCTACAGCTTCATCTGTATCTGTATCTATATCAGTACCAGTCTCTGTGTCTATAGCATCAGAATCAGAGTCACTGGATTCTTCAGACTCAGTTCCTTCATCCTTCTCCGGTTTTGTAGCATTTACTTTCACCAATCTCTCTTCTTCTTCCTCTTCATCATCATCATCACTACTATGTTCTACCTTCTTCTTGTCCTTTACATCAATTTTGTAGTAATGACGGAGAGAATCGAGTTGTGATGTACGATTTTCCTTACGTTTACCTCTCTTATCAATGGGTGCAGAAGAAGTCAAAAAACCCTTCTCAAACATACGGTCGAATCGAGAATCAATGGAAACCTTTGTTTCATGTTTTGGTGCCTCACGAAAACGAGGATCAGTGTGCACTATTGAAAATCGAGGATCACTGATAACAGTAGCATTACCGGATGATGATGAATGATTAGGGTTCGAATTACCCTTAACCTTACCCTTACCGTTACCCTTGTTGTTGTTGTTCATCTTCTTCTTCTTCTTCCCGTTGTTGTCGTTGTTGTTGTTCTTCGTGTTCTCATTTTTTGATCCCATTGTGTTGTCAATCAATCACGTTGCGAAATTGAGCTTTGCTTGTCAATGGTGCCGCAATTATCCGAAGCTTTGCTGTTTTAGGTTTTTGTATAAGAAATCTTTTAGGGTTTTAGTGTTTTTTTTTCTCAATATTTTACTGATGGAGTTGTGTGAAGGGTTAAACAGAAAATTTAAAGGTTGGTATTGTCATAATCGGTTATAATAATGTATCTATTTACTTTTGATTAGTTAATAATTGATTTGAGATTATCTACTTTATTTTTAAAGTGAATTGAATTTTTCAACCGTCGAATCATTTTAATTTACACTAACTTAATTATAGTGAATATGCAAATTTATCTATTAATTTTTAAATTTTATAATTTGGTAAATATATTTTTTAAATTACAAAATATTAATACAAATAGTATTGTCAAAAAATTTCATTGCTATAGACTATGATCTAATATGATCTAACATGTTAATTGAATTTATAACTCTTTTATATTTATCTCATGTCAATAATACCACAAAATGAACCGATTTTTATATGAAATTAAATATTTTATGAATTAATTTATCAATAATTAGTTTACGAACAAAGTGACGTTTATGTGGAATCAACGTTATTAAACTATATAACTTAATACAATGTCACATCAAAATATTTAACTGTAAACAAAATTAAAATATTATTTAATTGATATTTCATAATTTCAAACGTTTATTTATTAATTTACAAATTTAAAATTTAATTTCATTTACGTTTACGATCTCAATAATCAATTCATATTCACTCTTTAAACTAACAAACTATATTCCTGTATTTGCGCAAAACAATGTAGATTGATAAAGGGTTTTATTTTTGTTGAAATTATAGGTTTATAATAATAATAATTTATAATAAGATTATTATTATTTTAGGAATTTATTTTCATAAATTTATAAAATGACAAACTCTTATTTTATATATACCATTGTATTTATGCAAATAAAAAATGCAACAAATTTCAATTGTATCTTCAGCCTCTCCCGTCCACACTTTCAAATCATTTTGGTAAACTAGTACTCACATTGCCCTCTTAAAATTGTCAAGCATTAGAATTTATTCTCGTAAATTTATAAAATGACAAACTCTTATTTTTGTATACAATTGTATTTATGCAAAAAAATGCAACAATTTCAATTGCATCTCCAACTTCTCTCTTCCACACTTTGAAACCATTTTGGTAAATTAGTACTCACATTGGGCTCTTAAAATTATGAACCATTTCGCCTTTTTCTTCTGTCAAACTGCCGTATCTCATCCACGATCACATCTCGACTAATTACGATCTTCTTGCTACTCACATCAAATAACTTGTAGCCTCCGGTAGGATGATATCCGACAAGCAACATCATTTCACTCTTGTCGTCAAACTTCTTTCTAAGTTGTCTCGGAATATGTCGAAATGATACCGAACCGAAAACGCGCAAATGACTCAAATTCGGTTTGAATCCAGACCATACCTCTTCTGGAGTCACCTTTTCCAGCTTCTTTGTAGGACATCTATTCAACACATAGGCAGCGGTAGCAATAGCTTCTCCCCAAAGCTCTTTCGGCAAATTCTTCCCTTTCAACATGCTACGCACCATGTTCATAATTGTCCGCTTTTTCCTTTCGGCCACACCATTTTGCTTAGGCGTATAGGGTGGTACAACCTCACGCACTATACCCTCATCATCACAATACTTCCCAAATTCTCTCGAAGTAAATTCGCCTCCGCCATCGGTTTTGAGAATTTTGAGTTTGTGACCGCTTTGCCGCTCAACCATATATTTAAATCGTTTGAACACCTCATCCTTCCTCTTTATGAGATAAATCCACAGTTTCATACTAAAATCATCGATAAAAGTGACAAAGTATCGATTACCTCCATACGAACTGACTTGCATTGGTCCACACACATCGGAATACACCACCTCAAGCTAATGTTTAGTCCTATGACCTGCATCTTTGCTGAAATTATTCTTGTGTTGCTTCCCTTGTATACACTCTTCACATATCTCAGCTGGAATATTGATACTAGGCAGTCCAGTCACCATCTCATACTTTTGCAACGCGTTGAGATCTCGAAAGTTCAAGTGTCCAAGACGGTAGTGCCACAACCATTCATCACGACTTGCCGCTGTAGCTAAACACCTATGCTCCATGATTTCCAACCCAATCTTGAAAGTCCTATTGGCAGCCATAGGAGCCTTAAGGATCAAAACACCGTTTTGGTCCAAAACGCGCAAAACCTTGTTCTCCATCCGAATCATGTAATTCCTCTCAAGCAATTGGCCAATACTCAAAAGATTACACTTGATTCCTGGAATGTACAGCACATCTTTGATCAAGGAATGACCACCATCCCTTCTCATGATCAAAACATCACCGATACCGTCGGCCGCTAATGTCGTGTCATCCGCGAATTTCACTCTACTTCGCGTGGCTTGATTGATCTTCACGAACCAATCCTTTCTTCCCGTCATATGTGTCGAACAACCTGAGTCCAAGTACCACTCATTTCTCCCTTGGGCTCCATCTCGAACTGTTACCATTGCGCTTTTCTCCGAATGCGTTATTGCATATTTTTCTGCACTGCAATAGTTGCTGTCCAGCAACTTCCTCTTGTCACAGTTGTTGTACAGCACCTCTTCGATGCCATAGTTCTCTTTCGTGATCATTACAAGAACCGTGTTATCATAATCCACGTCTTGCCTAGCAACCTTAGCCTCATCCGCATGATTCTCCCTTGGTTTCGCTCTACACTCTCTTGCGAAATGCCCAAGCTTTTGACAATTGTAACACTTCTTGGTACTTTTGTCGAATGACCTATAGTTGTCTTGACCACCACCTTTGGAACTGCCCTCACCTTTCCTTGAATTTTGTGACTCTTTTCCATCAAAATTCTGGAAATTCTTCTTTCCTCTAGAAGGCCATTTCCCTTTCAACTTCTTATTCTTCTCGGTGAAACGGGCTTGCAAAGCAACTTCCGCTTTGACTTTATCGTTTCCTCTTTCATCCATCCTTTGTTCATGAGCTTCCAATGAACTTTGAAGTTCATCCTTCGTCATCGTCTTGAGATCCTTCGATTCCTCAATCGCCACCACAATATTATCGAATCTTGGTGTTAAAGAACGCAATACCTTCGACACAAAATTCTGTTCGGAAACGGCTTCACCACACGACTTCATTTGATTCCCCAAACGTGTCACACGCGTCACGTAATCGTTAATCGTTTCCTTGTCTTCCATTTGAAGTAACTCAAACTGCCGCTTGTGAGTTTGTAACCTCACCACTTTCGCCTTATCTGCTCCAGCATAAGCTTTCTCAAGAATACCCCAAGTTGTCTTCGCCGAGTCGCAATCGCCCACTTTTTCGAAATTGTCACTATCGACGCAAGAATGGATCAAGAAAAGGGCCTTGTAGTCTTTCTTCTTATCTTCCTTGAATTTCGCTTCTTGGGCTGCTGTAGCCTCTTTACCAAGAGGAATAATGCCATCGGTAATCATATCAAGAACATCTTGATATCCAAACAAAACTTTCATTTGTTTGTGTCATTTGTCATAATTCTTCGAATCAAGAATCGGAAGGTTGGTAGGGATTTTGTCATTGGAAACGGACATGATTGCAGCGGAATTTGGATCTTAACAAAGCTCTTGATGCCAAATGTTGGAACACAATCAAGAGTGGAGGGTGAATCAATGGTGAAAATTGTGGTGTTTTTGGAAAATGATGGAGAAAAGAGAGAGAGAGAGAGAGAGAGGAGAGTTATTTTCTGAATTTTACTATGTATTTCAAAAATGACATTAGTCTCAAATCATTCCACACAAAGTTATTTATATGGGTACAAATGTGGAACCACTTAACTTGGCCCAAAAACTAACATTTGAATTATTTTCCAACTTCCAATAATAATCATCATCACAAATTTATATAATTACATCTAAAATATGAAATTTAATCCAACAATGCCAACATTTAGTAATTGATCTATAATTTAAATATTATTCAAAATCCTTTCAAAATGGAAAAACAACAATTGAATTTTAGAGGGATTTGACTACTCTACCTCTTATTTCCTTTTGATTATCCTTTTAAATTGCCACAAAGAAGAATCACTATTTAGATTAGTAATTCAATCAAAAGAAAACCAAAACACAAATGTATGTAATATAAATAACATCAAGCATTTTGAATTATGATTGAAGTATTGGAAAATAGGTAAAAAGATATCTTTGTTTTAAGAATTTTTTTTATATCGTGGTAATCAATCACCAATTAAACGGTTCAGAGTGGAGTAGTATAACTAATAATCATTGAATTTTGTTATATGAGATCTTATGGTGTACTCATCACACCAAATAATTTTTTTTCTTTTTTTCCAATATCATTGTTGCTATAACCACGAAATTCACCATTGGAGTGTGATTTTTCCCTTCCAATGGATCTCCACCCCTTTCTTCCTATTTTTCCCTTTTTATTTCTCATTCCCTTCCTGTTTAGTAAACATTCCCACTCATTACTTTTGTAAATTGATATGATAGAATTTTGTTTTATATTTTATTTATGTGTTAATGTATTAATACTTTTATGTATTGATATTTTTTTAAGTTAATAAAATACAGAAAAAATTAACATGATTACAAAATAAAAATACATGAATAATTATTTATTTATTTATAATATTCATAAATGTCCATTACTAGTTGCTAATGTTTCAATATTCATTAAACAAACATTTGTACATATAAATTTATAGGATATATATTATTTTTATTTAACAGATAGAGTAGTAGGACATGACGAAAGGGTTTAGTCGGATCGGTATTATATGAGTCAGTACTGTTAAAATCATCTCAATATATTTAATCATGTTTCATTTATACAGAAAAAAAAGTAAAATGCATTTCGTGGTATTATAAATTCTCTGAAAGTACTAATTTAATTTAAGTTTTTTTTTTTTTAACATCTAAGTACTTTGAGTT
>JBBPBR010000003.1:10397053-10411553 GCA_037974775.1 Cicer pinnatifidum | reverse complement strand
TAAAAATATTTATATATAAAAATTTATAAGTATACGAAACAATCTTTTCATCTAAATAAATAATTATAAGACATAACTATCGTATAATTTTTTTTATTTTAATTTATTGTAAGCCATCGAATATATGATAATATATCGAAAAAGTAAATAAAGTTTGAGTGATTATTTTACGTGGGGTTAATTTTTATATTTTTTTTAAAAGAAAGAAAAGTAAACTTAACAATTAATATTTGCAATATTATTATTATATTATGATGATTTTGATTAAATAATTTTAATAAAAAAATTAGAATGAGAAAAGTGAACGAAAGAAAAATAGAATTAAAATTAGAAATTAGAAGTGAAGTAATGGGTTGAGAATAAAGTAAAGAGAGCGAGGTATTGTGTTGTGGGGGGTTAGTGTTGTGGTTTATCGAGAGAGTAGCGAAGAGAGAATTGTTTGTTAGGGTTTGAATGTGGATGGGGAAGGAAGAAGAAGAAATGAGAGGTGAAATCGAGGAACGATTAATCAACGAAGAATACAAAATCTGGAAGAAAAACAGTCCCTTCCTTTACGATCTCGTCATAACACACGCTCTCGAATGGCCATCACTAACTGTCGAATGGCTCCCGGACCGCCACGAACCACCCGGAAAAGATTATTCACTCCAAAAACTCATCCTCGGCACTCACACTTCCGAAAATGAGCCCAATTACCTCATGTTAGCACAAGTCCAACTCCCTCTCGACGATTCCGAAAACGACGCTCGTCATTACGACGATGACCGTCCTGAACTTGGTGGTTTCGGTTGTGCTAATGGTAAAGTACAAATTATTCAGCAGATTAATCATGACGGTGAGGTTAATAGGGCTCGCTATATGCCTCAAAATAGTTTTATTATTGCTACTAAAACTATAAGTGCTGAGGTTTATGTTTTTGATTATAGTAAACATCCTTCTAAACCTCCTCTTGATGGTTCTTGTAACCCTGATTTGAGGTTAAGAGGTCATAATACTGAGGGTTATGGTTTGTCTTGGAGTACTTTTAAACAAGGTCATTTGCTTAGTGGTTCTGATGATGCTCAGATTTGTTTGTGGGATATTAATGGTACGCCCAAGAATCGTTCGCTTGATGCTATGCAGATTTTTAAGGTACGTATCGTCCATTTGCAATGACTTTGATTTGATTTGCTTTTGTTAGCTGTTTAGTTGTTGATGGTGTTTTTGTGATTTTTGTTAGTTACATGAAGGTGTTGTCGAAGATGTGGCTTGGCATTTGAGGCATGAGTACTTGTTTGGTTCTGTTGGGGATGATCAATATATGCTTATATGGGATCTTCGAACACCGTCCGTTACTAAGCCTGTTCAGTCTTGTATTGCACATTCAAGCGAGGTGCTTTATTTTGTCTAATGTATTTATAAATTCTTTTTTTGCATTTGGTTTACTAGGAAGCCTAATAGTTAGGGGAGTGGTTTTGTAAGAACGTGTGTTTGATTTGAGTTTTTTATTATGCATTCTCTGATTTATGATAAAATTGATTTAGTGGACTGGGGACAGCTTTTGGAATTAGAATGCTATTGTCTCTTGAAAATAGCAAGCTATTTTGTGGAAATTAGTGCGAGGAAGCAGAAATTTAGTCAAAATGAACATGTCCTGGGGATAACTTAGGTGGAAAATTGATTTCAATGTTGTCAGTCGTGGAAAATTGTCGTTTGTTCAAATTGCGCTACACAACAGTGCTGCTATAGCTGCTATTTGACAACATTTTATACTAAATAGCGCATTACAGAAGAATAGAACAATAGCGTTAATTCAAGTTCTGCTACGCACTAGCGCAACTATAGCTAGTATTTAACAACACTGTTGAATTGCTTGCGTATGGTTTATGATGTGCCCTTGTGAGAGGGAATTTGAAACATCAATTTTTATTTGGTATTCTCTTATGAAATTATCACCGTTTAATCTTCATTACTATTATATCTTTTGAAACTTATAAATTCTTGAGAATGTTTGACCCAACCCATCAAAACCTAGGTCATACTTAAGAACTGGCCATGACTCCACTTTGCAGTTGTATAGTGGCTCTATTCATATCTGGCTTTTCATATTTTCCTTGCTGATAGGATTTCCAGTGTTGCACATATTTTGAATCTCAGCAACTTATAATGTCTGTTTGTCTTCTCTATTGTGCTTTTAATATGCCTTTATCTTTTGGCAGTGTTCCAGAGTTTTCACAATGCGGATTCTCTTGCTCACCATCACTTCTAATAACACTTTTCTTCTATATTTGTGAACATTGGATGTTGTTAGGTTAACTGCTTGGCTTTCAATCCCTTCAATGAATGGGTAGTTGCTACTGGTTCAACTGATAAAACAGTTAAATTGTGGGATCTGCGCAAGATTGGCAATCCACTCCACACCTTTGATTGTCATAAGTAACATTCTCCTTATATGTTTCTAAATACTCTAGATGTAATTATATTTAACAGGTATTGATTTGGATTGTCTTTTTGGGGTAACAGGGAGGAGGTTTTCCAGGTTGGCTGGAATCCAAAGAATGAGACTATCTTGGCTTCTTGTTGTCTTGGTAGGAGACTCATGGTGTGGGATCTTAGCAGGTATTGCTTCATGAAAGCATCACCATATCTGAACTTTTTATTGGACTTTATCACTATTTGTTGCCTTGAAAAGGTTACTGAGTTTTGGTATGCCGGTGATTCATTAGAGATGTTTATAAATTATAAACCCTATTGCTGGTTCTTCCCCTGAAATTTGAGTTTTTGCTATTTCACAGGGCAGTCCAATAGGTTCGCATTTTTTGGGTTTCTGGGGTGGGGTAGCTTTCTTAGATAAAATTAAAATGTGACTTACATTTAAATGGTTAAATATTTTAACTTCGTGGGCGAATTAAGTCTCCATTTTTTAGAAAATTAAGTGGACAACAAATTCTGTGTTTCTTGAGATATATGGATTCTGTATATATGAGACTGATGGAATAATGGACAAATCATTATCATGTGAATATAGAATCAAACCAGTTGCCTGCACCCTTGTCCTCTGGTCCTTGGACTTTGATTTAGCACTGATTATTGTTGTGGACGCGGCATAGGTACTTGTAGTCTAGCTGAAAATGCTTCAGTTGATTCCGTTTTTAGTATACGGGCATAGGTAATTGTAGTCTAGCTTAAATGTTTCAGTTGCTGAATTAAAAATGGCTATTGAGGGTTGATTATCTGATGAAAATGAATTATGCATAATACATCAATATTTGACTCATATTTTAATAAATCATATATGTCAGAAGTATTTGCCGTAATGCTGTTCACTCATTTGTGTAGGATTGACGAAGAGCAGTCACCAGAGGATGCTGAAGATGGTCCACCAGAATTGCTCTTTATTCACGGTGGTCATACGAGCAAAATATCCGACTTCTCTTGGAACCAATGTGAAGATTGGGTTGTTGCTAGTGTGGCTGAAGACAACATACTTCAAATATGGCAGATGGCCGAGAACATTTACCATGATGAAGATGATATGCCAGAACAGTCAGCGAAGCCCTCCTAATGTAATTGCTCGTCTATAGTCAGTTTAGTGTGGAATACAGGCTGGGTGCTTGGGACTTAAGTGCTTTTCCATCTGTATTCTCGCTGTTACTCCTTTATACACAGTTGTAAGTGTATTCCAGTATGGTTGAGGTATGTTTGCCTTGTTTGTAACTGAAAAAAATTCTGAAAAATTGGCTGATTGACTTGTTTTATATTGGATCTCCAATTCTTCCTTGGACACCTCTCCGTTATTTTTCAAAATATTTAGGTCATTATAGTTAGAGTTTTGTAGCTTTTCAAAATTTTCAGTTCAGCAGGGAAAAAGCCCCAATTGATTCAAACAAGTTAGGTCGTAAGATTGGATTGAATTGTACTATGCTAACCCCTAATCACCTAAGAGCCATCATGGATACAAAAGATTAGCGGTACAAATAAGTTGAATGAATCTTGACATACTTTTAGAGAAGTGACATTAGAATGAGAAGGACTTTTAAGCTAAAAAAGAGAGGGATCTCAAATTGTGCAGGAATGAAGTGTAGTTTAAGACTATGGACCAGAGGCAAATTCTTCTGTTTTGTATAGTCCATAGTCTCAAATTGTGCAGGATCTCAAAATCATATGAAACTAGTACCAGAGGCAACAAGGAACCAAAGGAAACCAAAACTAGAGTGAACCAGAACAAGAGGCAACCAGAGGGAATCGGGAATAAGAACTAGAGGCAACCAGAGAACCAAGAACCAAATGGAACCAAACCATTGGCAACTAGAAGTATAGGTAACCAAAATCATATGCAACAATGAACTAGAAGCAACCAGAATAAGAGGGAATTAGAACCAGAGTCAAAGCTAAAGGGAATCAGGAACCAGAGACAGAAAATCAAAACTAGAGGCAACAAGGAACTAGAATCAGAGGCAATTAGAAATCATAGGCAACCAAAACTTGAGGCAGCAAGAAATCCTTTTTATGACAAATATTAAAATTAAACATATAACTTATATTTAGAATTTTTAATTTTTTTTTTAAAAATAATAAATAAAAATCCCTACTCAACTAAATTCTATAGAACCACGTATGTGTTTAAAAAGCCTTTTTTCAACTTTTCTAAAACATATTTATCTTTAGAAAAACTTATTTTAGAATATAAATGTGTTTTAGGAATTTTAAAATTTGTGGTATGGAAACCTTTTTTCAAGTTTTATTAAAAATTAATGTTTTTAGAAAACTTTAAAAAAAATTGAAACACAATTATGTTTTTGAAAATTCAAAATTTGTGTTCTATGTATTTTTTTAAATAAAAAAAATTCAAACACATTTTTGTTATGGAAAACAATCTGTACCAAAAAAACATAAAATTTGAGTGTTTTTTTTATAAAAGGGTAAATTGAATATTTGTTTTAAAATTGTTTGAGTTCTATATTTTTTAAAATTGAATTTTCTACATACAATAGTCTTGACATTGATGTATTTTATAAAAAAAATTATTTGAGATGTTGATTTTATTTGATTTTAACAAGAAGATTGTGATCGATTGCTCTTTTTACTTCTTTCAATTTTGGGAGAGAGAAGGATTAAGGGTGAAAGTGAGAAGGTTGTGATAAGAGGGAGAGAAAAGAGGTAAAGTTGAGAGAGAGATATTGTAGAAATAGGGGGTTCTCAATCATCGTCACGCCAGCATAACAATGTTAAAAAAAAAAAATTAATAATTTTTTTAATATAAGTTGGAGTGAATGACCATTTTAAAATGAATCTACATTTGTAATGATGTGAATAAAAAAATTTACGAGAAATAAAATAAATAAAAAATGTTACAATTATAAGGATCAAAGATAAATTTATAAAATTTAAATATATTATTATTGAATAAATCAAATACACAAAATTTCATAATATTTTAACAATAGTGACTTCATATTTAGCCCATAAGCACTCAACCCAGTTATGGTCTATCTTTCCCTTTTGTTTCGTTTCACTTTTCTTCACCCTAGATGGATGGATTAGGACCAATTTTTGGTCCAAAATCAGTCACCTAAGAGTAGTGATAAGATCCTTCACTGAACATGAGTATTCCGAACTTGTAATTTTGTTCCTAAATTCTTGCTTTTTAATTTTAGCGATATTGAATTATATGATTTTTGATTAATATAATTTCTTTCAATTTGAATAAAATAAATAACATTTTCTAATAATAAAAAGCTAAGTTTAACTCTAACACATAATATATCTTTTAAAATACAAGTAAACTATTGCCGATTCTATAGCTAGCTTGTGATATCTAATTTCTAGAAATTTTGGTATGTATAATAGGTTTCCATGCATCCACATCATTGGCTTAAAAAATGTAAAGACAGTACACAAATAACAAAGGGTATTCATAAGTTAAGACACTTAAATGTCAAAATTTATATTACATAGAAGATATTTCACAAGATGTACAACGGGCTCAAAATAAACAAAGATCTACGGATTTTATTTTATTTTTGCAATTTTTTTTCTCTTTTCCTCAACTCAATTAGATTGTCCATTCTCAATACCTAAACCATACAACACCCCTGCATATTTCTCCATTGATCCACTAAAGAAATTCTCTTTCAATTTTCTAAATGTACACAATGTGAGCAAACTATCTGAACCAGCCTGATGACAAATCCCAACTCTCTCAACTTCCAACAACTCTGCAAGCTTGTTCAACCCTCCATGAAGACTATTACAAAACTTCATTAAATGTTTGATATCATACACATTAGGAAAATACATATTAATCAAATTAAAGAACCCAACTTGTGTATCAGGCAAATTCTGACAAGTTAAAAGTTTCAACAAATACCCAAAATCATATCCACTATGAAAAGTTAACCAATGAACATTGTCATTCAAAACAATCCCAGAAGACATCAAAATATCACCAAAACATTGAGCATCAATACCCTTGTCATTATTCTTCTTGAAATCAATCCCACTTTGTCTCAAAAGTTCGATTGAGTCATTTGCAAAAACATCCTCACTGACATTGAATTCTCTAAAATTGAATTGCCAGACACAAAATCTGCCATCAGCATCATCGAAATTTGGAAGGTTTCCATCTTCGTCGGATAAAGTGAAACCCAATTGAATTAGCTTGAGCATGTCTACATTGTCTTTTAGGGTTTGGTAATGGTAATCATAACTGCTCTTGAAATTCCCAACCGGTCGAAGAACAATTCCAGGGAATTCTGTGTCCATAGCTATGTAAGGATAATCATCGACGATTTCTCGAATCAAAGCGAATTCTTCTTCAAGATTATCGTTCCACACTTCGCGAATTTGAATTGAATCGCTTTTCGGCAAAATTAGCGACATCCCAATTTTTTTTACCATTAAATAATTAAAAATTTGATCGGATCTGTTCAATACCCAATTCAATTAACATCAATAATATGCGGACGCGTATAAAAAAATTGAAATTTGATGGAAAAAACTAAAGATTAAAGAAAATAATTGGGAAAAATAGAAATGGATTATGACCTTGGAAATTGAAAATTGGAGAGAGTTGAGAGAGAAGACTTTTGGGGAGTGAAATCTCTTGTGTTCTATGGTTTTCTTTTTTGTTTCTAATTTTTGTATTGGTTATGAAATGAGGGTGATGAAGAAGTGAGCAACAGAGGACCCGAACTACTCTTACAGGGGCTGGCCCCTTCCTATCATTTGGAAAGAATAAAAAAGGAAATTTGCAGATTGGTCCCTCGAAATCCTAATTATCAGCCAAAATAGTTTTTAAAATTTTATAAAATAAAAAATTTATCGTTGAAATTATAAAATATTAATCAAAATAATCTGTATAAATTCTTGTCATTAGATAATTTAATGTGACATTGTAATTGAATACTTGATTTATCTATATTTATCATATATCAATGTTATCTTTCCGAAGATAAATTTAATGATGAACTTTTTTTATCTCATAGGTAAATTTATGAACAATTGTAATCATACATGAGTTGGTTATGGACAAATTAGTTTATGAAATATTAAATTTCATCATAAAATTAGTTCACGTGATGATATTAATGTGATATCAATATGATGAGTTAAATATTCAATTAAGATGTCATATTGTAATATTTAACGACAAATATTTACATAAAAACTATTTTGATAACTATTTTACAATTTAAATTAAAATTAAGATGTCACTAAACACTGTCGACCACCCACCTCTTACAACTATCATCATCTTCTTCGACACTATAATCACCACTGAATACCCCTTCGACCACCGCCACCAACCACATCTATCACCACCGTCACCTCATACCTCTAACCACCATCTCTCATTGCGGATCACTCACCTCCGACCACCACCACCACCATCGACCAGCATTTCTAGTCACATATATCATCAACACCCACTCATTTTTGCCCACTGTTGGCACCACTCACAACTTACTTACTCTGATAACCGCCACCACCATCTCCAACGCCTTAAACTATATTTTCTAACCACAATTGTCTTCGACGATCAATCACTAGTCATCTTTCAAAACTATCACTTTCAATCATTGATACTAAAATTATTACAATTAAATAAATTATAATTTATAATATTTATGTAACATTACAACCTTTACTGTTATTTACACTATTAATCACGACATTCTCTCCCATCCACTTCATGGAAAGCGATAGTTTTTGTCGTATGTGAGAATCACATTATCTAGGGGATAAGTGAGAGGCTAAATTACATTCACGGTCCCTTAACTTAATTTCAGGTAACGTTTTAGTTTTTTAACTTTTTTTTTTCGAGTTTGTCCTTTATTTTAATTTTAAGTGACAATTTGATATTTTATATTTTAAAATTTCAACAATGTTATCCTTTTTTATACAAAAATCATCAAATTTTTCAAAGAAAACCCATAAAATTCATTATCATCTTCAATAAAATACAAATTTAATCAAATTCATAACTTAAATCTTGAAATAAACTCATATTTTCATTCCTTATTTAATGTTGTTGGAGATGAAAATATGAGTGTATTTGAATATTTGAGTTATGGATTTGATAAAATTTGTATTATATTGAAGATGATTATTAATTTTATGGGTTTTGATTGAAAATTTTGATGATTTTTTTGAATTTTTTTATAAAAAAGGATAACATTGTTGAAATTTTAAAACATAAGATATCAAATTGTCACTTAAAACTAAAATAAAGGACCAACTCGGAAAAAAAAAAGCTAAAGGACTAAAATGTTACCTAAAATTAAGTTAAGAGACCATGAATGTAATTTAGCCTAAGTGAGAATGAATGGACTATGGTACTTATTTTCATGTACCGGGTTCGATTCCCACGAAAGACATAAACTTACTATTTCCAATTGATAGAAAGGAAGAAGACAAAAATGTCGTGATTAAAGTAACGGTAATAGTTGAGATGTTACAATATACATCATTTTAAAATAATTAAATTCAATATTTTTTATTTTTACATGACATTATTTATTTTATATCTGGTGAATTCATAATGAGATAGAGTAAATACAATAATTCAATTCAAATAAAATAAAATTAAAAGTATATCATTAAATCTTAACTCTCAACTGACAAATGTCAATATTGTTGAATCGAAAATTTTGTCTCAAGTTCGAATCCGAACATCGCAGTTGTACGAGTTAATTATGGTGAATATTAACCATCTTTTTTAAAATAAAAAAAAAATATAACTCTAACATTGAAATTTATTACTAAAAACTGAAAGCTCAAAACAAAAATTGAAAATTCAAATCTAAAATTGATTTCAATTTTTTAAAATTTCAAAATAGAAAATCACATATCACTTCAGAGGAGACTTTGATTTGTCAAAAAAAAATGACAGTTTAGTCTATTAAAAGTGGACTAAAAAAAGGCAGTTTAGTCTATTTTTGTATAAGGCATAAATTCTCGAAAATTTAACAGACCCTTCTTGATGACCGAGGATATAGAACTAGCAAGAATTTTCGAAGATGAAAAGACCCAGAATTGTGATAGTGGAACCTATGTTTTGTTGTCTGTAGTTCAATTATTATGTGAATTAAGTGTGCTTGTTAATGCAAAATGAGCGTGAAAACATCATTAAAATCACTTGAATTTTTTTATATTAAAATATAACATTATCTCGTTGACATATGAATATGAAGTCGTTAGTTTTTTAAATAGTTGGAAAAATGATCTTAACAATAATAATAGTTAGTCGATGTGAATTGAAAATAAGAAATTCTCACTTAAAATTAATAACTCATATCTATTTATAAAAGAAAGAAATGTCATTTGAGGCGTGTTCAAATGATATTTAATTTTGTAAAATGATGAGAATATATACAGTTTGATTACCTTTGCTGAAAATTTATTTCGAAAATTTTAAATTTATTTAAAAAAAAAATTAAAAAAATCAACTTTTTTTTTAAAAAAATCACTAAAGAACTAGATCGAAACCTTTTTTCTAACTAAAAACATTTTTAAAATATTAGACAAGTTTATAATTTATAAATCAGTTTTAGACTAGTTTAGAATTAAACTAAAACAAGTTTGAAAATTAACTAATTTTTATTAAAATGATTTTCAATAAGTGACTTAAACCAGACCATAAATACCCTTAGTTGGTGGACCACACATGATCTAATTGTTTGAATTTTGGTTAGTTAGCTGTTTGGTCTTTGTTTATATTTTTAGTTGACTTTACTCTTGATCTTTCAAAAATGGTGGACTTAAGGTTTTATCGATACTTGAATTTTATTTATTTGTTTTTGTCTTTTTTCTCATTGATCATTCATATTGGGAGTATGTTGATGTTTCTAAAAGATCTCTAAAACAACCATCTCAACGATATACAAATCAATCATCTCAATAATTTGCAAAACAACCATCTCAAGAATCATTTTTCTATTTTTATTCATCAGGATATCAATGACATAATAGATGTTCTGTCTGATGGAAATTGTGGTTATCGCAAAGTTGTAGTATTATTAGGTTGGGGTGAAAATCTTGGCCTCTAGCACTGGTACATTTGGACAAATAGATCAATTTACATCATAATATTTATTCCAATATTTTATATGGCATAGTTGAAAAAACAAGGAACTCATTGAAGATTTCTAATTTGGGTGTTCAAGAAAAAGAAAAGTGGATGACTATATCAGAGATAAGTTACGTGATAACAACAAGATATAATATTTTTTTGGTGTCTTTGTTTCATAATTTGAATATGACATTCTTTTTGCTAAAGTAACCACCATCAAAGGATTCTTCACTTAATTAATAGCAATTGAATTTGTTAATGAAAATTGTTGGGTACAAATAAAGTTATGGTAATTTATTATTTAATAGTAAACTAATGTTTTATATTTTACTGTTTAGATAAAAATAAAGTTCAATTGTCCTTTGTCACCTACCTCAAAGAAATAGAGAGACTTTTATAGTGAAGATGCGAATGAATGATAAATAACTTATGCAAGACGTCTCAAGTATTGGGAATACATAGATCCAACATTTATCAAATTATCTCGTGTTTTATTAAATGAAGATTAATTTGTATGTGTGAAGCTTTGTGTTCGTTGTTTGTTTATTTTGGAGAAATAAAATAGTAGTGACATAATTGACCGAAAATAAATATATGCCATAATGAAAAGTATATTCATGATACAAAATATATTAATCATACAAAATATATAAACACAATCTATTAATGGCCTCCCGGGAACATGCAGAGTAACTCACTTAATATCACATGAACTTTACCATATGAATTTACCATTTGTATGACCCTTAATAAAAGCTCAAATGTTCTAGCGTCTCGTGCTGAAGATGAACCAATTTGTGCAAAAGATAATGGAATATGTGGAGTAATAGGTGGAGCATTAGAGAGGATAAAAAAATGTGAAATATTTAAGTATTAGGCATAATAATTCTCAGAGACCTCACCATGAAATATTGCGGAATTATAGAATTTGTTATTTTGGAAGTTTTGTATTGTTCGAAACGTTTGAAACTTTCACATGAGTTTCGTGTTGATCGAAACTTTCAAAAATTATAGAATTTGTTATTTCGGAAGTTTTGTATTGTTCGAAACTTTCAAAAATTTTGAAATTTCTTATTTTGAAAGTTTCGTATTGTTCGAAACTTTCGAAATTTTTTTGAACAACTAAAAATTACATTTTGAATGTTTCAAATTAATCAACAAATTAGAAGAAAAAAAACTAACTTGTATGTTAGAAATTTCAAAAATATTAAAAACTTTGTTTAAATTTCGAATGTGTGAGTGAAAAAGAATTTTTGTTAAAATTGTAAACTATTTTTTTATGTATTAGAGGTGAGAGTATAGGTGGAGCATTGAGAGGTAGATAACTCTACTTTTCATTTGAAGAAACCGGTTCTAATTTGTTGTATTCTATTCATTTGTTTTTATATTCATTACATTATTTTAATTTTCTATTCAAATCTAAAATATAGTTTGTGTATGTCTAATACTAGGAAGGCCATCAAGACGAATGGATCCAGAGATCTAACTCATGGGGGCCAAATATTGTTGTAATAATAAATATTCTATAAAATCAAATTATCATGACTTTTTTTTTGACAAAAAGTCAAATAAATAATTAAATAGTATATTATAATGCATGCATAGTCATGATCTATAGTTAAATATTACCTCAGGTCTTTTTTTTATATAAAAAATAATTGAATTATAATTTGGTCAATAAAAAATAATGTATTTAATTCATATCAAATAAATTAATTTTTATTGATTAAATTATAATTAAATTATCTCTTATAAAAAAAATCAGAAAAAAATAATATAATAGTTCATATATAATATTATAATAATATAATATAGTATGTTAATAGAATGAAAGGAAAATAATAGTAGTATTGATTTGGTGGTGGTGGGTTGCAGCCAGGGGCTGGCTGTGCATCTGTCCCTGGTCATCAAGAAAAATACAAAAGATTTTAAATGATTGTACATTTGAACTTGATATATACCTGGAAGAAGAATATCTTAATGGTTATGTAGACATCCTTCACTTGGAAGTTAAATAAGATTCGATTATGCACAATTTGTAATGATGGTTTGTGACATTTTGAGCATTTCAATCACAATTGTGGCTTCTGAATCTTCGTTTAGCATTGGTGGTCGAATATTGCATAAATATAGAAATTGTTTATTGTCAATAATTGTGCAAACTCTCGTAAATACATTTGGTTACATGATTTTAAAAGTGTTGGACCATCTTATATGTTGTACTTAATAATATTTCATTTTACTTCAAATTTGCATTTAATTTTTAGTTATTGACTACTTTTTGTGTTCTAGTTACAAATATATTGGTAGTAGAAGATATACCGTTATCTTCAAAACCAAATACTTTAGGGATCTAAACCTATTTAAATTGTTAGACCATTTATTTATTTGGGTTAGCTATATTATTGTGTAAGTCGTCCTTTGTTATCTATTTTATTATTTAAGATTTTATATTGTTATATGTAAGGTTACCCTTTTTAAGAAGTACTGATTAGATGAAATATTTGTCACTATTTACGCATGAAGTTATATATTATAATTTTATTTTATTATCTCTATTATGGTCAATGTTGATTGAGGACGTTTTTGACTTATTTTATTTTATTTTTTTATTAATAATTAATATAGAAAAATGGGTTGAATTGATTCATTGGTAATAATTCATATTAGGTGCATTAGACTCAATAAAATATAGATTATTAACAAAATATGTAAGCCTGATCGAATTAGTTCGTTTATGTGATTGAACTCTTTGAGAAGTAGAATACGTTGAACTAGACTATCCCAATTGATATGATGACATCTCTAATTATGCGGTGAATAACTATCTCGTTTATTTTATTTTATTTTATTTTATTTTATTTTATTTTTATATTTCATTACTTAAATTAATAGACTTAATTGCAGTTTTAGTCTCTCTATTTATATTGATTCACAAAATTAGTCCATTTATTTTAAAAGTCAACACTTTTAGTCGCCCCATTTGATTTTTTAACTAAAAAATTATGACGTGAAATATTTAAAATAACGTGATATATGATACAATAATGTAGAATGATTAACACCCATGTGAAAACTTAAACTTCAACTTCAAAATTATTTTAGATTTTTAATTTAATTAATGCATTTAAATGGTTTTATATTATATAATTGAATGTCATATTATTTAAAATATATTAAATTGTTGTTTTATTAATTTAAAAATTTGATAGAGAGACAAAAATTATCGATTTTTAAAATAAAATAACTAATTTCATAAATGGATATAAATATAGAAACTAAAACTACAATTAAGTCAAATTAATATAACAACCAAACAAAATTATATCAGATACAGAGTAGATCCTAGCATAAAAATGTTAGCCATGCATTTTGTGGAAGATATAAAAATATCTATCTTCATTCATCAATTAAATGTAGTAAATATTCTTAAAATACTAACTATTGTAACTCAACCTTTCATCACCGACTCTTTTTAATTGTGTCCTTATCCAATGTTAAACCATTTCGTCACCAATTATTATTTTTTTTTATTTATTATTAATTTTTTTTTTATCTACTTGGTGTGAAGCTATTCTTATATAACTGATCACCATTCTCACTATACTTATGATTATAATTGAGTTTTAGTTATGGAAAGATTTTATCTCCGTGAAGAATTTATAATATAACAGTTTTTAAAAAATTTAAGTTGTGTTCTACATGACCAGACACGATACAAAGGAACTTCAAAGAAAATTATCAATTTTGGTATGACATTTTCTTTACAAATTTTCCTTAACAACACAATTGTTTTTCACATTTAAATTTAAATTTGTTCAATAATTATAAAACTTCCAAAGAGTAATTACCATTTTGGTACGATTTTTTTCTATATTATAAATTTGTCCTTAACAGTATATTATATTTAAATTTAAAAATATACAACATGAATATTGAAGCTGAAAG
>JBBPBR010000003.1:10373500-10395348 GCA_037974775.1 Cicer pinnatifidum | reverse complement strand
ATAGTTCCTTAAAAATTAATATATTAATTTTTTTTATGATATTATTTTGATTGCTTTGCACGTAACATTTTCCTTCCATTTCTTATTAAATTATTATTTTATCTAAAAATTTTAGTCTCTTTTTTTTTATTTTTATAAAATTTAAATTAGTTTTAAACCTTTCCCTCAATCAAATCTGGTCAACTAAAATACCAAATTTTATTTAAAATTATAAATAAAAAAAATAGTTCAAACTTTATTTAAATTTTCACTAAATTTTTTTACTTCCAAATAATTTAAATAATTTAATATTCTAAATTTATCATAAACTCTTTAATATTTAGGCAGAACATGAGTATTTAAGGGACTTGATTAACCAAAATAGCTTGATGAATTCAAAATCACAGATAATCTAATCAAAATTGTATAATAATAGTTTAAAAGTGTGTGATTAAAACATTATAAATTGGTAGCTTCTACATAAAATGTCAAAAGATTGTGTTTTTAAGCCCTAATACATTCTCATTTAAAAGCGACAAAGATATATATAGAGGATCTATTTTACAATATTTGTTTTCACAATATATAGCACATTAATGCAACCATAGGTTAAATAACCGAATCTTATTTAGATTGACTTAATACATAATTTTTCTAATTCCAAACTATACGACAATAGATAACAGCAAAACCCTATTTTTGATAATACTGAATACCGATTACTAGTAGTAAGTAGTAATAATGGACTAATAGTAGTAAATAAACCACTTTTCAAAATCAGCACGCACGATTTTTTTCCTTCAAGGACAATAGTACACAAACTTAAAGGGAAAAATAAAGGACAGGGTCCTTATACTATTTACTATATTTTTTTTCTATATTTATAACTTAGAGAAAAAAAAAGTAAAAAGTATATTATTATAATAATATATTATAATTCATTAAAAAAACATGAAGCACCCATAAAAACATGCAGCAGAAGCACTTGATCACGAGAATGCACATATGATGAATTGGAGCAAGAAAGTAGAGAGAGTTTTAGTTTATCTGTCTAGAAACTAAAAGACTAAAACTCATCAAGATTATTGTGATTGAGAATTAGAGAAAGGGAAGAAGAATGTGCAAATTGAGATGAAATGAAAAGAAGAACAAAGCAAAACAGTCCTCGTGAGGCCACGTGGCATAGTTAGAGTGGAAGAGTGCTTTTTGGGTTTGAAACAAACAGCAACAACTCTCTCTCTCTCTCTCTCTCTCCTGCCATGTCAGAGTGTTAACCCCGTCCTATGACCCCGGCGAATCCGTATTTGTGTGTCTTTCTCTCTCTAAACCCACTCTTTCTCTCTCTACACAAACATCAACAACAACACCTATCTCATTTCTCTCTCTCTCTATTTATACATTTGTCTGCCCCTTTCTCGTATTTTCTCTCTCCTCGAATCTCTCTCCCATCTCTCCTCTCTCTCGGTGCTGTATCCCATCCTTGCCCTAACACTTCCCCCTTTTCTCAATCTCATGCAATCTTATTGCTCTTTCATCCATCAACCAGATTGGTATGCTTCTTAATTTCTCTGCTTTGCTCTTTCTTCACGCTTTTCTTTGTTTTTTTTTTTTGTTTCAATTTTGGTTCTGAGGGTTTTTCTCACCATCTTTGTTTTTCTATTCAATTTCAGCTCTGTATTGTCTTCTTTGTGCTTGAGTCCCTTGATTCTCAAGCCACTTCGTATTTAATTGTTGTTTATTGCTGCTAAATTTTTTATTTTAATTAGCAAAAATGTCACTTCGATTTTGAACTGCTTTCTTGAGTCGATTAGTCCCTTAAATGTGTTTGTGGGTTTTCCTGTAACTTGAATGTCAATGATAATAATAATGCTTCAACTGTTATGAGTAAATTTCTGGTTTTGATTTTGTGGTGTTGTTCAACATTTGATGTTTATTGTGTACGTTTCATTAGATTACATTAGATTTAGTACATTTAATACTTTTCATCTGGTAGTGTTCATTAGTAGTCTCTCTATTTTGATATCAACAATCTGATTTCGCTTTGATTCATCAATGGTTTTGGATAGCAACAAAATTGAGTCCTATAGTATCTCAAGAAGTTTTCTATTGTGAGTTTACCACGTTTTTGCTTCCCAAGTGATTCAATGCCACCATGCAGCAAAGTAGAATCTAGCAATTGTAGCTTCTCTCCTACCGTGCTTTGGAAGTGAAAAAACAAGATTCTACTATAAAACCAAACATGTGCTTATATGTTTTTTCTGCTGGGGGGATGGATGTTTGGTTGTAGGCTTATGCAATATTTTCAAGTATTTTTTGCTTAGTGTGTGAATATAAGTTCAAATGGGGGCTTAATAGTTGGCAATGGGATTGTTGTAGGCTATTGATTGCAACTTTCCGAAAGGGAAGGTAATGCTATGATGATTATTCATGTTAATATCTCCTTTAAGACATCTCTTCAGATCAAGTGCCAATATATGTCAGTGTTAGACAATTAACTTTTGCCCTTTTTCTTGGAGGGGGGAGGCGTGGAGGTTATATTTTGTCTTGAACTTGCCTTTCTAAAACGAAACCTCACATCTGCTTTAATTTTGACATCGCTACTGTACACATCAGGAAGCCTGTGCTTAACTTTGACTGCCACTTTCATTTGTAAACCTTGCTAACTGATATTAGCGCGTTTTCGAACCAAACTCAAAAGAAAGTTGTTGTACAATGCAATTTATTATACATTCCATGGATTTATTCATTATCTTAACTAGTAGCAAGTTATAAATTACTTTTCTATTCAGCTACTATGTTATTCACTTCAACCTTTGGGGTTTCAATCTTACCTGAGACCTATCTCATGATCATGACTTAAGTTGGTGGGAATTTCTAAATGCATTCAAGTTGAAATAAGTCAAAACTTAAATGATCGAAAAATGCATAAAATTTCTAGTAGCATTGGTGAACCCAAAATAAAAGTGCGGACCTTTTGGCCAACTTTTTAAGTGAACATAGTAATTCACTGCAAAATCTGAAACTTTTACTCATAATAAATGTATGTAGTTTTTATCACCCGAGTTAATGTTTAATGCTATTTTCTATTTACTACTTTGCAGTATTGGTTTATTCTTGACTTATTGATGACATGCTCATGGTCAAAGTATTGATTTCTTGTGCAGGACACATGTGAATGAATAAGGAAATCAAATAATCAGCACCTAAAATGCTTAACAGGAACTGGGTTTTAAAGCGCAAGCGGAGAAAACTTCTTAAAGGACAGGATCAGTCCTCTGGTAAAGAGAAATCTAATGGTAAAGAAGATAATTCAGTTGCATCTGAATCTTCTAGGAGTGTTTCAGCTAAACACATGCTAAAGACTGAAGAAGCCACCGGTCAATTTTCATCTAAGAAGAAGGGACATGATGGGGTGAGTTACTTAATGTGCCCAATTTGTTACTTAGGGATGGGTTACCTTGAGTTAGTTCTTTATAAAGAAGGGGTAAATAGGAAAATTACTGGGAGTAAGAATTTTTAAATAATTAAATTTCCGTATATTTGAAATACTTCACTGTTGTGGGGTTTGTTTCTTTGAGAGTCTAGACGATTGTTGCAAGATTTATTTTTATTATCACTTCTGCCATCTCAACTTCACTGTTGAGGGGATTTTTTTATTTTAATTTCCAAAGGAGGTATGAAATGTGGATGTTATCATTGTTTTAATTGGAAATAAAATGTGTTAGATTTAGCATGTGTAAATACATGGACGACTAAGATAATAATGATCTCTGTAAATAACTCAATGGTTAGGTTGCAAATTGGCTAATGATTACCTTATTTATTGGTCGTAATTGTCTAATTATACTATAAATAAGAGATTACTGTTCAGCTGAGTTATACATAATTATATGGTATAAAGCAGTACCAGCACTTTCCTCTGGGACATACTCTTGTAGTATGCCACTGGCTGGGCATGCACATAATCTAGAACTTCTCTTGTTACTGGCTGCTGCATTTATTTATTGTTAATGGTAGGAGAGAAATGTAAAAATATTTGAAGGAGAGGTATATACTGCTGTCTCTTATTTGGGAAAAAATTGTCTTGGCTTTTATGGAGCTCAGCTAATGAGATCTTTTGAGGGTTCACTTTCCAACATTAGCGGGCTTGTTTTCCCGATACTAGTTTTCTTGTTTAGTCTTTCTTGTTACCTTTTAAGACAATATATTGTCAAGATATTTTTTCTATTTTTTTTTTGTGACATACACAGTGGGGTTAGATTTGGATGTATTATCATGTTAATAATTTCCTCGTATTTTGTTTGTTACGTATTTTATTTTGTAGCTGCATATCTTTATCGTAAGTATTCATAGTGCCGTCTTTTTTCAATTATTAATATTTTATTTATAGGAAAGTCATTTTGAGATGCCTGCTATTTTTTTTCGTTTCATATACTGTTAGTTTGAATGCTCTAACTGTAATGTTTTTGGGATCCAGTATTTCTATGAATGCGTGATCTGTGATCTTGGTGGCAACTTATTGTGCTGCGATAGCTGTCCTCGCACTTATCATAAACAGTGTCTTGACCCTCCTCTTAAGGTATGTTTGTTTGAGTTGGTTTTATGTTAAGCTTTTTAATTATGAAGTCATGATTCTCAGGGTGTATATTTTTTTATTTGTTTTTTACTTTTATAATTTGTGATTTTATCTCCTGAAGCGCATCCCAATGGGGAAGTGGCAATGTCCAAGCTGCTTTGAAGGAAATGATCAACTAAATCCCTTAAACCACCTGGATTCAATTTCAAGACGAGCGAGGACGAAGACTGTACCTGCAAAATCAAAAGCTGGAGATAACTCCCTCAACCTGGAAAAGGTTTCTGGAATTTTCGGAAATAAACATATTTCAAAGAAAAGGTCCTCCTCCAGCAAAGGAAAATCTATTTCAACCATGGGAGGCAAATTCGTTGGAATGAAACCAGTGTCTTCCCCAGTAGACGAAACTGGTAGCGACAAGCTAGTGGACCCATCCCTTGAGAGCACGGAAGGAACTTCATCATGTGGGGATGCTGATGAAAAGAACTTGAACTTGTCCCCAACAGTCTCACCTATGGACACAAAGTCAGCCTCACCTGATAAGGAAGTGTTATCTCCCTCGAAAATTACTAATTTAGACGCAGATGATGACCTGCTGGAGGAGAAGCCTGATTTATCTTGTGATAAAATTCCTTTTAGAAAAAAACTTGTTCTTGCTATTACTGCTGGTGGAGAGGAAATGAGAAAAAGGAAGCTTAAATTTATTAATGATAATGCTAATCAAAAGAAGCGTAGGACTGATAAAGGGAAAAAAATTGCCATTACTTCTGTAAAGTCAAAGTCTTCAAATAATAAAGGCCACAAGAAGCAAAAGTCCACAACACATAGAATTTCCACATCTGTATCAAAAGGGGATGTCGGAAAAAAGAAATCTGATGCTCGGCAGAAAGATAAGGTACTTGTTCTGCTCTCTTATTTCTTGTAAAGATGTTTACTTTTATGAACCTTTAAAACATTTTATTCAATTGATTTACTTCTGGATAGGCAACTTAATGCACACCCTAGGCAGTTCTTGTTAAGACATCATTTTATTAATAATCACAATGACTAAATAGTAAATACAGGCATAATATTATGAATATTTTTATTTACAGAGCTAGAATGTTGTCATTAAATTACATATATTAATTTAACTGCTATTAAAATTTCAAATATCCACTTTATGTTTAATTGTTTGAGTTTAAGAATTGTCCTTTTTTAAATAATCAATAATTTTCCTTCTTTTGGCTCCACTTGACATCAATTCCGGATCATGGGAGATTATGTTAAATGAATTACTGTTCTTACTTCCTTATTCGCCTTCCCTATCATCATATTCATACCATAATATGCGCTTGAAATACTATTTTGGTGCCACTTTTTTCATTTATTGGAACTTCATTGATAATGCATTATTGATATGAAAGGGTTAATGATTGCGGCCTTGACTTCCTATGACTCAAATGGTCAACAAAAGAGGTCCTTAATGCGTCGCATTTTGCAACTGTAATTTTTTTTAATGGCATAAGATGCCTTTCATTTGTTAATTTCTATGCATTTCCCCATATCCTATGTTAAATGCAAAAATAAAGAATGAGATTGCAGGTTGACAACACGCTGGCAGTTGACCAATGACTAGGATACTAGGGATGATATGTATAGATTACATTCACCATTTTTTATAAGAGCTAGTTTGAATATTACCAGATTTAGACACTGCTTTCGAGAATTTTTTTGAGATGTTACAGACTGCAGGAAAAGAGAAAAGGGAAGTATCAATATTTCTTCTAGTATGAAAGGTTTACTACATTGGGTTGGATTTTGGCATATCAGTAGCTGTGGTTTATATATAGATTTCAAAGCATTATAATGTGAAGAAATATATTAAAACTACTTTCTGAATATGTTAATCCTTCTATTTGGTCCTTGATGTGTATTGATATACTTGCTGAGATGTAGAGTACATTGTAATTATTGTTTATATGCTATTTATGGCAATTGCGTTTAACTGTAAGCATTATTTGCTTTTGCTTGGATGCAGAAGTTTTCTAAGGTAATGAAAGACACGTCAAATGAGCTTAATAAAGCAAGAAGTCACATGGAGGATACTTTAATGCATGAAGACAATGCTATTCTTGAATCTCTGCAGGTAACCGTCTTGAAAGAGCTGTTAGAGAAAATGTCTTTCCTGTTATCTTTTATGTGATAATCATGTCTTCTTTTTACTTGTACACAGGTTGATCGAGTCTTAGGGTGTCGAGTTCAAGGTGAGAACATCAACTCATTACGGAACTTATCCTTGAAAGTTGGGGATGACTCACCTTCTGGTGATATGGTAATGTCAGAAAACCAGACCAGGCTACTAGAAGATTACTCTGCTTGTGATAATGATGTGGATGTTGAATCGGCTAAAAATCTTGTTGATGATCCTCAAAATGTCAAGAGTTCTGATGAAGGAAAGTTGAAAAGCACTGATGGAGTGGAAAAAATTAATGTATACAAGAGATCAATATCAAAGGAATGTAAGAATGGAAATCTCATAAATTCATTGGGTAAAGCCACCGATGATTTAGGATCCTGTGCCATGGGTGGTATAGATCAGGATGATTCTGCTGTATCTGCTGAACAGTTGGAAAAAGCAAATGACAAGTTGGAGACAGAGGATAATCTTAATGTTGTTTTAAGGGGCGATGGCAACAGCGAGCTTCCAAAAAATTGTGAAATGCATGTCCCTCTTAAAACAAAACAAAAGGAAGTGGATGTGGAGAAGGGAATGGGTAGCGGTGTTGACAATAAAGTTCAGGATGCTAATGCGGTTGAATCTTCATGTCCAAATGGAGACAAGGTTTCCTATGAATTTTTAGTTAAGTGGGTAGGAAAGTCTCATATTCACAATAGTTGGATTTCTGAATCCCAACTAAAAGTTCTTGCAAAGAGAAAACTAGAAAATTACAAGGCAAAGAATGGGATGGCAATAATAAATGTTTGTAAGGAACAGTGGAAGATTCCTCAGCGGTTGCTTGCTATTCGCACTTCCAAACATGGAGCATCTGAAGCATTTGTTAAATGGACCGAACAACCTTATGATGAATGCACTTGGGAAAACTTAGACGAACCCGTGCTCCAAAATTCTTCTCATTTGATTGCACGTTTTAATATGTTTGAAACCCTCACACTGGAAAGGGATGCATCAAAGGAAAATTCAACTAAAAAAAGCAATGACCATCAAAGTGATATATTTAATCTTGTAGAGCAGCCTAAAGAACTGAAAGGTGGTTCTTTGTATCCCCATCAGCTTGAGGCTCTGAACTGGTTGCGTAAATGCTGGTATAAGTCTAAAAATGTGATACTTGCTGATGAGATGGGACTTGGGAAAACAATATCTGCTGGTGCTTTTATTTCATCATTGTATTTTGAATTCAAAGTTTCACGTCCTTGTTTGGTCCTGGTACCTCTTACCACAATGCCCAATTGGCTTGCTGAATTTACGCTATGGGCTCCAGATGTGAACGTAGTAGACTATCATGGCTGTGCAAAAGCAAGAGGCGTAATTAGGCAGTATGAATGGCATGCAAGTGATCCAAGTGGATTGAATAAGAAAACAGAAGCCTATAAATTTAATGTGCTTTTAACTACATATGAAATGGTTCTTGCTGATTATTCTCATTTGCGGGGAATTCCTTGGGAAGTTCTTGTTGTTGACGAGGGCCATCGACTGAAAAATTCAGACAGTAAGCTCTTCAGCTTGCTAAATACATTCTCTTTTCAACATCGTGTTCTCTTGACAGGTACCCCTCTTCAGAACAACCTTGGTGAGATGTACAACTTGCTTAATTTCTTACAGCCAGCTTCGTTTCCTTCCCTATCTTCATTTGAGGAGAGATTTAACGATCTTACGACTGCAGAGAAAGTTGATGAATTGAAAAAACTAGTTGCTCCTCATATGCTTCGCAGACTTAAAAAGGATGCGATGCAAAATATTCCTCCCAAGACAGAAAGAATTGTTCCTGTTGAGTTGTCATCCATCCAAGCTGAATATTATCGTGCAATGCTTACAAAGAATTATCAAATATTGCGGAATATTGGGAAAGGTATTGCTCATCAATCTATGATGAACATTGTGATGCAACTGAGGAAGGTCTGCAATCATCCATATCTTATACCAGGGACTGAGCCTGATTCTGGATCTGTTGAGTTCCTTCATGAAATGAGAATAAAGGCTTCAGCTAAGTTGACTCTTCTGCATTCTATGCTAAAGATTTTGTATAGTGAAGGTCACAGAGTTCTTATTTTCTCACAAATGACAAAACTTCTTGACATCCTGGAGGACTATTTGAACATAGAATTTGGGCCTAAAACATATGAGAGAGTGGACGGCTCTGTCTCCATAGCAGATCGTCAGACAGCAATTGCACGATTCAATCAAGACAAAAGCCGATTTGTTTTCTTGTTATCAACTAGGTCCTGTGGACTTGGGATAAATTTGGCCTCTGCGGACACTGTCATCATCTATGATTCTGATTTCAACCCTCATGCAGATATACAAGCAATGAATCGAGCACACAGAATTGGGCAATCAAATAGACTTTTGGTATACCGGCTTGTGGTTCGTGCCAGCGTTGAAGAACGCATCTTGCAGCTTGCTAAGAAGAAATTGATGCTTGATCAGCTTTTTGTAAATAAATCTGGATCTCAAAAAGAAGTAGAAGATATTTTAAAATGGGGAACTGAAGAACTCTTCAATGATTCTCCTGGCCTTAATGGAAAAGACACAAATGAAAATAATAATAGTCACAAAGATGAGGCAGTAGCAGATATAGGACATAAGCATCGGAAGAGGACTGGTGGTCTTGGTGATGTATATGAGGATAAGTGTACAGATAGCAGTAGCAAGATTCTGTGGGATGAAAATGCCATTTTAAAATTGCTTGATCGTTCAAACCTTCAAGATGGTTCAACTGATATTGCTGAAGGGGATTCTGAGAACGACATGCTGGGCTCAGTGAAGGTGAAGTAATTGACTATTAGCTAGTAGATACAGTATTTGTTTGATTCTTTGAAATTCGTCTAGAACCTAGAATCTTTACACATATATAGAGAAAATTGGCTGGAAACTAGATTTTGCATGAAAATCACAACTTACATTTTATAGACTGATGCACATAAATTCTATTAATTGCTATTCCAAATTTAAGGAAGGAGAATCTGTCCTAATAATGAAAATTATGGAAAACAACTATACGAAAAAGAGGAAAGAAATCCATATAAAAGGAAATATTAGAAGAGCTTCCTGCAATAGAAAACTCCCTTTCAAGTAGTGAATTGACATATATCATTCTCAACTTGCCAGTAAGTTCTAGGAACTGTTCTGTAGAAAGTCCCTTGTTAATACACCTGTCAATTTGCATCCCGAAGTGACATTCACTGCAACTATAGGGCCATTATCCAAGTTCTCTTTGATAAAATGCCATTTTATCTCTATATGCTTTGTTCTATCATGTTTAATTAGTTTTTGTAAAATTTTAATTGCGGACTTGTTGAGATTGACAAACAACTTCATAATAGGCATAGTTCACAAACTGCTTGTGCCATATCTTGTGCTTGACCTAGAAACAACTATGCTTTTTTACTTCTCCATGTCGCTAGATTATTACCTAGGAACATACAGTGCCCTGAGTTGGATTTCTTTGATCGACAGATCTTGCATAATCTGCAAATATGGTTGCATTTTTTTTTATTTGCTCTTAATTATTAATTTGGTTTTATCACCATGCTCGTAGATACAGGTGGATATATTAAATACTCTGCCCCTTATCGAGATTGAAATTTTCTTTTGTAGGCCCTTGAGTGGAATGATGAACCAACTGAAGAACATGTAGAGGGTGAATCCCCTCCTCATGGAACCGATGATATGGGTACACAAAAATCTGAGAAGAAAGAGGATAACACCGTGATTGGCAGCGAAGAAAATGAATGGGACAGACTATTGCGTGTGAGGTAAGGAGCTTCTATCTGACAATTTCAAAGTTGAGTAAATGACTGTGCTGTATAAGAAAATGCCTATAAAATAATTGTGAAAAACATCATTTTAAGGTCCTTTACGAACTTTGAAATATAAATTTAAGAGATGCTTTTGTTGCTGGAGAGCACTCTTGTAGATGAGAGCGGTACCTCCAATCTCCATGTCACAAATGACCTCTAATGCAGGTTTTATGATAACTATTAAGGATAGTTTTCCTTGTATCTGTTGGTTTCTATGAAGCCAACCACACGTGGTGGCAAAAAGCTTATGTTTTGTTTTCCTTGGGTTTTTTGTTAGAATTGGTCACATGGCTTGTATTATTACTCATGTTAAATCTGCATTAACTGTAGAATCTAAAATTAGTTGCTGACTAGGATTAGATTTAGCAATCACATTAATAGATATTTGTTGTGAATGCATTATAAATACGGCCTTGAGGGGGTTCATTGTTCTTTTCTTTGCTTTCTTCTCTTGTTTCACATCCCTTAAGGATTATTCCTGATCCTTGTGTTCTGTCTTTAATTTTCTTAGTTTCTCGTTTAGTCAAACTGCTTTCTTGTATGCAAGCTATAGTGGTCAAATGAAGACAGAAGGCCTGGGAATTGGTTGTATTTAAACATGCCCGTCAAATAAAATCAAAATGTAGGCTGACCAATACTTGTTTTTTACACGTAATTACTTATGACAACTGAAGTAGCAAGCAATGAACTCTTTGACCACATGATCGTAATGGAGCTATGATTAGTTTACAAGAAACCACTTTTTATTAATTAAAATCTTCTAGGTAAAAACTGAATGAGATTTTTCTCTATTAATGATTAATATTGTATGCAAAAAATTAATTCATATTATGCTGCATTTCGACAGTGTAGTTAGCCATCAAGTGGTATGAACAATGTCTTCGCTTGAATTTTCTCACACATTTAATCTGTCTGTAGGTGGGAGAAATATCAAAGTGAGGAGGAAGCAGCTCTTGGTCGAGGGAAGCGGCAGAGGAAAGCTGTTTCTTACAGAGAAGCATATGCTCCACACCCAAGTGAAGCAGTAAGTGAGGTAATTTGCTTTCTTTCTGCTAGTAAGTAGAACCTATATCTTAATAAGCTTTATTATTTCTAATTATATATTTGGCTGTAAATAGCACTGGTGGAAGGTGACGACTGATGAGAAGTGTTTGTTTCCAATTAAATCTCAAAACATCTGCACATATGCTTTTCTCAGTTATACAAGTTAATCAAATATAAGATTAATTAAGTTGGGTTTCAGGCTTCCATCTTTCTCATTTATCAAATGCTTTTCTGGATTTTGTCAAATCACAATTTTTTTCATCAGATACTAGTTGTCGACCAATAGCATTTTGCTATATTTATGCCTTTTGATTTAAATAGCTTTGCTCTATGGGTCATAACTTTCCACATCATCTCGGACACCTTCAAGATATCAGATAGGGACGGACTAGTTTCTTTAGCATGATCATGACTCTCAACAATAACATGCATAGTATTGGAATTTTGTTACATTTGACATGAAGTTTTTGTCTTGTAACTTAAGATTTTTATCTTGTTCCAGATTAGTATTGTATTAGTTTTAGTTATTAGTTTGTGTTGAAGGCTGTAAGTAGCTCTTCCTCACTTGCTTTACCACTTTTAGCTTTGGCATTTTAGTTAACATTTTTTATTTTTCCTGGTAGAAATTATGTTTTATTTAATGTTTTCTATCAATGTGCTTATTTAACCAGAGTTGCGAGGAGGAAAAAGAACCAGAACCTGAGCGTGAATATACACCAGCAGGACGGGCCCTGAAGACAAAATTGTATGTTATATTTTTCAAGCTTTCTGAATTACATTAGTTAAACTTATTAGACATGATTATAGAAGAACAATATGTCATCAGGACCGTTGGTTTTTTTTTTTTATCTCTTCTGGTATTCTGCGCAGGCTTCTTTCATCTGGTTTCTTTTAACAATGTGCAGGGGAAAGGGTATATGTACTAGGTGTTATGATGTATTTTGTTATGATCCTATGCACTCTTTCTCTTTGTATTATGCATGCACATATATCTGATTAGTTATACTCCGTCCGCTCCTTTTCAATTGTTGTTTCAAGGTTATTTACATATACAAAGCTGTCAATAAATTGTTACTTTTCTATGAAATTATGTCTTTTTTCTATAATAGTCTTAACTGTTTATTATCTCATTCCATATTTATTTGTCTGCAATAAATAAATAGTTAAGAATATTATTGACAAAACAATAGTAAATTTTATATTGAACTTTGAAAACGAAAAATAGATAGAAACAAATTCTTTCATCAAATGCAACAATTAAAAATGAACAATGGGAGTAGCTGTTAAGAGTTAGTTAACAGCTGTTAGGATTTTGTTAGTCATTTACAACCGTGACCAATTCAATACATTGTATAATTCTGAGCATAAACACTCGGCATCATAATTCAGAATACAAAGAATATTCAGAATAAGTTTTTTATTTCCTCCCAATCATTCCCTTTCTATCTCAACCTAAATAGGTAATACCAATTATTTCCGAATGCATTATTCGTATTTAGGAGTTTGTTTTCCTATGAGTGTTCTGGTAAATATAACGCTTTGATGCTATAATTTTGACTTCTGGAAACAATTTACCTGGATCTCTTAGCAAATCTTGCATGCTAATGATAAATTGATAATGGTAGTTTGAACACTCATACATTTATGGTTTAAATTTTTCACTCTAACTGGTATTTTCAAACTCAAGTACCAAGATATCTCATGTCTTTTGGTAGTTTGATTGGCACTGTTATTATATCCAATGGTTTTTAGTTTTATGATAAAGTTGGTCCTTAATGCTGAAATATTTGCACTTGCTAATGGTCAACAGTGCTAAACTCCGTGCTCGGCAAAAGGAACGACTTGCTCAGAGGAATGCAGTTAAAGAATCACATCCTGCAGAAGCACTTCCAGGTACGGAGTCACTCATGCATCCTCCAGTCATTGCAAATGATGGAGATCTAGGAGCTGGGCGGAAACATTCAGTTCCAGAAGGAACTTCTACCAACATAGAGGACAGCAAAAATACTCAACTTTCAGAAGCTCAGAATAGCAACGCTGACTTCTTAACAAGGATCGACAAGCTATCGAAGCATAAAATGAGCCATCACTTTGATGCTTCTGATGATACTCCAGCTCGATCTTTGCCTCCAAATTACCACCATAAAGGGGTGATGAACATGAAAAACTCTGTGCCCGACAACAATTTGTTGCCTGTTCTGGGACTCTGTGCTCCTAATGCTAGCCAGTTCGAATCATCAGAGGGTAACACTTCAAAATTAAATTGGAGACAAAATAGGCGTGGAGCCAGACAAGAGTTTCCATTCAGTCTTGCCCCTTGCACTGGGACATCCATGGATGCTGAGGCGAGAAGTAAAGAAAAGGCAGCAAACGCCAAACTGTCAGATGCATCAGCAGAAAATTTACAACAAAGTTTCAAAAATAGCATCCCTGATAACTTCCTCCCATTTGTTCCGGTATGCTCTCTTATTAATATGTTTGTGGATTTTGGTGTCCATTATGGTTGACTATTATGCATGTGTCACTATGAGTGATGTTTTTGTTGTTGCAGTTTCCACCCTCTGTGCCAGGAAAGGAATCTGATGCAGGTGAGAGTTCAGGTGCTAGATACGCTGCTTTCCAGGAGAAAATGGCCCTGCCAAACCTGCCATTCGATGAAAGGTTGCTGGCGAGATTTCCACTCACCACTAAGAGCTTTCCAAATTCACATCCAGACCTCTTACCTAATTTGTCGTTAGGAGGCAGACTGGAAGCTCTGAGTGGATCTATGCAAGACCTTCCAACATTACCTAATTTCAAAATACCCCCAGAAGATTTATTTAGATATAATCATCAAGACAGGGATGTTCCCCCCACCTTGGGTTTAGGACAAAGGCCAACCACATTATCGTCTTTCCCAGAAAACCATCGGAAGGTTCTTGAAAACATAATGATGAGAACTGGATCTGGGTCGAGTAGTTTACTGACGAAAAAAAAGTCAAAATCAGATGGTTGGTCTGAAGATGAACTTGATTCCCTCTGGATCGGTGTTCGTAGGCATGGAAGGGGTAATTGGGATGCCATGCTCAGAGATACCAAGTTAAAGTTTTCAAAGTATAAAACATCTGAAGATTTATCAGTGAGGTGGGAGGAGGAACAAGTTAAGGTCTTTCAGGGGCCAGCTTTTCCTGTGCAACAAAGATCGTCTTCCAAGGCAACCAAGTCTACCAAAGCTTCGCATTTTCCAATCTCTGATGGAATGATGGAAAGGGCCTTGCAAGGTAGCAAATTTCTTTTGCCACCAAAGTTTCAAAACCATATGACTGACATGAAATTAGGGTTAGGTGTTTCTGCATCTGGTCTTCCACATTTTAGAACAATGGACCGACCTAGTCTGCCAAATGATCACTTTGCACCTTTTCCATCTTGGAGCTATGATAAAAACAGAGCGAAATTTCCTGATGATGCTTCTGCTGAAACATCTGATCGACCAGGAACTTCTTCCAATGCGCTGACAGAAAGACCATTTCTGCTCAATTCTTTTGGAACCAGCAGCTTGAGTTCTTTAGGTTTGAATTGCTCGGGAAACATTTATATACAGCAGCAGGAGGATGAGCGCAGAAACACCAAGCGTGGAAAGTTGCCTGTACTTTTGGATGGAACGCCGAACGACATGCATGATAATAATAGCATCAACGTAGGAAATGGTGAATCTACTAGCTCAGGATTGTTATCCAACCCCATTAAACCAGATCTCATGGACTCAAAAGGGGAAGAAGTAGCTGGAAGTAGTTCTTCAAAAGACAAGCTTCCACACTGGTTACGACAAGCCGTTAGTTCCCCTGCCAAACTTCCTGATCCTGAACTGCCACCCACAGTATCGGCCATTGCTCACTCAGTTCGCATGCTATATGGAGATGACAAGCCGACAATTCCTCCGTTTGTGATCCCTGGACCGCCTCCCTCCCTACCGAAAGACCCCAGGTGTAATCTCAAGAAGAAAAGGAAGAGAAGATCACACAAGTCCGAGCAGTTTCTTCCAGATTGGTCTATGGACTTTCACCACAGCAATCAGGGTGATAATGGTGCCTCAAGCTCAACTCCTTTACCACCGCCATTTCCTATACTCCCTCCGACAGGACCTCAGCAGATTGAATCTGACCTCAACTTGCCCCCTCTTAATTTAAAAGTGGCAAACCCATCACACTCATCGAAAAAGACAAGCTGCTCGGGACTATCTCCTTCTCCTGAAGTGCTCCAGTTGGTTGCATCCTGTGTTGCTCCTGGCTCTCATCTTCCATCAATTCCAAGCTCTTCAAGCTTTCTTGAGAGCAAGCTTCCATCACAAAGGCCCATCGGCAGAGCCAAATTCAAAGACTCAGAAGGTGCCTTTAGAAATAAGAAGCCTAGGCAGATTTCACCAGAAAAGTGGTGTTCACCTGAAGAGCATAAAGTAGAACAAGTCCATGATAGTGGAGATTCCAGTAAAACTCAGTCAGATCCCTCCCGGGTTGAACGGTTGCATGAAGTGGAAGTATCATCTGAGGGAACTGTCTCAGATCATTCTGTGAGGGATCCAGAAACATAACTGTAGTAGTGGCTTTTGGATGAAAATTGAAACCTTATTCTTGCTGCTGAAGCCTTTTCACCAATGTGCTAGAATTTTTGTAGGTATGACAGTGAGTGAACTAGCAAATATATATAGTATTGTTGAGAACATGTAAAGTTTTTTCTCCAAGTGAAATGAAATATATAGTGTTGCTTGCTGGGTATTGTGTACTTTGTTGCCCTTTTTGTCTTATCATTTCATGGCAATTTTTGCAATTGGAATGGGATAACAATAATTCTTCGTGACAATCAATATACCTTGTATTAGTATGAACTCTGAAGTATGCCTTTGGAGGTCATGGCATTTCCTTGAAAGAGCTCAATTCTACAAATGTAGTTGAGAGTAAAATACAGTATGTACTATGTATTATGTGAAAAACTGATAATTTGTTATTTATCATTCATCTAATAGAATTGAATGGGTCTCCGAAATTTTCTCAAATTTTGTTTCCTAGACAATACAAAATATTTATAGTAGTGGTACTTATGGTTAGGGATTACGTGCACCTTGCGGCTCTGATTTGTATATAAGCTTTAGTTAGTGTATATTGAGTTTATATACTTTGATTTAAGACAAGTATGGATTGATTTATTTATAGTTATCTATTGACTGGTTAAGATAATTTATAGAAATAATTTATGACATATTTATAATTTGTTTTTAGTAAATTTTTGTAAACTATATAGAATAACTTGTAAAAATTGTTTACAGTAAATATAAAAACAGTTTGACTTTGTGTTTTAGAAATATTTTATAAGTTAGTGTTTATGTTCGAAACGTTTATCCGATAAGCGGTTAAATAAGGCGTATCTCTATAAAGAACCCTAGAGTATATGCAATGCCTCTTGTGTTGGATTTCTTTTCCACATGTTCCTTCCATTGCCATTGTTGGACACTAAATAATTTGATGAGATTATTGCAATCAAATTTAAAACTAATATAAGTTTAAAAAAAGAGTTTAATTATTTTTATAATAATTTGAGTTAAATAGCTTCGATAAAATTTCAAAATTATACATTAATATTAATAATTTTTTTTGAAATCTTACTCAATTCTTATTAGATAAAGTTTGATTTGAATAACTAATTTAAAATGTTTAGCCAAATAAGAATGTTTGAACTCTTAATTTGAATTTCTTTTATTTCTTGATAACCGGTTCTCCTTCAAGATATTTATAAATCCCAAATGGCTCAAAAAAGTAATGAGTGAATATGGTCCTTACTTCTATTAGGGGGAAATCAATTTGGTCAAACAATTTTGTTATTTACACCCCCAATTTTGCTACCTATATCATCAAAATACCTTGTTTATTTGCTTGGTTCTATAATTCTATTTGTCTCTTCATCATCATCATAAATTAACTTTTCCTGATAATAGATGAAGTAAACCTTCAGAGTTATTTGTGAACATGAAATATATGGCATAGTAAAAAAATTTGATGAACTTGATGTACCTTGTAAAATTGCACTTAAAGGAAAATTACGAGAGATCACATATCCATCCAATACGTCGACGTGTCCAACTTTTGATAAGGTTAAAATAAATGGTGCACCAAAAAAGGCAAAAGTAAGGTATCAAAAAGAGATAAATCAACAAAGTATGATCCATCTTGGTGGGAGTATGTGGATGCAAGTGTTCCATGTACTGGCACAAATGCATGTAGCACTATAATATCTATTAATAAAGTAGAACAACCTTAACCTTCAGTCAAAAAGCTCACACCTCGACCATCAGTCAACAAGGTTCAAAAACCTAGAGTTCTTACCCTCAATGATTGGTTGTCGATTGAAATTCATAAATTTATAGATGATATTATTGACGTTGGTGATGATGATAATTGTGGATATCGTGCAATTGCAGGTTTACTTAGAATAAGTGAGAACTTTTTGGCGTTCATTCGTCAACAATGTGTGGCAGAGCTTCAAGAGTTCATGTCTCATTACAAGAGAATATTTAGTGGATAAATTTATGTTAAAAAACTTATACATAGTGTATATATCGAACAAGTTGCAATTATGGATAATTGGATGACACTTCTAGAAATGAGACATGTGATTGCTTCGAAATTAACTTGGTTTTCATCTCATTGTCACTTAACCAATCGCAAATATTTTTTCCACTTAGAAGTCCACCACCAACTTCTATGTCAAATTATCATATGATTCTTATTGCATTTGTTAAAAATTGTCATTTCGTGCATATATTAATTGTGATATTTAATTTGATTATATCAACCTCTTTTTATGGTTAAATAAATTACTGATGTTGATAGGTTTACTTGAAGTCAAATTCACCTACCACTAGCAAGTAATTTGTGGGAAAAATATTGCACTGAAGAAGCACGACAGTAAAAGATTACTTACAATAGTCGCATGCAAGTTTGGTTGTAGATATTTCCACATATTAGAAATGAACCAATTGTAAACTACGTGATTGATATTTAAAATTGTTATGAATTCAAATATAATGCTTATTATAAATGTCCAAAATACTTAAACAAATCCAAAATATAATACTTACACAAATTTAAAATATTATAAACATCTAAAATTAATATTAACCAAATATTGTTAAACAAATCCAAAATATTCTCAAAAAAATGTCTAAGCTCCTCTATGCTTCCTACATTAAACTCAACATGAGCAGAAGTCTCAGTAATTCGAAGCACTTTAACTAATAAATTTACACCTCCATCTTTGCTAAATATATTGACACAAAAGAATTCTTCGGTGATGGGTGTATGCAAAAGAGAGTATGAAGTAGCTAAAATATCACCAGAAGGGGTTAAAGATATTGTAGTTTTCTAGAATTTTCTTATCCTTTTAAAATTGTATCCTCTGTGAGAAGATTGAATATAGTTTTTAGAGGATAAACGTTTGAAGCTGAAAATATGAGTTAAAAAAATTAATAAGTAGAGATTATAGAAATGATAAACTCAAATTTATACTAGTTCACCCAAAATGGATTATGTCCAGTCCTCACTAACTTGTGAGTTTTCCCTGTGGCTCAAAAAGGTTTGTTCTTTAACGGGACTCTTTTTCACTATGTATTTTCTTAGCCTCAATAGGCTTACAATTTTTTCTTCTTGATTTACAATCATCACCAAGTTTGTATTAACTTGAGGATATACAAATTTTGAGAGTATAGATAAGTATATGATTCTTTCACTCTAATAAACTTTCTAAGAGGATGATTTCTAAGATATAGTTGAGAACAATAGAAAGTATTTTAAGAGGATGAGTGTGTTCTTCATAATTTTTAGTATTTCTCTTTTGTATGAGTTGTGTGTATTTGATGAGGATGAGTTCATCTCAATTTATAGAGGTGGTGATGCTTCAGTTATAAAGAGAAGTACAAAATATTCGTTGGAGTCTTGGTTAACTGTTCTTTATTTGGAATTGCAAAAATATCATCCATTTGTCTTTGTAAGACAAAAGCTAGGAGGATGAGTTTCCAGTCCGTCCTCGGATAGGAGGATTGAGCTTCCATGAAATATGATGTGACTTGTGCTTTTAACTTTTTTCTTTTCTAACAATTATAGAGTCTTGCTTTTTTAATCAATGAAAACACTTTTTGTACTTTGGTATTTTTACTCATTTTCCCATGTATGAGGATAAATGAAAGACAAAAGTTCATCCTCTCTTTTGTTTTGTTTATCCTCTGACATAGAGGATATATATTCATCCTCTTTTTCAACATTGTTTTTCTTTATGATAACTTTTCTTTAGTATTGTTTTATCCTCTGTAATAGATGTTATATTTTCATCGTCCACTTAATTTATCCTTTCACGTAGAAGACATAGTAAAGATGTGTAAAGACTCTTGATCAAGAAAGTGAGAAACATGTTTTCTAAATTTGATATACTCTAGAGCACAAATTAGATAACATGTATAATCAGAAGCTTTGAAATAATTTTATTATTATTAAAATATTTGAGAAATATTTTGTCTCAATAGAGGAAACATCATCTAGAAGAGAGGAAACATCATTTAGTATTATCGTCATTTCTCCAATTGGAATATAGTAGATGTTAGTGTCTCGATGTCATCTCTCTATGAAAGAAGATATGATCCATTTGTCGATCATTTCGTAACTTCGTTTTAGCAATGAATACAAGTCTAAACTCTTTACCAATTGTTTCACCTCTTCATGTTCAATGACATCTTCTTTCATTTTTTTTTCAATTCCTAAATACCCTTAGCTCTCCACGATCCTGAAATAAAAGAAGGGAAAAAATGTCACTATCCAAAACTAAAACCATAACTCCTCAAAGATAATATATAAACTTGTCATAATTTTTTTTTTTTACAGATGCAATGATTTTTTTTAAACTAATGGGATTGAACACAGTTCCACTAAATCATAGCACAAAGAAAAAAAAAAATAGATTTAATTTTCATAATGAAAGATAAGCCAAGGCCTGAAAGCCATAGCATGTGAATATGATTGAATTTTGAGTGCTTGAAGACAATTTATTAATTGATGTTGCTTATTTTAACCATGCCATAACACAATTTTTGAGGGAGAATTTTGCCATCATGCATATAGTTTTATTTGGCCAGAGGGATGTGATTAGAGTAGTGAATTTTATAAATTCATTAATTATTAATCACAACCTACATATTTAATCTATGAACTTATTTTTTAAATATTTTTTTTATTTTTTATATAAAATTAATTTCGACAATATTTTTCCTTAAAATTTTCCGATAAAAAATTATTTACAAAATATTTTTACTTTTTTAAGAAAATGTTCAATAAAAAAATTTAGATTTTTCGATTATTTTTCAAGAAAAATAAATTTCAAATTTTTTTTTTAAAAAATTAAATTAACAAAACATTGACCATATGAATCCCTCACTTAAGCCCAAAAAAAATAAAAATAAAAAATAGGAAAAATTTTAAAAAGTTATTACAATAAGAAGCTAATATTAAGAACTTAACAGTGAAATTCTAGTTGTGATATTGATCTATAAAACACCAAAAACCGTGGCAATTAAGGCATAAAAAATAGTTTAGTATGCATACTCTTCGGTATAATATACTACCTCAATTACTAATTTCACTCTTATTAAAAAATGTTGATATTGTAATTAATGTGTTTATTTTGTATAGAAAATTGATTAAAATATCACATATATTGATATATTCAATAATAATTTTTCTGACAAAAAAATACAAATATAAGTTTAACTCAATTACAAATGTTTATAATACTATGTTGAACGTCTTGTTTTGGTTCGAACTCGAACATGACAATTGTTTGGGTTAATTATAGTGGAATTTATAATTTCTTCTAAGACAAACAAAAAAAGTTTAGCTAAATTCCTACTTAGTTCAACTGATCGCTTCTTCTGATCATTTGAAATTCTATCAAATGTTGAATCAAATTATCTTTCGTATTATTTTTTTAGAAAATATTCATCACATCTTATAAATGGTATATATTTCTTAATTTTCTCTATAATAATTTAAACACATGTATATTTTTTAAAAAATATAATAAAAATCTATATTTTATGATAGTATTTGAGAAATTTTTCAAACTTAAAGAACCATATGTATAATTTAATATATATTAAAGGTTAATTGTGCAAAAGAATATAACTTAAGTGATTGAATCAGAAAAAAAAAAAAGTATC
>JBBPBR010000003.1:10349028-10370107 GCA_037974775.1 Cicer pinnatifidum | reverse complement strand
AATCATTAAAATGTCAGTCAGTCTCTAAACTAATAATAGTTATAAATTTTAATAGTACACAATAATTTTTAAAAAAATTTATAATAATAAGTTGTATTTGACAATAAACTATTATGATAATTCAAAAATTCAAAGACTAAATTAAATTTTTTATTAGACAATACTCTACCCTTTCAAAAATTAAAATTAAAATTGTGGTTTATCTAATGCTATATTTACATTATTCCAAAGACATTATGTTTCACTCTACATTTATATTTATAATAGCCAGAATGATATCAATTATTGATAAAAAATAATGCGACAAAATTATTTATTTATTTATTATCATTTTTTAATGAAGATAAAATTAACAAAAACTATAGTCATTGTGAGACACACCATGTTGACGGCAGTGTAAATTAAAATGGATGAAAGTAAACACTTACCCAAATGAGGTTTCTTCCAATAACAAACTACTGCTGAATCTAAAAGTAATTAATAAAGTAACTAATAAACGATGTTAAAAGTTACATTAATTAATAGGGTAAAATTAACCACAGCCACTTGATTTTAATTAATTCATCTAGTGAATTAATGATACATAATCAATGCATGATTTTAATACATCTAGAAGTTAAAGGAAGATCCTAAGCTAACTAATTAACTAGTAGTTAATAAATATATTCTATAATTCTAATTATTATTGAGAGTTCCCTGTTGCTACTTGAAGAACAGAACATGAAGAAGTTGTTGGATTTGCCACAAACCTTGAAGAAAATGCACAGAACTTATAATAGTAATCTTCATCCAATAAGCTTCCACATCCAGTGGTATCAAAATTCAAAGAATAACTCAAAGGGTCATAGTGACATTGGAACGAACCTTGTCTAATGCGGTTACGTTTCTTGAGTTTTCTCATAAGTTTTGTCACAAAACAACAACAATAGTGACATGTTGAGCTTGATTTGCTTGCCATGGTGCTAGATTCATCTTTCATTTTCATCGTGGTGGAACTGTTCTTTTCAGAGCTTATTGACCACATCTTTGTTGAGTCTTAAATAGCTTCAATTAATATGTGAAGGGTTCATGAGTATATTTATATGAAAAAAATGTTAGAAATGGTGGGGTTGGCATATGTTATTTAATTAATAATGATATGAAATATGATTTTTTTAATGATTTTTTTTTTTGAAAAAAATTTAAAGTGAAGAATAATGTTTCTAATTCAAAATAGAAAATCTCCAAAATTTCATTCAACATTTATAAAAAAAAAAAAAAATAGTATTTTATTTTTCAGTGACACTAGCAAATATTAAACTCAAAATCTATTAGATTTAATAACTGTTATTTTATCACTAGACAAAAATATTAGAGTTAATTATTTAATGATATGATATTTCAATGAAGATGTTAATGCAAATATGATGATAGATCTCAAATAAATAAATAGAAAAAGTCTTTATAAAAAAAGTAACAAAGAATAAATATAATAATGCATGAGTTGGTTTGAGTTTAGTGAAAAAAAGAAGTTGGCTTGAGTGAAATGAACAGGAGGCACGTGAGTAGTATAATTAGCATAGATTTAAATATGCATAGATGAAATCAAGTGATATTTGATTTTGATATAGTAAAAATGGAAACAATTGATTTGATAAAGATATCAATGATGGCCTCAAGTGACGGCAGAGAACAGAGCAAAGTATGTCATGTCTTGTTTCTACTCCTTTTATGGTTCACTTCCATATTTCCTCTTCAAAAGAGAGAATGTGATCTTATATACTTATAATCACTTTTAAATAGTATTTTATACATTAGATTGTGGGGTTGATATAGATTCTACCGAAAGTAAGGGATCACAAATTGTAGTGGAAACCTCAATATTGATACTTATTTGCATAGTTTTGTAACAAAACTTTTGTTAGAAAACAATCTCTTCCAAACATGCTTGAAATATTTTTATAAGAAAAACCATGTATTTACACTTTCTAATATCAAAATATGATCTTAGTTCACGTAAAATTTTAATTTTTATAGAATATATAATTTTTAATCGTTATAAAATTAATTGATATAGTTTTAGTCAAAAACAAATTTATAATTCTATTAAATGGGGAATCAATAAAAAAATAGTTATTAAATATTGTATAAAATGTTATCATAATAAATATATATTAATTCAAAAATTTAATTTGTATATATTGATAATCTAAAATAATTTTACACATACTTAATTATAACCATATATCACTTTTTAAAATAAAAAAAAAAATATATATATATATATATATATATATATATATATATATATATATATATATATAGGTGGAGCTTTCACTAAGCCACATATATACTTGAAATATTTCCACCCAAAGTTTGTTCTTGTCTCCCATAACCGATCAACCAAACTTTAAAATGTAAGCTTTGTTTAGAAAGCATAAGTTCTTGAAGCCAAGACCACCCATCCAATATGATCCCAATAATGGATTATTAGAAAGTTTAGTAAAATCATTTGTAAAGTCTAGTTCACTTGATAATGTGGAAATTATTAAATTAAATAGTATATTTTGAGTTCATACTCAAAACTTTACATTTGTCTATAAATTTATTTATTATTTGGGCTACGAATTAAAAAAAACACTATTAACCACCATCATCTTTAATTATATCTAATAATTTCTTTTTCAATTTTAACACACAAGATGAAAAACATTTAAAAGTTTACTATAATTATTTTCTCTTCACAATCAAACCAGAATTCTCACTCTATTTTTCATGAATATCTGTGAAGAAACTTATCCATCTTCTTTTGATTAGTTTTACATATTTGAAGAAATATAGTAACAAGTAGTTGTGGTGTTTAGTTTGGTCTATTACACAATGGAATGCTTTTATATCCGACGAAATTAAGATTGAAGTCTTTGACTCATCATGTGATCCTCGAAACAAATTATCAAATATATATAATGTGATACACACACAGCATGCATGACTTAATTTAGTGCTGGAAATCTTTGCAACACTTCTGTCACACAACAAATTAAAGCTGTGTTATGTACTGCATGCATGCCTTGATAAACTCTGTAATCTCGTTGAATGCTATATAATTAACTAACAAAAAAATTATATTCATCTAAATAATTTAGATTATATATACCTAATTTTTTGCTTATATAAAAAACTATATATTAGATTGATTTTGTCAATGTATATATCCCACATTTTATCAAACTCCTTATTTTCTAAAATTTTATAATCTCAAAATTTAAATTATCTAAAATAATATACGAATTACAGAATTCACTGAACTCAAATATGATTAAATTTGTAGAAATAAAAAATTAAATATATAACATATATAAGAAGATAATATTTCTTTTTTCATGTGATTAAAGAAAATTGAATAAATAGTTGAAATAAGTATTAGAAGATAATATTTTCACATTTTAGTTTTTATCTTCGTAACTCAAATTTATGTATTTCAAAACCTCCTTTTTTGTTGGACAATTAAAAAAAATATTTGGTATTTCATAAAATTGGAGATGGGTTTGAAAAATCCAGAAACAAAAAAAAAAATTAAAATATTTACCATGACATATAAAATGATCTTTTTACTAAGTTTGTGGGGTAGGGTACCAGGAGTGGGGTATAGGAAAAAAAATTAATATAGTTTCCAAATAGCAGTCCACTCTCTTGGCCCATGCTCGTTTTGTTTTCTTTCTTTTAATATTTGAGTTAGTTTTTCTACCAAAGGTATTATCATTATATACTTTGTCTAATGTATACAAATAAAATAGTTTTACAATATGCAAAAATTTATTTTCATCATTACATCTATAAATCTCATTATATCTTTGTTAATCTAATAATATACTTATTGATTCAATAATAAAAATAAATTTATACATAGCATAAAATTGAAGTAATTTGTCCAACATAAAATTGACCATTATGATATATAATATGAAAAATGATTATTGCAATGTCAATAGAATAAAGCAATAGGCCACAGAGAATATAGTGAGTGGCACATGGCATGACAAAAGCATATGGCATCCCACTAATAAGTCACTGGTCAATGTACAGAAAAACAATTGACTGCATTACCTCGTTCATGCAAAAATTATAAGTATGGGTCCCACTCATCACATTTGCTATCAGCTTCAACCTTTTTTTTTTCTTGTATGACAAATTAAATTTACAGAACCGGGTTATGTCCAGTCAGAGCCATGCACTCACTTTTATTGAACAATCAAGATCCAACGTTGTAAATTTTAAAATTAATTTTTTATTTATATTTAAATTTGTTTAATCAAGTCGATCTTAATCATACCGTCGAAATGTGTATAATTAATTGCATGCAGTCACATTGAATCAGATCTTAGTTTTGGTAACACTAATAACACTAATATTTTATATATATAGTAGGGCTAAGCTTTGACAAACCACAAACCTACCTCTTCTATGATTAGTGTACCATGTGCAGCCAAACGGTTGAATCGTGCTGATGATTAATTTGAACAAATTGTTATAGGATAGTATTATTTATTTTTGACAGAATTTTTGAATTTTATTATTGAAGAGTGGTGTTGGGTTGAGTGCTTAAATTCAGATAATGGAATATGAAAGTGGTGTCTGCCAAAGCTTGTAAAGCGATTTTTTAAAAAAAAAATGCGAATCTAATGCCTCAAAGTTCATTTTTTTTAATTAAAAAAATATTGCATAAGTGAAGTGTAGGTTAAGATGAAGAAAAAAAAAGCTCTTGTGAATCAGTTGCTGCAGATTAAAGGAAAAGCAAATGTGAGTGAGTAGTGAAGGACAATAATTATAACTTCAAATTGAAGTGGACATATTTCAATTCAATGCTTTTATGGTACTTGAGGTCAGATAATGTGATCTGAAATCTCTAGAGATATAGACTACAGGCATTTACGTAATTAATGACCATTGGTTGTTGATTGAAATTAGATAATTTAGATATCAAGTTCAATAATTTTAGTTTAAAAAGAATTTAAAATTGGTTTGAGATATAGACTGTCAGATATAGATCCAACAGTCCTACAATCACTTACTGTGCGAAGTTAGTGACCTTAATAAATCCACTTGCCATATGGACATGGTGTATGGATTTCATGCCACACATGACATGAAACAATAGGCTAACAAGGGCTGATGATTATGGATGGTAGAAATGAAGTGTTATCAGCAACTTGACAATTTCCATTGAATTTTCAAATTAATACTAAAAGATTTGACTGAAAGTAAATTAGTCCTTAAAAAGGCATCAGGTCTTTCATAGTCCTCCAATCCAAAGTATTTTCATATTCGACTCTCCTCTAATGACAATCATGGTGCACATTATTAATTAGGTCTACAAGGTCAAATTATATTCACTAAAAAAATGTTAAAAGGACTATGTGACAGTTTAATATTTCTCCAATACTGTTTTGCCCTCTTAAAAATATTGTAAGGACCATTACCACAAATTGCAGTATCTGTATGACAATACTAAATACACAAGTGAGAACATGATTAAAGAAAGGTAATTTCTTTAGTGTCTATAGTTTTGTCAGATATCAATATCCTAAAGATAAAATTTAGAAGAAAAAAATATATAATTTAATTCAAAATAAATAAATATAAAAAATGTTATCATATTAAATAATTGAATGTTAAGTACCATACCCAACAAAACTCTAAGGTACCAAAGTCCTCGCAAGAAAGGTAAGGTGTAAAACAAAGGTGTAGCATTAAATATGCTCCGAGTGTTACCAAACTCCCTAAACTGCCTCTAGTTATGACATGAAATGCAAATCTAGTATTGCTTAAACATTTGACGAGAAAAGTAGGGAGAAAACCATCCATGGATAATAATATTTGTAGCATTCACTCAAACACACTGGTGTTTGAAGAACCTATGGCTTGGTGCACAAGTATAAATTGAAGGGCGTTAGAGCACTCCAAGGTTTTTAGAAGACAGTTTTACCTTAAAAGATGACATATTATTATAATGTCAAAGGCAAGTTTTAGTGCTTATATTACTAGTTTTCTAAGCTAGACTAAACATAGCATGATTGCAATAATAGTGTGTTTGTCTTTTATTTATTTATTTTTTATGCAATTTCATCTTTTATTAGATTACACTATATTCTGGTATTAAGATCACATTGTGTCACAAATGTCTTACAAGCCTAAAATTGAAAATTTACATCATGGGTATGTGTAATAGCGTGATAGTATTAATCAGAACATTCAACAAGGAAAGAACTTACCATCAGCATTTTCCTGGTTTTGATTTTCCAACCCAAAAGTAACGGCGTCGCAAAAATTAATATTGACCCAATTGATATCTGGAATATATATCTCTGACCAAGGAATTTAATTGATGTATATACTACTATAACTCTGGTGAAACATCCATGAGCAAGGACTGGCTTAGCAGTGGAGAAAGTTGCAGTTATTGTGGCCTGGCTCGCAACTATGGCTGCCGTTGTTGTGGCCAGCATATTCTATCTGCAAAACTAAAGATAATCAGCATCTACCAGACATTAATAAACAAATTTGCATCATTCTAAAAATGTTACATAAAATTAAGCAGAAAGGCAAGTAAGTCCACAGGAAATTATTCAAATAGACTTGACCCGGGCATTTGCATCAGGAACAAGATACAAAGGCACAAAAAATGTTTTAACAGATTCAGGGGAAAAAAAAAAAAGAAGTAATCATTAAGTTTTCTATTCTGACTGTGGAAATATACTTGCCGATCACCATAATATCTTCAAATTGTACAGGTATATCAGAAATAACGAGTTCAATAGAGTAAAAAGTTTAACTAATCTCGAAAAGAACGATAAAAAGTATCCAGCAAATGACTTGAGTATTCATATGGTAAGCAGCTTGTCCATATCAACCAAGCAAGAAGGAAGACAAGTTTTCTAAGTTCTAGTAGGTATCAATTACTTGCCGGTCTGCCCCCTCTTAAGTTTTGATTTTGAATGCATATTGTTGTGGAGTCTTGTAGTATCAAGTGATATGTAATGTCATTCAAAATCTATATACACAACATTGTGCTCGTTTACTCATCCCCTAAATGAGTAAATCTACACAGATGTATGGTGCATACATAACATTCAGAAGCACATACTTTGATAGATAAACTTACTTTGGCGAACAGCTAGCAAGTCGACATTCATATAAATATTAAAATTGGAACAGTAAATTAGCTTCAGAGAGAAGGCATACCTGAAATAGCTGGGGTAAGAATCCCATCACCAATCACCCTGCAGGTGCCAACAAGGACAAGCAAAAGAATAACAGACACTCCTCTATGATTCATGTTCCTTCATCCATTTTTAGTCTTAGCAACAAATGACCTTTCATGGAAGGTAGACGTACTATATATTGTAATATTCTATCATGGCCCATTAGGGTCCACATCTTGTATGTCTCTGGGTGGTCATGTCCACTTCTTAGTAACTGCCTGAATATGAGAGCACAAAACCATTCACTACTAACATGTTTCCTATGCAGTTATCCAATAACCTCCCACTCACCCACTATATAAGCGCGCACAGCAAGGGTATGTATAATAACTTGATTGTGGATTCATTGTAGGTACCCTACCCTCATCTTGCTCATGAGCGTGATCAAGGAGTCTTGGGACCATCAGAGGTATTAGGCAGAGCATCAATTATGTGTTTTCCTTCAAAATTTTGACAAGACCAATAAATGAGAAGAAATTGTGATATGAAAACTTAAATTGCTATCGTAAAAGGGTCGTGAAAAATGAGAAGAAAATTGGTTGACTGAAGAGCTATAGCAAGAACTTCATCATAGTATCTCTCACTTGCAAACGCTGCAAGATCATGAACAGGTTCCAAAAGGGAAATTAAGGAATAAATATTACCAATAATCTCCACAAGAACATACCCCATCTCTGAAATGGTGAAACCTGCTTGAATCGCGCACAATAATTTCTCTGTTTTTCATCTCTGATATGTACTTGATTGCAATATGACAGTCACCGCAAACCCGCAAGTTTTTCATCACTCTTATTGGCTCTTCCTTTGGGATGGTCATCAAAGCAAAAGCAATAGCTAATTTCTCACTGTGGTGTGTCAAGTTATATTCCTTTTCCTCGAACTCCATGTCATGTAAGACAGAGCTAATATCAGGCACATAGCCCCGCATCTTCATTTCTGAAGTTAATTCTTCCAGATACAGGTTAATCTCCACAGATTTGGGGTGGCATTCGTCACCCATACGAAACTGGTGAACCCGATTCTTCACTTCTACCCAACTTATGCCTGGCTCTTTCTTCACCATCTTGTCTTTCATGGCTCTCCTCACCTCAGAAACATTCTGCCACCTCTTAGCTGAGGCATGAATACCAGCAAGTAGAACATATGAAGCCGAGTCTTGAGGATCAATCCTAAGAACTTCTTCAGCAACCCTTCTTGCCATTTCTTCATTCCTATGGATTTTACATGCAGATAATAATGTTTTCCATATAATCGCATCTGCTCTTACAGGCATAGATCGTATCATAGCCTCTGCCTCCTCTAAACAACCAGACCTTCCTAGTAAGTCAACCACACAAGTATAGTGTTCTAGCCTAGCCTTGAGTCCACACTTCTCTACCATCATGTCAAAGAAATCAAGCCCTTTATCCTTCAGTCCAGAATGACTACAAGCATATAGCAAACTCAAGAACGTAACTTCATTTCCCGCCAAATTCTCCTGTTCCATTTCATTGAATAGCTTGATGGCTTTTTCGCCTTGACCATGACAGCCATAAGCAGCAATCATTGAGCTCCATAATACAACATCTCGCTCTTCGCATTCCAAAAAAGCTTTGATGGAATCTTGCAAACTTCCACATCTAGAGTACATACTAACCAATGAACTAATTACAGAAACTACAGAATTAGCTCCTGCTTTGATTACTTCAGCGTGAATCTGCTTCCCTTGACCAAGGGTGGCTAACTCCGAACATGAACTGATCACACTCACAAAAGTAATTCTATCTGGTCTAAAACCTGCCATTTTCATCATAGAGTAATGATCCAGAACTCCCTCGGAGTACCCATTTTGAGCTTTTCCGGCCATAAGTGTATTCCAAGCAACCAAGTTACAATTTGGCATCCATTTGATAACTCTCTCCCCATCAAGCAAGCTTCCAGCTTTCATATACATATGCGCCAAAGAGCATCCAACAACCGAATTAAACTCAAACCCACATTTCACAACATAAGCATGAACCTGTTGCCCTGCAAACAAAGCTCTCAAATGTGCACATCCCCTAAGCACACTACCAAACGAATACTCATCCGGCACAAAACCCAACACATTCATCCGTGAAAAGAAGAACAAAGACTCTTCATTTGCTCCAAACTTGGTCAACCCAGTGACCATTGCATTCCAAGTAGCAACATTTCTCTCAGGCATTTCATCAAACAGCTTCTTGGCATTCTCATAGTTGCCAATTTCAAGATAAGCCTTGATCATGATGTTACATGACATAATGTTCCTCCTTGGCATTCCATCAAACAGTTTAACTACAGCATGAAGTTCACCAAATTTTGAGTAAAGATTGAGAAGGTGATTAGAAATGAACTTGTCTGAGGAACACCCAGAAGTCAATATCAAAGAATGAAGCTGTTTTCCTGCGAAAACAGAGTTTGTGGGAATACATGCTTGGAGAAGATTGGAAAACAAACGAGGTTCTTCCCATATCTCATATACGAAGCTCTCAAATGCTTCCTTGATGTGCCCTTTGGAACACAAGGTGACGAGTAGTTGTTTGGTATCTGAAAAGTTGTCAACTTGCAAATTGGGTTTGAAGGAAATGGAGGAGAAGGAAGATATTGAGTTTTGGAAAATGGTGGGCGCAGAGACAGAATAGAAGGTGGTACGAGGAAAGCCAAACCTGGCCATGGATGAAAAGTGTGACATGAATTGTTCATGTTTATCTATACTCACGTTTCATTGTCTCTATCTGAGCTCTATGCTAGTTACCACTGAATGTGGTTAGAAGAGACAAAAGGTTATTACTGCACTAAATCATGAACGGAACAAGACCTATCATCACACTCTTTAATAAATATTTTTTAATATATTTTAACCAACCAAAAAATGTCTTAAAAACCATGTTGTGATTGTAGTCTTATTCTTTAATAACTAATCTTAATTTATGAATTAACCTTAAAATTTAATTTAATTAATGAATATCAATATTGTGTAAATTTACAGTAAATAAACTTATTTTATATAAAAACATAAATAAATTAGGAATTAACCTTTGACAACATTTACTAATAGTAAGCCTAAAAAATTGAAACTTTAAAACTCTATTTTGTTCATATGCTAACATATGGTAAAATAAATTGTTGTTCATCAACTTCAAAAAAAAAAAAAAAATTGGTGAGAAGTGATGCCACATTTTTTCTTCACATAGTCGCAAGGCCGAAAGCAATGTCAAGATTAAAAGTAAGGTATATAATAGAATATTGGATATATAAATTTTAATATAAAATATAATATACAATTTTAAATAAAAATATAAAAAAAATCATCTTTATATAATGAATTATATAAATAATATTATAAATAATTATATTAAAACTTAAATATTATTAATAATTTAATGACTGTGATTAAATCACAATTTAATTCATATTATAATTAAATTCTTTAAAGAATAACTATTTTTAAAAGTTTTAATGTTTGTTGCTATTTAAAAAAATTAAGAATATGAAAATAAATTAAAGGATAATAATTAATATTACGAAGTTGTCTCGAACGAAAAACGAAAACTGACGATGAACTTGAAACTTTGAGAAAAATCGGTCAGTCCTTCAATTTTATTTTTTTTTTAAAAAAAGATATATAGGGATGCACTCAACACACATTTGTCCCTGTCGTTCATACGACATCGTATTGAAACAATCCTCATCATCGACTATTCTGATGTCGACAACGGCGTAAATCGATTTTTGGTTGGATGGGTTTGCTGAAGGTGGAGGCAATGAGATCAATTTCTCTAGTTAATAGTTTTTTGATGAAAATGCTAGATAGAGTTACTTAATTTAGTGACTAAACTGAAACTTGTTACTTATATTATTTTGTTTTTTTAAAACTCTATTGGTAAAAGATGAATGGATTGATTTAGTGATCAATTAATGCTATAAAATTGTAAGGCCCCTGTTACCTATATATGAAGACCCCAAAATGTGGTAGGTGCGACAACCAAACAAATATGAACTTTTCCTTTTCTTTGGAACACGAGAGATTCAGTTACGCATTGTCGGTTGAACTTGTAGACTTGCAAGTTGCAACACTAAGGATATTTTGTTGTTTTACAAAATCAAAACCCATACCCCATTAAATCACATGATCATTAAGTGCACGTTTCACATTTGTTCACACGTTCTTGACTTTCTTGTTGAAACTATTCCTACCAAATAGCATCATTGTAAATTAAAAAGTGTTTCAAATTATAAATTATTTTGAGTAGTTTTTTATAACTGATTTTTTTAAAAAAAGTAATTTTCATTATAATGGATAAATAAAAACTATTTTAGTTTTTTTTAAATATCTAATAAATAATATCGAAATAATTGAATATTAAAATTACTTTTTAATAATCTTTAGCAAACGAGTTCTAAGAGAGTGAAATAACTCATTTATAATTGGGTTATATATATTTTTATTCTTTATAATTTTTTTCCAATTTAATCCATGTAAAATAAAAATTATAATTATAATCTATACAAAATTATTAGACAAACAATTTTAATCTCTGCCAAAATAAAACATATTTAATTGTTCTTTAATTTTATAGTTTTTGAATGATTTTTACAAGAAGTTTAAAACATTATAAAATATTTCTTCACAAAAATTTATTTATTTTTTTATCTTGAAGTGAATTAAATATTAAATTTTTAAATGTAAGAAAACTCAACATAAAAGTAACCCAAATACTGATTTATAAATAAAATTTAGAGTTCATTTTTGTAGAAGGATTTTCTATATTGTAGTAAATATGTTTGCAAATATTCATTTAAAAATTTATTTTAACTTAAGAATTAAAATTACACGCATGATGTTTTGTAGGATTAAAAATGGTATTTTTATTTTATGGAGAATAAGATTGAAAGGTTGAAAATTGGGTTAGCTCATATAGTATAAAACTGGTTAGTTTATCATTTTTTCATCTAAAAATCGTATAAGTTGTTAGATGAGAACGATAAACAGTTAAATTTAAAGTAAATAAAGGTATAAGTAGTCGAGATCATCTTATGTGAGTTGAGAGCTTGTCTAGCATATAAGCGTGGAGTGTTTCTCAATCATACCAAACCTTATTAAATAATTCCAAGTCAAATACAATACAAATGTGATTTTGACTGGTAATTCAATATTCTGGAACTGATTTCTCAATGATTATGAACTAAACAAAGTGAAAAACAAAAGGATAAGAATGAAGCAACTATTTTTCAAGAACTATGAAAAGATAGGCAAAAACACGCGTAGACAATAAAAAGAGTTGCAAATAATAGACGAATAGTGGTACGGTACGATTTTTAGATAAGACCATACAAGTATAGGTAGGTATGGTAATGAGAGATGATGGATTTTCGGAATTAATATTTGGGTTATCATTCCCGTTCAGACCCTACACTCATTTCTATATATAAAATAATAAATTAAAAATTAGATATATATATATATATATATATATTATAATTAATATAATAAAATAAAAAATATTAAATAAAATGAATAAATATATGTAGTTTATCAAAAATATATCAAAATAAATATTGTTGCAATTTATCAAAATATATTTTTATTTATAATTTATTTTTATTTGTGTTTAAGTTAAATTTACGATTTTCAGAATTCTCACTACACAACTAAACACTTTTTGAAATGTCAAAAAAATCACAACAAAAAACAGTTTAATCTTTTGTAATCACTTGAGGTAAAGATAGTCATTGTTATTACATAAAAAAAAAAAAAAATTAAAACTTTTGGTTGAATACCGCAATTAACTTTTAAATTTGAAATCATGATGAATACAATTTGGAATCTGAACTTAGTGTATAAGAAAACACATGTCGTTTTGTCGACTTAGAGCATCTCTAACGATAGTCAAATGAATTCGTCTACCAGCATATAATCACTTAACTTTCAATTCTTTGTGAGTTTACTGTTGGAGTTGTATCAAGGTGTCATCACGGTACTGTCAAAAAGGAACGGTGTTCATGGCAGTTACTTTTTTTTTTTAAATTGTTTTACGTATAATAATAAATATATCACGGTTAGTAGTAGACCTTGTCTACTTTCACAATTTAATAATAATATAATTATAACCGCTACATTTTATTAATTTATTAATAATAATAAATTTATTCTTTTTTTATTAATTTATAGTCGTTATTTTTTTTTTTAATTTATTAATAATAATAAAAATAGTGTATAATAAAAATAATATATAACCGTTAACTTCTTTTTAAATTAATTTTTTTTTTTTAAATTAATTTTTTTATTTTAATTTTAAATTAAAATAATATATAATAATATTAATTTGAATATTTAAATTAATATTGTAAATTATAATAAAATTGAATATAAATAAAATATTAATGTATAAATTAAAGTTATGAGATATAATATGGTTTTATGGTTTTTTAAAAGATAAACAGTAAAAGAGGAATGAGTTGATTCAGAGTGATTTGTAGAACCTATTTAAATCATGTTGAGTTCACTTTTAAAGCAAAAAAAAGAACGACTTCAAGATAATGTGGCATAGTGAACCTCATTTAATGAACCCATATTAAGTTCAGATACTCTTAGAAATTAATGTCATGTAAAATCTAAATGACTTAAACTTGTGGAGATAACCATGACCGCCTAATGGATAATCAATGACCCTAGTTATGGTGGATTAACAACATAAATATTATTATACATTTAAATTAAAACTCACCAACAAGTAAGTTATGCATGTGATATGAAGAAAAGTCAACCATGAATACACTATCACAATCGACTGTGAACCTATACAACAAAAACATTGACACAAATCCCAATAAAAAAAGTCTCAATTTTTTTTAAAATATATCATATTTTTTGAAAAATTACATTAATATTTTAAATTTATATATTACTTTTCAATCACTATGAGTACTTGCGCCACCACCCACGAAGAGTACATTGTGAAATTTGTCTCACATAAGTTAGTGTTGATTGCACAATAGATTAAATATAGTAAAGTTGATGTATTAAATAATCTAGTTATAAGTTCAACTCCTCCGCTAACTAACAACTAACACTTATCATTTAAAATTTATATATATTAAAAGAAAAATATTGTCATTTAAAAGAAAATTAAATGTCCATTGTGTGGATATTTATATGTAGTTTCATCTTATTTGTCGTGAAGCACGAGGCTTATGAGCCCTTTGGACCATAACAGGCTGAAATGTTCCTTTCAGTAACCAATGATTCAAAGAAAGAAAGAAAAAGAGAGAAAACACTCCATGGTCCCATATCACATGTAGCAACTAACATCACATATGATATCACACACAATAAGAAAGTCAATTATACCTAACTCATGTTGAATTTTGCTAAATATGTCCAACTATATTTCCACAAACTTCGTCCCACATGTTATTATGCTTGGAACAGGTTTGCAAATTTTACTAAAAAGTAAAAACCTTCCTAAAGTTTGGAGTTTGTTATCCTTCCCCAACCTATGATTTGGAACACGTTCACTAAATCCACGTGAGGCATCACAAGCATCTTATAACACGGCATGCGACTATTCATTTATTTAGTTATTATATGATTAATGCATTTCAAATATATGATTAATTACATTTATTACATAGTTAATAGTTATAATAAAGTGTTACAACTCATTTGTCATCATTGAACATAATTACATTGTTTTTGAACTGCTTAGCCATATGATGAATAAATGAATAGCTATTGTTCAAATATACATGATATCCATTAGTTATGTTTTTGAACAACATTAAACCATATAATAAAGGAATTAATAGTCGCATACGATGTATGTATTCGGTGTTAAAAAAAAGTCTGTTAAAATAACATAACTGTAATCGAGGTGATTAACCGTTTCTGATTTACCTAAACCCTAATCTCAAACAAAAAATACTTCCAATTTTCAACAAATAATTACGAAGTCAATTCCTTGAATTGTAACACTGATTACTGCAATCAAGGTGTTTGTTCAAATGCTACACTTACCTGAACTTTGCACAGGATGGCAATCACAAAAGGATTTGTGGTGATGATGGGAGTGATTGGGAAGCTATACATAGAAAATCTGACCAACATTTAAGAGACTCTCATGAGGAACATTGAAGATCGCACTATTTTCCCTGCATATCTTCCTAAGAAATGCATATATATAATCAACAGCTACTTTCTTGAAGAAATTTGAATCTCTCCTTGCCCTCACAACCGTGTTTCCCATTATGTGAACCACACCAGCATCCCTGCAGCTATTTAAAAATTCGAGTTCGTCGACCTCAGTTTGGTTGCTTACTTGACCGGAGGACCTGACATGCGGCGGCGATCTTACTTGTACTATTGAGTCTACTGAGTTTATTGTTAACTCCATGTTTGAAGAAATTGTGCTTCCATTGTTGTTCAACAAGCCGTCTCTTGACCACTCTGTTTGTTGTCCATATAAACTGTATTCATCCGAATCCGAACAACCTTCCATCATAGACTCGAGTTTAACAAACATCGAGAGGTTTTCAAAGAGTTTTTTCTCAAACTCGTCGTCTTTCTTGTGTAGGTCTTTGTAGCCATACCGTGCCACACATCGAAAGATGTGGAAATTCTTGGGTCCAATCCTTTTGATGAGGAATCTTTCTTCTTCTGGGACGGTGTAGACGGGAAGGTATTTGACGCATACGAAAACCACGACGGAATGGATGGCTGGTAAGTTGGTGATGAAATGAGAAAAGATGGGGGGTACACCACTAGCAAGTTCTGTGTAGACTAGTCCGATTCCAGGTACACGAACAAGCCCTAAACTTGGGCCGAGCCCGAGAATCCACGCCATCGAGACCTTACTATGCATTTCAAACTCGTAGCGTTTCACCGTACCGTAATGCCAAACAAACATAATAATAAGAAACGTTCCGGCGATTGCAAGGGGAACCCATCCACCTTGATCAACTTTGAAAATTACAGAGAAGAAGTAGGCGAATTCTACAACCAACGATAAGCTAGTGAAGGCAAGTACAAGAATCCAGTGGCAGCGCCACACTAATATCATGATAAGAATCATAAGGAGTGTTGTAACGAGCATGACAATCACAACTGCAGTACCTGTTATACATCATTCATATGTTTAAGAATAGCAAGAAAATTTTCGTCAGAACAATCAACAGAGGAAAAACTTACCATAAGCATTTCCTATCTGGTTTTGATTTTCAAATCCAGCCGTAACTGCAATGCAAAGAATCATAAGGATCCAATTGATATCTGGAATATATATCTGACCAAGGAATTTCTTTGATGTATAAACAACTTTAACTCTTGGGAAACATCCATGAGCAAGGGCTTGCTTAATAATCGAAAAAGTTGCAGTTATTGTCGCCTGGCTTGCAACTATGGCTGCCGCTGTTGCAACAACAAATACTGGCCAGTATATTTTATCTGCAAAGCTAAAGATAATCAACATCTAATAGACATGAAGAAACAGATTTGCATCATTCTAAAAAATAAATAGACCTGGAATAGAACGATAAAAAGCGTCCCGTGAATGAGTCAAGTTATCCATAAGGTATGCAGCTTGTCCAGAGTAGGCTAAAAGAAGGCAAGGAAACACAACTAGAGTAAATGCTAGCTGTACAGCTGAGACCGGAAAATGAGCTAGGTCGGCAAAAAGAGCCTCTGTCCCTGATAAAATTCATCCACAAGTTGTCAAGTACAAAACAATAACTATTCACTTCATCTGTCAACAGTTCTAATATACATGAAAGAAATAACATGCGGCAAAAGTTGAATTTTTTTATTTACCTGTTATACTGAGCATGATACCACCGAGGGAAGTCCATCCCTCTTTTCCGCCTCTTTTAAAATAATGATATATATACACAGGAGAAAAAGCTTTTAGAACTCGGAATCCATGCTTCCAGATGTTAAATATACCGATACCTCCAATTAGGAGAAACCAAAGGAGAACAATTGGAGCAAAGAGCCAACTAACTCTGTCTGTGCCAAAATGTTGCATGCTGAAAAACCCTACTAATATTACAACAGCAACCAGAACTACCACATTGCTATCCATGCCAGGCTTATTTACCTTGATGCCACCAACAGCCGATAAAACTACAATGGAAAATATGGTTATGAATCTTTTGAAATAGATGGAGATGCATTAAAACTGATACTCAAGAAAAGAAAAAGAAAAAAAAACTGATTGCAGTGAAAATATCAGGTCTGGATTCTTTTGAAATGCAACACACATAAAATAAATGAAAAAGAAAAAAATTAATCATACCATACTCAATTTTTCCTTTTATGACTAGCAATGCTTTAAACAAGAACTAAAGGGGCACAACTTAAGCATGTGCACCTTCTGGTAAAAGAAAAGTATTAAGGAATTGAGTCAAATTAGCTCTACTCAGCAAAAACAAGCAAATGCATGCTTCAGGTCCCTGATGGACTCTCCTTGTTATCAAAGATACAATTGTCCTCTATGAAGCAAACACGGATTCTAACATCGGACACAACACTGACACGTAGACACTAGTAATAATTTAATAAAATGGAAGTGATTTAATGTAACCACATGTGTCAGTATCTAACATCGACATGTGTCAGTATCTAACATCGACATGTGTCAGACACCATACATGTCTTTAATCTTAAAGCATTGGATCCCTTCAGTTTTATTTCTGACTCATTTCATCAACCTTGGTATAATGAAAATATCTCACAAATGGGAACAATACATTAGCTTCAGAGAGAAAGCATACCTGATATAGCAGGGGTAAGAATTCCATCTCCAATCACCATGCAGGTGCCAGCAAGGACAAGAATAAGAATGGCACTCTTCCATGATTCATGTTCCTCCAACCATTTTTTAGTTTTTGCAGCAAATGACCTTTCATGGAATGTAGAGCGACTATATGTTGTTAGTTCTTCATCAGTGCGATGCTGATTGGGAATGGTTTTTATCTTCGCATGTCGGCAAAGCAAGGAATAAAGCGCAAATGTTCCGCCTGCTCTACACATGTTAGTGTGGTAAAACTTAATTGCAGTTCAGAAGTCTGAAACTACCATACCTGTCTAATGATCTATATGCGAAGCTAGAGTATTTTTCTACATTAATGGAAGGAATTTCGATAGTTGATATCAATGAAACTAGTTGGTGTGAACTCAGACATCACCAATTCTATACAAAACTATGTGATTGATATACCTATAAAAAATTGTATCAATGAATAATAAGAAGTTCAAGGGGGCAAATGAAACTTAACATCAAAATTCAATGTTTATATCCCTCTATTAGGACAAGGAAATGCCTAAAATATCCCTAATATAATTTTTCCAGAAACATTTAGCAGCTGCTACAAGCTGCAATTTTTTTCCCGCAATGCCGCTATAGTACGCTATTCACTAGAATTTGAATGTAAGATACATGTCCCTTTTAAAATTTGTATCTGTCAAACATTACCATATAAGATGCATCTATTAACTACACTGAATGTACGCTATGGAAATCTTATTGAGAGAAAAAAATCGTTACAAATGGAAAAAAAGGAGTGGATTGTCATTTTGTAAAGTTGCAATACACTATTAAGTATTCCCTCTATACAATCTCAAATATCTCAAGCACCAAAAGTTTACAAAACAATCGATACCTTGTCCGTTGTCATTTGCTCTTAATACAATAAAAACATATTTGAGGAGAGGCACCAAAGTAAGAGAGTAAATAATCAAAGAAAGAGCTCCAAGTACTTGCTCCTCGTCTTTCACACCATTAGGAAATGTATTGTAGAAAACATATAATGGTGAAGTGCCCAAATCTCCGTAAACCACGCCAAGACTCTGATATGCAAGCCGCAGAATCAACAATGCAGAAAATTTCTGAACAATAAAAACTTCGTCAACAAGGATTTATATATAAAATCCCAGCAGCTTACATATTAGCTTATTAGTGCATTTGTGAAACACAGAAAATTCTTCATGTTTGGATTGGCGGCGAGATTGGAAAAATCACAATGGGTTACCGCAATTTAACAAAATCACGATGCCACTGTCATTTTAGCAAACTCGCCGCCAATCCGAACATACCAGCACAAATAACATCTGCCAAAGGCAGTGACAGAAATGGGAAAAGTGGTGTACTGGCACACCATTTTCAAGTTGTGTATCATAAATGTTGTCATCCTTTTGGATAGTAAATGACATTTGAAAATAACATTCTAATGTTGACTCTAAAAGTAATGAACATTGCATTTTTCTACTATTAAAAAAACAATATAAATCCGTAAAGCCTAATTCAACTGACAAATGCAGATACTGTGAGGCTGGATACCATGTCTTAGGTTCAAACCCGAGCCACTGCAGTTGTGCGTGAATTTCTTTACTATTTCTTCATACAAAAAGAAAAAACAATATGAGAAGAGAGAAACAGTGTTAAATTAAGCGGCAATACAATAGTGCTTCATACTTTTTCTCTGTACATATTTCTGAGTCTTCCTGCCTCTTCATCCATAGGCTGGTCAAGCTTCTGATCCAAATCCCACATACTACCTTTGTTATCACCCTCCTCATCTGTGTCTACTCTTGAAGCCATTTTCACCTAACTTCAACTATGCAATCTTATATCCCTCTTCCTCAATTCTACTACCCCTTAAAGGATAAATATATATTTTTGAGAAAAATACACAGGAAATTTCGACAATAAAATCATTAGGCATTAAATTTGAAACCACTTGAAAATCAATGCCTATTCCTCCAACCCTGGATCCAAAACTACCCAATAAAATCTGGATTTGAAATTAAAATTGAATATTCTACTGAGTGGTCCATAGCATCTATGGAAAGTGAAAACAAAAAGACCAACCAATTTTTCAAAAAACAATATAAAATTAAAGCCTATACCTTTATACTGGTCCAGCTTTATACTATTGAAAAATTCAGTAGAATTGGAATAAAAGTGTTATTAAATAGATAAACATAACAAAAAATGAATTAAGATTGCGGAATGGTTTGAACAACCAAATACCCAAATAAATAAAAATTCAAATTTGAAACCTAAAAATGTGAATTTGATTGATGTAACGAAGACCCAAGTTAATTGTGAAAAGAAAAAGACATTTTTGTAAGTGTTATCTGATTGTGAAGCAATCCTTACCTGTTGGGGTACAATCTGAAACTTGCCACTGAGAATACAAAAATGGTTTATTTTTCTGCCAAAGAAGTGTTGTTGTTTTTTTTACTTTATTTAAATACAGAGAATCAGAAATAATAATCTTCTGAAAGAAAACTGAAATGAAGAGAAAGCATGCAAGATATTTGATGTGAGAGGAAGATTGTGGCAGAAGAAAGTGTGTCGTTTTGCTCAGCTTGTTAGGCTTTTGTGTATGATAACAGAGCACCCTCTTGTAGAAGCTTGGAAGCTAGCAGACAAAATAGATGCAGAGAGAGAGAGAGAGAGAGAGAGAGAGGTGTGGATATGGGGCCACAGAGATAATTATACAGTGTTATTTAATTTGATTTTTTTTCTTTCTTTAATACTAATACTAACTTCAGGTATTAACTCATACTTTATTTTATGCTACCGATTTCAAATGCAATTGTTAATTTGTCACTTATTAATAAAAAGAATGTTAATTTTTTTTGTAATTATTGTATTTTAACCGTAGTAATATTTGATATGTTCAAATATGAATCAGATCTGGGGACGTTAGAAGTTTTAAAATTTTACACAATTGTATAACAAATAATCAGTTATTTAATTGATAAAAATTATAATTATAATTTAAATAATCAATAAAATTGAAAGAAAAAAAGTAATATTAAAATTTAGTATCAACTT
>JBBPBR010000003.1:10324529-10341246 GCA_037974775.1 Cicer pinnatifidum | reverse complement strand
TTTTATATTTTAGATTATATTTTATAAATTATTTTTATAAGAGTACTTGATAAATTAAAGTTATTATCATGTTGATTTCTAATCAATGTATATTCAAAAATTTCAACTAAAAAAACATGATAATGTAAAATTTTGAATTAATTTATTATATTTTATTTATTTATCTAAATTCAGATCGAATATAATAATTTATTTCAATCTTGTCTCCAATCTGATATATCAAAGAGACCTTACTTAAATATATTGCAAATATGTGGGGGTGTGTTGTTTTTTACACATAAAAATATTATGAATTATTAGCAAAAAAACGACAAATGAATCAAACAAAATATTAACCTAAATCGAGAATTGCTGAGGTGTTCAGGAAACAACTAAAAATCAACTGAGAAAGAGTACCTTACTCAATTATATCAAATATTATTTATAAATAAAATATTGCCAAATTATTGATGTAATATTTTATTTTATTTTTTCCTGCGTGTGAACTTTTTCTATTTATAAACTTAGATCACTTTATGACAAGAAACAGTTATTAACAAAAGTTACATTGATTCATGAAATGGTTGAAATGAAAGATGTAATAACTCATGATTGAACACATCAAATCATATAAAAACACAGCTTCTTAATTTGAATTTCAAATCCATGGAGAGACTCACCTTTTAAAATAAGTCATATATATATCTTGGGCTTCCAATATTTTGGAAGTACCTCACAACCACATATACTTACAAAGACTTTCTTTAAGAAAAAAGCTATGAATTTAATTGAATTGAGATCTTCCATAATCGAGAAGTTAATCCAAATTAAGTTTATCTTTACAAAAAGTTCTTTATATGACTGGATTGGTATTCTTGAAATGCTCATTTAGTTGGTTTCTTTCCAGTGATCATTCATGGTCGTTACCACTTACCAATCAAAATATTCCTGACATTGAATCACACCCTCCGTTATATCTTGATGTTTTCTTCTATTTATAGTAAAAAGAAAACAAGAATATCCCAGCTTGTTCTTTTGCTTGATCCAGATTCTTCTGTCTAACATATATTTGCTGTATTATATCAGCCTAGTATAGTGCAATATACTAGATGTATAAAGTTTTGCACCAAATTGGATCACTTATTTCCGGCATTTACGAAGTTTATGAGAAGATTATGAGAATTCAAATAAAATTAAAGAGTAACCAGCTGTCCACCACTAAATTGTATAGTGATGTTGTTTAGAGAAATATATTAGATGTTAACTAATAGGGGTGGAAATAGAATACGATGAACAAGACTTTGATTAAATAGACCTAAATTTTTATGTGTTTTCTTAAATGTTAGATATGACTTGTAAGTCTAATCATAACTCTATTTGGGATTATCAGTTTATGAAGTCTAAGTACAGCTTGTTTATGTGATTAAACATTTTTTAATATAAAACCCAAACTTTAAAAAATTCTAATTGACATGATCATTTATTTTGTGATAAGGCAATTTAGTTGACTATAAATTTATGTTTAAATAAGCTTACAAATTCAGGTTATGTAGACTAACATGGCTAAATTATTGAAAAGGTCAATAAACATCTTATTTTAATTATAGTATATAAAATGTGGTATTTATAATAATAACAATGGCAGAAAAAGTAATATCATTTCTATTTATTTTTTAATGTAGTAGTCTGTTAGGCCTAAAAAAAGGTTTTCCAGATGGCCTGAAAGCCTTTTAAATAGACTTTAAAAAAGACTTGGTCTGATCCTTAAATAAGTCTAGTCTTGCCGACAAAAGGTCTATGGTTTAACCTACATCAAGTACAGGTTAAACTAGACTTATTTAAGGATCATACCTAAACTATTTCCACTCCTATTGATTGGTTAAGACTTCGGATCAATGACCGGTTAGTTGTTGTTACTGACAAAAGTTATACAGTATAATAGATGTAAAGGAAAAAAGTATGGAGTTCTGCACTCAAACATTAGCTATTTGTATATACTGTATGTTGTCACTATCAACACTATAAAAATTAAAATGTACAGCTAGAAGCTTGTCATTCACAAATTTGGAGCATGCTGCCGAGGGTAATTCAGTATTCTGAGATATTACATATTAAAGAAACTACATACAGACCATTCAAGCAGCGACTGGTAATGGAGTTGAAGGAAGAACCCGGTTTTCGGCTGGAATTTCAGCAAACTCTGATAGTAATGCGCGGAACTCATCTCCACTCAACGTCTCCTTCTCGAGAAGGACTTCCACGATCTTATCAATCGCTTCACGGTTGTTCTTTATATGTGTCAATGCAATTTCATATGCTTCATCTGATAACCTCTTGACAGCGGTATCAATGTCTTCTGCAAGCTTTTCTGACATTGAGTTTCTTGCCATCATTCTCATGATAACATCCCCACCTTGTGCTGATGCGTCCATAAGTGACCAAGGACCAATATCAGACATTCCAAATGTGGTTACCATCTGCAAGAGTACCATTAACATAAAATTATTCAAGCAGCATAGAAAAATAAGAATGGAAAATTAAATGATATTTTATTAGGAAAATAAGTATCCTTCAAAATCTACATCACCATTCTTTTCTATTAAAACCAAAGGTTTTTAGATTCAGGCTTGAAGAAATCATATGATGGGATCTTATTGCAGGTTTCACCAATTAATTGTAATTGTATTTTTATTTTGGTTTAAAGAGATCCTAGTAAGCCGGAGTTCAGCTGAGAGGTAAGTGAAGTCTGGCTAACACTTATTCCAATCAGGATTTGAATTCGGGTTCTCTTGAACAATTCAATTGTGGTTGTATCTAACAACACAACTCAGATTGTGCTGGCAAAATGCTACCAACATAAAATCAGATCATAATAAATATATTTAGTTATAAAATGTTACAATATTTCATGCCACAAATAAAAGGAAGAAAGAGGAGATACGATGCGACATAGAATTCTAACAAACAATTACCTGTCTTGCCAAACCGGTAATTTGCTGCAAATCACCAGCAGCACCAGTTGTAACCTCAGGCTCACCAAAAATAATTTCTTCTGCAGCCCTACCACCTAATCCTCCAACAATTCTTGCAAAGAGTTGTTGTTTTGAGATCAGAGTCGGGTCATCGGAAGGAATGAACCATGTAAGACCCCGAGCTTGACCCCGAGGAATTAATGTTACCTTTTGTACAGCATCATGACCAGGAGTCAAAGTTCTGCAAACAAGTACAAATAGATGTTTCAGAACAACTTCATGGGAATATTTTACTGAAATAGCTTCCAAGTGTTATGTAACACAAAGTCATTTAGACAACAAAACCTTGCTTTCAATGTTACACAACATTTACTTGAAATACAAAAGGATAGCTAATTCATTACCCACAGATGGCATGCCCAACTTCATGATATGCCACCAAACTTTTGCTCTTCCCATCAGTCATTAATGTTCCTTCCATTCCAGCCACAATCCTATCAATAGAATCATCAATCTCTTTAGAGGAAATCCCTGTCCTTCCTCGCCGACCAGCTAATATAGCAGCTTCATTCAAGAGATTTGCAAGATCAGCTCCACTAAAACCAGGTGTTCTCATTGCAATTACTTCAAGAGAAACATCGTTATCGAACTTTTTATTGTTAGCATGAACCTTTAGGATTTCAGTCCTTCCCCTTACATCTGGAACATCGACCGATACCTGAAAATGCATTATGTTAAGTAATTTAATCATTAATAAACAGATAAAAGCATTTCGTAATACAATCATACCTGTCTATCGAACCGGCCAGGTCTCAATAAGGCAGAGTCAAGAATGTCGGCCCTGTTAGTTGCTGCAACGACAATGATACCAGTATTACCCTCAAATCCATCCATTTCTGTCAAAAGTTGATTGAGGGTTTGTTCTCTCTCATCATTCCCTCCACCAATTCCTGTCCCTCTTTGTCTTCCAACAGCATCAATTTCATCAACAAAGACAATGCAAGGAGCATTCTCTTTGGCCTTTTTGAATAAATCACGGACACGAGAAGCACCAATACCAACAAACATCTCAACAAACTCAGAACCTGATATAGAGAAAAACGGAACACCTGCTTCACCAGCAATAGCCTTGGCTAACAATGTCTTTCCGGTTCCTGGAGGGCCAACAAGAAGTACTCCTTTCGGTATGCGAGCCCCAACAGCAGTGAACCTCTCAGGCTTCTTGAGAAATTCCACCACCTCCATAAAATCCTGCTTGGCTTCATCCACTCCAGCAACATCATCAAATGTCACTCCGGTGTTTGGTTCCATTTGAAACTTGGCTTTTGATTGACCGAAAGCAAGAGGAAATCCAGGCCCACCAGGACCTCCCATCCCACCAGACCGCCTCGAGAGAAGGAACAATACACCAATGACAGCAATAGGGAAAGCCAGATTCCCAATCAGGTTAAACAAAAGAGAACCCGAATCTTCTTGAGCATTATGAGCTGCAAAATCAATGTTCTTTTCCCTGAATTTCTGAAGAAGCTCTTGGCTAAGTCCAGGAAGTTGAACCCTAACACGCTGCAACCGATTTCCCAACTCAGGAGAAACAGCCTCAACAATAGCAATGGTTCCATTCTCATACAAATCGACTTTGGTAACTCTGTCCTTGTCCAAATACTCAAGAAACCTTGAATAAGACATTCTTGATGAGGAAGCACCTTGTTCATCAGCAGCATAAGCTTTTCCATTTCCCAACAATGCAGGTAAGCCAACACCCACGTTTCCAAGCAACAATTTCAAAATCCCCCTTCTCCCTTCTTGTTGACTTTGGTCTAAGGTTGCCTTTATGGAAAATGATTTTAATACCTTATTATTCAATGATGAAAATCTCCAAGATGAGAAGAGATATTTTCCATTCAAGTCCTTACCAAGAGTAGTTCTATTATTACTATGTGTGGATAAAATATTCCCAACAAGGCATGCTGATGATGCTGCCATCTGCACCAACCAACAACACCATCCAAAACCAAAGTATGAGATCTTAGTCTTAAATTAAGACTCTTAAGTCTTAATTAACAACAACTAGTTCAGTGTTTAACAGAGAAAATACAATTGTGGTTGTAAATGAATTTCTTATCACAAACCAAGACAGAAAATTAATTCTAAGTGTTGGGAAAATAGAATTATAGAATGTAAAGTAACCAGCCAGCATAAGCCATGATTCTAATTAGGGAAAGAAGTTTGAAATAAAACTAGGAGCTAATATAATAGAAATCCACAAACAAGAGGTTTTAAAATTAAAGGTCCACTATTTATTTACAACTAAAAAACAATGAAATTATAAAAATAAATAAATAAAGGAATTGAAAAAATAAAAGCAATGGAAACAAACATAATTAAAATAACAGTAAGATAGAAGAGAAGAGAGAAGCGCGAACCTTAGAAGGAAAATGTGATGATAGAGAAAAGAGAGAGTGAATGGAACCTCTGAGAGCAGAGGAAGGTGATGAGTGGAAGAAGAGATGTAATAAGAATGTGGATTTAAGAGGGATTGGATGTGGCTAATGGAAGGTCTACGTGTCTTTCTCTTAACGTTTGATTCGTATGACATCGGTCCTATGTCTTTACTGTCTTCATATTCTATTCCTATTTTTATTACTAGTTTTAAGTTATATCTTGTAATGGGGACACTACTGGTTAAAAACATGTGCCATGTAAAAACATTTGATCCTCTATTATTATTAATTTATAAAATTAGTTTTTTTTGTTTAAAAATCGATAATTTTTATTTTTCTCAATTTTTTGAATTAAAAAATAATGAATATATTTTAAATGATGTAATATATAATTATGTGATACAAAATCATATAAGTGCATTAATTATTTTTATATCATTAATTAAATTAAAAATATAAAAAAAATTGAAGTTGAAAGCTAAATTTTTTTAACACTTTATTTTAATTTTATAAGTGTTAATTATGTTACATCGTATCGTATGTCATATTATTTAAAATATCACACGTCATTATTTTTTAGTTAAAAAATTAGAAGCAGATATCAAAATTGTCGACTTTTAAAATAAAATAACTAATTTTATAAATTAATAAAAATAAATTAATTAAAACTGCAATTAAACCTAAATTATATATCCATCACTCTATATTTTACTTTATATAGATATTGATACGTTTTAGTAATCATAATCAAATTAATAAATCCTAACTAACTTGAATAAATACTAATTAACTTATAATTTTCTACAGCGAACTCTCAACAATATCTAACATCAAATATCAGTTGACATGAATAATAATTTAATTCACAAGAATCATCATGTTTTATGGAGGCACTAATCTCATATGAAATTATTAGGGATTAATTTATACGTTAAATTTTATTTGAACTAAATTGAGTAGAACTAAAATTGTTAGGCTCAAATTGAGTCTTTAATTTTAGTCTTAGTTTAATTTGCTTAAAATTTTATATAAATTTTTAGAGCACATCCTCATATTTTGCTAATATTTTTGTAAGTTACATATTTTCGTAGTTCTTTTTTACCAAACCACAGCCTTTGCTAATATATACTTTTCTATTGAATTAGTTCACGAAGTTTATCACGTCGTATTTATTTATGCATAAAAATAAAAATAAAATGATCACAAGAGTATATTTATTGAAAACCCTTTGTCGACGCTTTAAAATTGAAAGAGAATGCGAAATGTTCACACCCAAGATAGGGACCTCAGTGCTCGAGAAATATCCAACACGTCCAAATGGGATTTGGAAAAATTTGACCATAAAAGCATTGAAAAATCTCTAACACAAGTAAACATCTTGATTCAAATTTGAGTGTCATCTCATGATGACGCGTAGCTTAGTTTCCGTGGTTCGTATAAATTTGATTATGTGCCACTCGACCCCAAGATTTGATTTTGAACATTGCACTTTAAATTTTTATGTGATTTTTTCAAACTTAATCCACCGGTATGGGGAAGGATCCACACCGTTTTTTCTGTTTGATTCACCGAGTAACCAACCTATAGTCAATTCGAAAAGATTGACATGTTTAGCATTGAAGAGCAACACTTAAATAATTTAAGATTTAATCCATTAAATATAATGCACATTTTTGTTCACTTACAAGTTGGCTACGATCATGAACGAGATAAATTTTACTTTTTTTGATATTGGTGCATAACATTAAACTCATTGGTGTGATTAAATTTACATACATTAAACTTCTCCAAAATAAATAATCCACTTCAAAAAAAAAAAAAAAAGCCTTAAACCCTTATTTCCTTAGAGAGGGGGTCAAATATTGTTTTAAGTATGAGTCAGGAATGAACTAATTCGGGAAATAGAAGAAAAATGGGACGACATATTTGATTTTGCACGGGCAAATAAATGGTCAGTAAAAATATGATACATGTACATTACTTAGCAACACTAAAACAAATCAAATATGAAAAATAAAATAAAATAAAATAAAGCCAATCAGAAACAGATTGGAAAAGATACAGATAATCAGAAATATTGATACACGTGAATGATGAGTGGCATACATAGTCATGTATGGGACTGACAACTCCTTCATTGTAATATAAGCAGCAAAAACAGGGTAGAACTAGAATGTAATCTCACAAGGTGCGTGAAATGTTCTTCCTCGACATATAGGTTCCAGGTTTTCACCCACATATGAACAGAGTGGTGAAACTTCGACACCTGAACGAGAGGCAACAAAACATTTCATGAAAGGAAAGGAAGAGTTAGATAAGATAATTGATTTTTCTAATGAAAAATGGGTAAGTCTTTCTATCTCCCTTTCGCAAACTCTCTCTTAATGTAGACGCGACACCCGGCCCATAAATATAATTACTTTTCTCCTTGGTAGTAAAGAGGGACAACTTACCTGTTGCATATAAGGGCACTGAATGTGTTAAGAAGCCACCTGCAGCAACTACCCAACGAGTATGGAGTCGAAGAACAAGCAGTTTAGCACTATCTGGAGTGTCATAATTAGAGCCGTTTGCATTTTTTACAGGCGCAAACTCTTCCTCCCGTAATACCTAAACATGGATGCATAAAAGAGGCAATAAGAGTAGCATCCTTAAACAAGCATCACGTCACGAAAGAAATTGCAGAGTTTCATGTAAAAGTTAAAATTATAGTCACCTCAAAAAGTGCAGTTGTAGGAGCATATGGAAATGCATCAAATATAAACTGTTCAAGTTTTAATCCCATAGTATATCCATGTATGGAAGGGATTTTCTTCTCTGCAAGGTGGTAACTGCATATAGAATTGATGCATGGATCAATATCTAGAAAACACATAAAAGATGGCAGATTATATGATACATATGGGTCATACATTGTATCAATGCCCTTTTTTACTTTATCCATATTAAAATTACATTGACTATATCAACTCCTGATAAATCAGGCTTAGGCACGAGAAGAATTGTGATTCATCTCCCCAGGAAGTCCATGTCATCTAATTAACTAGTGACATAGCTGAAACTTTTTCTACAGCAAATTGATTCTATAGCAACATAAAATTATTTTTTATCTTGAATTTTGTTATAAGACATCAAGACCTACAAGGTTGCATATCTTGCGGAAATTAATTTCTTAACACTTGGAAGTCGAATAACAGTGAGAAGCAAGATAAAACACGTACATGCTGTCCTTTTCAAGGCCATTTGCCACTTGGTTTAGAAAATCCAAAGTAAACATGTGTAAGCAAACCTGAAATCAAAAGGTTAATAAGAAATTTGGAAGATAACTTACAATGGAGCCATCAATCGTGATAGTGATAATCAATATTTCAAATACAGAATGAAAAAAATTTAATGTGGTTATTTATACATAAATACCCATGCTTATTATACATGATTAATCATCACAAACAATAGCATTTATTTTATAAAACAACAAGAAGAACCGAGCATTGTCCCATTAATGGGGTCAGTTAAATAGGTCGTTTGACACCATCAAGCCATGTAGTTTGATCTCTTTCAATTTATGTTTTGACTGATACAGAAAATTGAGTTATGAGCTGAGATATTAGGGTGGCATTGGCAACCACATCGATGGATAGGAAAAAAAAGACTTGAAGGAGTGATATTTTTGTTTCAGAATTTTTTTGTACAGAGCCTGAAGGCATTATGTAAGATAATAACAACCAAATTAGATGATCATAAGATTACTGTAGTTTCTAATTCACTAATTGATTCTCGTCTTAATTGTCTTAAATATAAGCAAAAAGTTAAATATATTTTGTCCAAATTTGAGACAAATATATTTGACTTTTCGTTTATATTTTGGACAAAATACATTTGACTTTTTGTTTATATTTAAAATTGGAACGAGTAATATATGATAGAACAAAAGCTCCTATTTGGTTCTCAAAGTGTCACTATCAAAAGTTGATACTTAGTTTTAATTTAATTAAGAAGCATAGCCAGCCCAAAGATAAGGCCACTAAATCAACCGCTTTTAGGTCTCTTTACAAAACAACTTTTTTACTTAATAAAGGAGACCTCAAATTTTTGGTTTACTTCGTAAAAATGTCTTACATTCTAATATTCTTGAAAATAAAGTTGATAAAATCTTATATAAATTTAACATTGTCCCAACAAATATTAAATCAGTTGACTTTATTATCAATTGTAAAAGAAATATTATACAATATTAATTTAATAAATAATCTAAGATATAAATGTCAACTTGAAAAATATGAATCAAACTATTCAAAATTACAACAAAAAAAGAGTTCTAGTGAGCACATTACTAACATGAATTCTTGGGGTGGAACAACATGTGTACACACTATTTTCTTCAACTAAAAGATGGACAATTCTACATGAGTTCTTGATGTTATTTTAGAATAGTTGAAAAGTCTTATTTCATTTCTTGAAAAATATAGAGAAAATGGATTTGAAAATACCTTGATTTCTACCCCCAAAATAAATTCTATAGTTATTAAATAAAATATTAATAATTTAATTATTAACTTTTGAAAAGGTTATTTTCGCTTTAGACCTCAAAACATGTTGAGTCGGCCCTGTTAGGAAGTGTAGCGTGCTAATCTTCAACCCCTACCATTCCGTTATATAAGATCTTGCAGAAATTCAAGGAAAATGATCCTCAAAGTTCATAAAAATTAAGTTTGGAAGCATAAGACATGAGATTATAAAGAAGAAGAACAGACTAACGTTGCTCCAACAAAAACGAAGACGGCCAGTTGCTTGATTGACTGTGGAAGCTAGTGATGGGTCCAACTCGCTGTATTCAACTACAGTAAGAGGACCACCTTTACCTCTCTGTACAAACACCCCAACCTTTTCTTGGGGATATGCCTGCCAAATAAGGACCAGATTAATAAGCATAGACTATGTAAAGAACAAAGTCTATTGAATAATTGATTAACGGAAACCCTACTAAACATGAGCCAAATATTATTGAGGCTAAAACAAAATAATGATGCCCAAAAACACAATTTTCTATTTTTAGGACCACAAACCTTTTTATTTGCAGTGCCTAAAACCAAAAGGAGTCATATTTGCAAGGAATACAAACATTTTTAAAACTTCAATTAATTAATAGATACTGACCTTGTATTTTAGTTTATATCGAATAATTGGATCCCTGAGATCTAGTTTATTTTTCTGAGTAATTGCCCAAATACCTTAAAAAAAACTAATTAGTTGGATCCCTGGGTTCTAGGCATCCTTGCAAAAATAATTCATGCAGAATGATTATCCACTTATCAGTCTACTTACAGAATCCAATCATACACAACACAACCATAACTTAAAATAACAAATAAAAGGTTTAGAAAGATTTCTACCCTTGAACCAATCAGAAAAGTAAAGGTAATGGATAACCAGACCTCTCAAATTCAAATATACTCTACAAAGATGACCAAGTGACTAATCAGGAGTAACTTGATCCATTTGTTACCTTGCGCACTACTTTTGCTGCTGAAGCGACACCTTTATCAATGAAGTAACCTAAAAAAGATGGATCAGCAACTCGAACCTGTTTCACAAGTCCAAGTCAATAATGCTTTAAATTTGAAGTAAGAAATTACCTAGAAAACTGATTGATTAAAAAGTCAAAAGAGGAAATAAAGAAAACTCACCAGTGCGTTGTCAACTCCATAGCAATCAATATACTTAATTCCTTTTGAGGCCATATCCTCCAATAATTTGGTAGACTTCAAAGCTAAACACACACAGAAAAAGAGAAAAAGAGTATTTCAATAGATCCAATCTTGCCCAACCAATATCACATTGTAATGAAGGGCTCATAAAGGTACCTGAATACACTCCACCATTCCCATCAGGAGCTTTTGCAACCTGGTTTTAAAAGTTTCATAGTAATCCACCAGTTAGAACTTAAATAATGTCATAAAACAAAGAATTGGAAGGTTCAAATGTAACAATAGAGACATCAAATTAGATAGGCGAATCTATAAGTTGTGAATAAAGGACCCTCATCCTCATGTGTTTATTCCCAATTAGATTATAAATGCATTTCATGACTCAAAGTAATTGAATAAAGGGGTGGGGTAGAGAAAGAAAACAAAGTTTTTTATTATCAATTTCATTTCCGACTATTATGATTTAAATGTCTGAATCAGTGGCATATGCTGCTTTTTTTAATTAAAAAAACATCACACAATAAGGAGCCTAGCATGGCCCTAATCATTTCAAGCTATGGATGAACAAATGTGCCTTTTCCAACCAGCAATCCCTGGGTTTGTAATGTTCCTGTGTTTTAAAACCCATTTATTAAAACAATCCAACAAAAACTTAAAATATTTCCGGGACCAAATAATTTCTATGACAATTGAAAGATTTATTAAATTGAAGGACAACGAATACGCCATGAAACAGTTAAAACATTAGAAATAAGGCAAAAAATAACCACAAATAGGAGATAAAACTATCCATGAACATTCTTCTAACATCTTAAGCTTTTGGAAGTGTTAGGATATAGAATAAAGGGAAATTAGAGTAGTTGAAGTAGTTAAGGGTTGTCGGATTAGTTAGTTAGGCTAGTTAGTTTCTGTTTGTTAGTTGTTTCTGTTTTAGGGTAGGTGCTATTAATCCTTTTCCCTATCATTGTATATAGGAAGTCTATAAATATAGACTTCCATTCCCTTGTAAATTGAGTGGTGTATACTATTGTATGAGCGTATCCCTCTTGTTATCATTTTCTTGGAGAGATTCTCTCCTATTATTTCTTGTCTTTTTTCTAAATATTAGTGTACTTCTAAATCCTTGGAATCCAATTCTTGGGTTTGTAGCAATTTGTTTTTTACGTGGTATTATATTCATTGTGATCAAGTCGTCAAATTTTTCATCCTTGCCATCCCCATTCTTCAAAATTAATAAACAAAGTAGAATACCAGCAAGGTAAGATGGTCTTGTGCATTTCCCGTGCTTCAATTCAGGGCTCTTGGGTATGGGGTGTGTTAGATATAAATCCATTAATAAGTTTTCACCTAAAAGCTTAAGCTTCTGGAAAAGTTAGTTCTTAACAAAAGTTATTTTCTAATATTTTTTTAATCCTTCAATCTCTCATAAATTTCTTCTTTCATTTCATGGATTAAAAACTGGCACAAATAAGTTCCCTGCCTAGTTGGTTGCATGACAAGAGTATTGTTAAACGAATTCTACTAAACAAATCACCATTTGATTTTATGTAAGTAGTAGGTCATTATTTTTCAGCTCTCGACTACTGAACTGTTTTTACCTTACAGAGTTAATATTTATAACTATCATCAATTACAATTTCATAATTTCTCCACCTTTCACTATTTGTTCCCAAACTCTTTATTTGATTAGAATATTTAATTACTTAGCAGTTGACATGAGTTTAAGAAAGCAAAAAGTGAGAAGAAAGCATAATTGGCTTAAGCTCAGACCTCAGTAAAAGAATGAAACCTTACCCTATATGGAGTCTCCATAATAAATCTACCATCCTTGGAAACACACGGAATGGTCCCTTGCCGGAAAAATGTAACCTACATATCAAAGAGGTGAACCTAAAGTAAACAAACCATTCAAAAACAAGTACTACTAACACAAGAAAAAAGTTTTGAAGATATCTTACCTGTTCTGCTTCAAGACCAAAAAATTTGTGACTCTCAAAGAATTTGCGTGTTGCCTCATCAGTGAAGGGACTAGTCATTATGTACCAGTGTATTTGCACTGAAGAAGCAGAACCTGCAATAGACAAACAGATGATGATGACACACAGAATAATGCATCAACAAACAGAACCAAGACAAATGATACTGACTCTCATTTGTAGCTTGAGCAGCTAATCTCTGCACACACAAAATCCTCTCAGCTTGAAGTTGAAAAAGCGATTTTCCAGATGGAAGTCCAATATCTAAAATAAAATATGAAAACACATAAATAAAAGATATATTACAGCATTTACTCTCAAAGCATTTTACAATGACAGAAATATCACATACAGATATGTCTTCACACAATAAAGGAAGGCGTATGCAAATGTCATAGAAATGCAAACTATCCTTCTGCTACTTCAATACAATCTAGAAATCAAATTTAGCAGAAACTTTAGCAAGATATAAGATACAGAGAATTCAAGCAGATTGGATGAAATGCACAAAGTATTTATATTTGAATCAGTAAAAATGTCATTAGTCCTAGGGTTAGAAATATTCAAATGCCTTCTATTCATACGTGCAAATGTTAACTTGCTTGAAACCCATCCATGCCTAACATTCAACAACTACATTTCTGCTTTCCAAGATGAGTATATTCTGCATTCTTACTAACAAGTAGGATTTAAATTAAAAAAATCCATATTTTAAATAAAGACATTTTGTTTCATTTCTTCCGAAGTAATTCGTAGCCTTCCCAAATTTGTTTGTTTGAATGAAGCATCTACCATAGGTTTCAGTTAGAATGAACCAAAGATGGGATGAGTAAGTTGTCAATGTATAGTAAGAGTTATAAACACCGCTAAAACCCACAAAAAGTGAAAAATTAATGAAACAAAAACAAATCACACTTCACATTTTTTTTAGAAGTAGAAAATTTCATCTATGGCCCAGAACAATGCACTGGATCTCTATCAAATGATGAATACAATGAGTAGTGGAATAGGGATTCCGTATCTTACTTTGTTGAGAGCTTAAACAGACAATAATTATTTTTAACATTATACAGAATTTTATAAATTTCCTAGTAATTAATAGTTAACAGAGAAACACATGCCAACTGAAGAAAGTCAGAAACTTGAGCTTCAATAATTTGATTTCAATATCAAGCAGAATACTCACTGAAACATCCTTTTGGATCTGAACTTCCAAGCCTAGTCCCCTGCATTTATAGTTGAGACATTCTTAAGTCAACCAAACAGTTGAAATTTAACGGTTGGGAACAAAAACTGAATGGAACATAAAATAGCCCATGTGCTTCAAGTCCACTAAGAATGCGGTGCTACAAAACTAACATTCTGAGGCTGAAGACAGTAGGCATCAAAATTTATGTACTTAAATGCAGCCATAGTGGTTACAATCGCAGTATTGTGTAGTGGAGTAAAAAAATCTAGCAGCCCTACTTTCCCCCCCTTCTATGGGAGAAAAAAACATAGCAACCCCACTCTTCTCCTTGCGCCAGAACCCGTCCCGTCCCTCAGCATATTTGCTATTTAGTAACAATGAACTATGATTGTTAATTATGAATATGTGTTCAATTTTTTGTATTCTTATATTTTTGAGCTCTTATATGAGTACAGTATAAATTGCTTGTATTGTTTGCCTAAGCTTTAGCATAGCAGCCATACTGCCACCCACTTCACCGAATAGTGTCTTGGGGGTCGACCGCAACGACGCAATCCTTCACTAACTACATAGATCAAAATAAATCAAGGGTCTATTTGATTTGTCAAAAAAAGAGGAATGGACAGAGGGAAAAATTCTGTTTCATGTTTGATTTTAAAAATGGTCATAGGACAAATATTTAAAAAAAAAAAAAAGCTTTCTTAATTTGTTTTACTCAACAACTAAGGTCTTTCTCCCTCCCTGATCTCTCTATCCATATATGTATAAAACTTATGTTAAGTAGTTGTCACGTTTTCTGCTTGTATTGTTCCTCAGTGTGTATCAAACACACCGCAAGGAAAAAATATGTATTTCCTTTCCGCAGCTTTTAGTCAAGATTTGTTTTATGCATGCCATGTGTAAAATGAACATGATACAAGTAAACCATGCTTTTAATCATTCTTTCTCCAAATTTATTGTAGGTGCTGGCATCTTATTCACAACCAACATAAACTACCAAGAATAATTTGATTCAAATATTAAGAAAAACATGTGATTTAAGCAAATTCATAATTTCCAAAAGTTTTCAGACTTCGTGCAGTGAAATATATCTAAATAAAACAAGCGCACCCATAATTTCAAAAATGAAGATGGACTAAGAATACAATCACATAAATCTCATACTAGCATATAGCAGACCCATGCCCCTCTGCAAATTAAGCCATACTTTTGATTGCCAAAAATTGTGTAATTCATGATAATAGTACTAATTTTATAAAGCTCATGATTTGAAGCAGCTAGAGGACTTAATTTTTTACAGTAAAAAAACAAGACATTATCTTGATATGTTTTAATTGAGATGATTAATTAAAATATCTTTTATAAGGTTCTCACAATCATTTAAATGTGTGTTTGGAACTTGAGGAGGGAGAATGCATTTGATATTACTAGTGGATGGTGTGGGATGTTTATAGATGGAGGAAAGGGGTGCTTTAAGTAGTTGTATACCTTATAACTACAACTAGTCAACCTTGCACCCACTAATTATATAATTTATCTAAATTAACAAGTTATACCTTGAGGTGTATTTAACAAATTTGTAATTATAAATTGTTAATTTACACCCACTGCAAAATGAGTTGGAGTTGGTATTTTATATATATATATTGGTCAAATTTTATGGTGTACAGGATATGATGAGGTTTATTGATTCAATGGTGGAAAATAAACTTGTGTGTGACGATGTAAGACTATCGTTTGCACATTAAACAAAGCTATATATATATAGGGTGGAGATTCGTTGACTCCAGAAGTAACTATATAATGAGTTACTTCGCTTAATAACTCAATTTAATTTAAACGATGAATTTCATTAATTCAACCGTTGATTATTGACATAAATATATTAATGATCAAACACACAAAATTTTATATAACTCCTAATTTTATAGCTATGTAATCGAACCATTAATATTTACTTATATTTTTAAAAAGCATATTATGCGTTCATTTGAAATTATTTAATAAAGTACCAAATAGTTTTAAAATTTTATAAAAATTTGTGGAATTAATCTAAATAATAAGAACTTTTGATTAGACGGTTGGATTAGTGAAATTCATCGCTTATATTGAGTTATTACGCAGTGTAACCCATCACAGAGTTACTAAGCGTATAATAAAATTTCAAATGAACGTATAATAAATTTAAAAAAAAAAAAATAAGTAAATATTAATGGTTAGATTATATAGCTAAAAATTTCAGATTTATATAAAATTTTATGTGTTTGATCATTAATATATTATGTCAATAATCAATTGTTGGGTTAGTAAAATTCATTGTTTATAGAATTATTAAGCAGAGTAACTTATTCCAGTTACTCTTGAGTCAACAGATCCTCACACACACACACATATATATATATATATATATATATATATATATATATATATATATATATATATATATATATAT
>JBBPBR010000003.1:10312277-10324395 GCA_037974775.1 Cicer pinnatifidum | reverse complement strand
TATATATATATGTGAAAATTATATTGATTTATTAAGTTACTTATAAAGATTTAGGATCTCCACCTATATATATATTAAGTTACTTTATATATTATTAATCAATATTAAATAAAATAAAATAATGATAACAATATCAACCATGATGACATTATATTACTGTATATAGTAAGTACTTTACTATTTGCTGTTTGGTTAGAATCCGAGGAGATAGAGAGACGAGGGGTAATCCCATAACATAAAGCAACTTTGTCGTACTTAATGATTACAATAAACCAAGAGCCAGTAATGCTTTACACTTGAAAGCAGATTATATTAAACTTTTTTTATGATTAAAAAAACCTTCTGCTTTACACTCTCACATCTTTTGAGCCAATGATGTTTCTTTTTAGGGACAATAAAAATGGAAGAGTCCCGAATTCTAACTTGTCTATATGAAGTAAAGTCCCAAAAAGTGTAGAATTATAACAAACCCTCAAAGTGCAACTCATAAATAAATAAAAAATGAGCAATCATATTGATTGTAATCTTTATTATTGTCGTCGGCACAAAATAATACCGCTATTAGTGTAATAAAGTTCACATAAAAATACTAACCCAAAAAACACCGTTGCATGCATAGTGAGATTCTAAAATATGTTAGTGGCACCCAAAAATAATAAAACTATTAAAATAACACATCATTACTATCATTATTTAAAATAAATAAAAATTAACACAAAAACATGTTTAGGATGTGTGAGTATCTGTTCATCTTCATCCAAAACAGTTTGAAAGATACCTGACCACCGGATAAAAGCAAAACAGCTAACTTGCCGTCTGAAATAGCCTTCAAACCCTTTTTCCACCATCTCTCTCGTTCCTCTTGACTTCGCTCCTCCAACTTTGAGACACTGCTCTCAGGCACAGGTTCAATGGCAGCTGCCGGTAACCCTGAAAAATCAACCAGCCATCAATCAACAAAACGCACAGCACAAACAAAATCATCACCATGCAACAATTCAATTCAATTATTATAAGAATCAAAACCTTGAGATCGCAATGAACACCGAATAATCCGGTCAATTCTCGAAATATCTAAACTCTGCAAAAAAGAAAAACAAACAGAACAGAACGAAAATCGAAAACCTCGTGTTTAGAAATCAAAATGATTCGTAAATTATAAACAAAACGAAGTTGAATTGCAAATCTAATAATGCTCTGAATTGTATTAATAATTGAATCGGGTGATATGGATCGTGATGAATTTACCTCAATGTCCTTGACGAGAAAGTCACGTTCCTCATGGGAGAGTTCGTCCCATAGAGCGAAAACGTCTTCCTGACCGTAGTCTTTGAGTCTCTCGAGAAGCGCTTGAGGCGGCGATGAAACGACACCGGTACTTTCGATTCCCACCGACGACGGTTCTCTCATATCTCTGTGTGAATATTTTCAGATCTGAAAATATGTGAAGTGAGTGAAATTGAGTGTTGTTAGTTGGTTATGGCGACAGGGGAACAGTGGCGAGGAAGACAAGAATCAAATCACTAACCACCTTCCTTCTTTCACATCTAATGACCAAAATGCCCCTCTCACTACTCTTTCTTACTCTTCTTGACAGCAATGCTGTGTTGCTGTCATAAAAAATATTCAATTACAGAATAAATAAATCATTCAATGCAGTTGTTCAATCCAGTTCAGTGTTAACCTTCAATTAATTCATTGATTAAAAAGTTACTTTAGCGCATTTTTAGCTAATTTTTTATTTGATTATTTACGCTTAAGAAATTTGATTAGTTAAAGCTGACTGTTTCATTGGAGAGCATTCTATTGCTGCAATCTTAATACACCTGAAGCGAATATATTTTACAATATGTTATTCTTAATGACTTCTTCTGGCTTGCTTTTCAACATTATTAATAATATTGACACTTGTTTCCTTATCTCTTATATTCTCATTCATACTTCATAAAATGATTTTATGTTTGACAAATTGCTTATATTCGACATTTGTTTTATTAAAATCCAATGGTGCCTTCCTTCTTGATAGATACTTCCTACCAAATAATCATTCCTCTATAACCGAAGGAGGTCACATATGACATACCCAACGCCAAAACTACAAAAGAAAGTACTTTTCTTTTATAAAAAATACTTTAGTTCACACATTTTATTTGTTAACACCAGATTGTTTGGTAAGTAGTTATCTAAAGTGGAAAATATTTTCTTCAAGCAAGCTCATTATACTATAAATTAAGTATTGACAGTTTACCTTAACACACCCAACATATATTATAGTATTTGGGCATTGAGAACCAATGTCATTTTTTTTGACTGAATTCAGAACCAATGTCTATTTTTTTTATAAAGAATTGATGAACCAATGTCGTGAAGTTAGGCCAAAGCATCTTTCATATATATTCACGGATATGCTATTGATTTTATCATATATATTAGTAGATCACAACGTATCTTGTCATGTGATGGCCCACTGACCAAAATTTCCATTACCCATTTCGTTCTCATGTTCTCCTATTATTGCACATTTTCTTTTTTTTTTTTCACGCACACGGGTTTGACACAGTAAAAGCAAAATTCATATTATAAACACAATTGCGTTTATCTTTAATCTTTCACTCACATAAATATCACAAACTACTCATACATCCATAAGAGAAAATGCAGAATTTACACGGTATATATGATTCGCAAGAATTTATAGTCGCTTTTGAAGCTCTACAAACAACTTTTGCATCGACACTTCAGGCTATTAAACACAACTTTCCACTCAATTTAAATTTTTAACCATATTCAAGAGTGATAATTGCACGCTTAAAAGTTAGTTTCAAAACAAACTTTGGATACATGTCCCTGCTAACCTTACTTTGTTGTCCTAACATTCACAAATTATATTGAAATCACATCACCCCTGGTAAGTTAATCTAAAAGAGTTAAATATCAAACTATGTGACATATATAAATCTATAAAAATAGCAAAGAAAGTTGAGAGGAAAATAGTACATGCAAAGAGAAAAAGGACTTCCAACTCAAGCTTACATTACAACAATCTTGAAGGCGGTACAGAAATATGATTTAAATAAAGTATCAGAGGAAGTCCAACCACGTACTTAACTTCATCAGAATGTGTACGAAATACACAATAGAGAGGAAGGTTCATACCACAGGAGCTGACAAAAAAAATGAGGAAGCTCGGTAGTAGAATCATTTATGGATATCACAAGGATGATGCTTTCTCGGTCAGTGATTCTTTAACTGCTCTTAAAAGTGAAGGCATCAAGTTCTGGTTTGTAACAATAATACCAGAATCAACATCAAGAAACTTTCCTTTTGAGAAGTCCAAAGGGTTCCCTGCAGCATCTGAGACAATACCTCCAGCTTCTACAGAAGTTCAATTGTCAAACAATCATGTATACAAAGATTAGAAGTTGAAGACTCGATCAACACAAACTTATTTTACTGTACTGGAACTAAATGGGTGCGTTTCTTTCATATTATTTCATGAAAAAATTAAATTTTTCATGACCAAAAATCATTTTTTATTGTTTGAATGGTGTTTATTTCATATTTGTTTTTAAATTATTTTTTTGTTAAAAAATTCATTTTTTGACTAAAGATGAAAAGCTAAAAATAGTAGTTTCTCACAATCGCCTCTCCTAAGTTTTCTTCTCCATTTCGATTTCTCCACATCGTTTTTTTTTTTTGTTGTTGTTTCTATTCCTTTTATTCGAATCACTTTATCTTTCCTTATTCATGTGTTGATAAGAATTTATTTTTGCTTTTGTGGGTTTATGTATTGATTTTTTGATGAATACTTAAATTACATTAATCAATTCTAAAATGGGTCTAATAAATGGATTAAAATAATAAATTTTGAAGTGACCAAATTAAAATTTTTCAATCGTTCTACTATAGTAACTTATGTTATAGTAACTTAAGCAACAAATGCTTTAGATGTTAACACCTAGCCAAACAAAGATTCTACCAAATACTAACGATGGTCATAATGTCTATGGATAATTAAATTATAACATCATGCTTATGGTAATTTTAGAAAAAGAGAGAAATTAATGTATTTAGAAAAGTCATATCTTTAATGATAATTTTGTAGTTTAAAAAATTACTTTTATAAAATTGTATACAAACAGATTAAAAATCATTTTTTTAGGATAATAAACAAACGAAATAAAAAAAATATTTTTAAACAAATCTCTAAAAAAAACTCTAAATTTTCTAAACTAAATCATTTTTATTTAAGGTGAAACAAATGCACCCAATATTACAAGTTGCAACATGTAAGCGGAAGTCACAATTTTCAGCTCCAAGCTCAATCAGGGAAATTTTAATCCTAGCCGCATAAGTTTCTATTCTATCAGTTTTAACATCTAGTCTGGCACTTATTTTCTTGAAAGCATTTTCTGCTTGCCTTCAAAGTGTTAAAATTCATTACTGAAAATAAATTCCTAGAACTAAACTAAACTAGCTCTGGAGTCCAGAAAATAAAAAACAATCACCACAAAGCTACAATATTTTGGTTCTCTAAATCAGCCTCACAGCATATCTTTGCTTGAGTCATAGAAAAACCATCACCCTTTGACTCTAATGATTCAGCACGGGTGACATTGTAATCATATACAGAGAAAATGTCAAATGGTGTGGTGCAACATTGACTAAGGATTCAAACCGCAGTAGGTAGAGTTGTGTGATAGATTTATGGTAGTAAGTAAAGTAGATAAATTGAAGGTTTATTGAGAGTTAAACGAATAGTAGCTCGATTCTGTAAGCAATGTCATGATGTTTAAGACAACAAAATTCAGTCTCCTTGAATGTTCAAAGGCTTCTAACATAGATGCAAGAAAGAACCAATAAGGATTTAGTAACCAACTTTTTGTCTGGCAGATAGAACATATGAAAATGGATTAGAATTAGGGCGTATCATCAAAGAAGGAAAGTAGTGCTCACAACACATCTAGAGTTCCTTGGCATCACACTCTAGATTCCTAGAATGCAATAGCATTAAAAAAATCCAAAACTGAAGGTTGAAAATCAAAAGAGTTGCAGAATGCCTTAAATCATGTAAAGATTTGAAACATTAATTGATCAAAACACTTTTTATAAAACAATATGTTCATAAAAAGTTATCCCCAATAACTTGACCAATAAAGATTTGAAAAGAGCCTAGATCCTAAGATACTGAATCCAGCTCATATATAAATCTAGACTTTAATGGCCTTAAATCTTGATAAATGCCAGACCCAAACTATTCCTGACTAACGTGTCTGTTTGATAATATTTAAAAACCTCTATTTTAGTTTTAAGAAAGAAAATGTTTGGCTGGTGGGGTTGTCGCCGTAACCTGACACTCTCCGCTGTTGCTCACTTCACCCAACACCCTCCATCATTAGCCCCTACCAGTCACTTCCTAACGCACAGTACCATTGCCGCCATTAGAATCCAAGACCTTAAACCAACTTTGTCACTGCCACATCCCGACACCATCCACTCTTACCACCACCTGACAGCCTCTGCCTCCTCTGCTGCCCATTATCCTCCATGTTCATCTCAACTTCCACCAGGCATCATTTACCTTTGCTGCTGCCATTCTCCATTTTAAAAACATCTTCTCACTTCTCATAACAAATTCATCAAGTAATTTTTATGAGCTCGTTACTAATTGTTTTCAAATTACTGTTACCGAACATTTTTTTTTTGCCATTTTAAAACAGTTTTCGAAATTGTTATATAGAACAGTTTTTCAAGAAAGAACGCAATCATACAATCCCTAAATCTGGTTAGCTATGACACTTACTTTAAGCAGAACATGCTAGCAAATAAATTTTTTTAGACAGACTATGGGGCAAAAGGAAATAATTTGTAACTGTTGAAAATATATTTATGATCTTTGTATTCATTACTCTCCCATTCAACAGTAACCAAAAAGACAAGAAAGAATGAAACGCACCGCTCACGACAATACAGCCAGCAGCATGATCCCATATTTTTTCACGGTATCCTTTGTGGGGGAAACGCAAGTATATAGCTCCATCTCCTCTGGAAAGAGCTCCATATTTTGCTTGGCTGTCAATTCTAACTGGCGGTGCTTTGACGCCGAGTTTCTGTTCATGAAGTCATAATGTCAAGGAATGTCTGCAGATTAAATCTAAAAATGCAAGAAGTAAAAGAGAAAATAAAATGATAAAAAGGGAAATGGTTGACAATAGAGATAGCATTACTTCTGCAATAGTGCTAGACAAGTCATGTGAGGAGTGTGCTGCTTCATAAGATTCAAAAAATGACGCTTCTTCTGGATTATCAACAGCACTGACATTCACCTGGAAGATGATAACACGACAATTGGTCATAACACAATTGACAGTGTTATAAGCAAAAGGTTCAAGTATGACAACATTCTATCAATACCAACCCTAGTTTGTGTAGAACCATCCAATGCCTGCATATATGTTCCATCACCAACTTTAGCAAAGAAAAGACAACCAACTTCATTAGAAGAAGAATTTTGCTGATTGCGGCCAATGGTCGCCAGTGGAAGATTTGGACAAGCCAAGACCCCCAATACAACTTTCCCTTCATGCAGCAGAGCTAATGCTATGGCATATTGGTCTCCTCTTACAAACCTATAATGTCAATTCATATGCAACAGTTACTCGGTAATTCTGCACATTGATCGTGTAAGTGAAAAGTAACCACTCAATCAAATGTTTAATTCTTTTGTTGGGTAAAGGAAATTTGTTAACAAATTTTAGTCACTCCATAAACATAGATTCAAAGTTTATACTTATCTTGATCAGAGATTCATATTTTTAGCAACCTGAAGTTTTCTAGGCAAACCAACATGACCTGCAATAGATAATGTCTCTTACTCTCTTTTTTCAATACTAAAACTATCTTTTTAATTATAATTTGTTTAATAGTAAATTAAATCCAACCACTGTTTTTGTCCTTACTTTCTACAAATATAGTGAATAATAACTGCAATCTTATTACGAAAGTAAATATTAATAACAAAACACATATTACGTGTATATATATTCATTATAAGATGCTACATCTTACAAACAACTCCATGCTGCAAGAAGGTTCCAATTTTTCAGAAAGACTAACTGATGAAGCTTAGACAAGCAAAAGACAATATTCACACCCCATTGATTTTTTGTTTAAATAAAAAAAAAAAACATACCCTTTAGTACCATCTATTGGATCCAAAACCCAATGCCGACCAACAGGACCACCTTCAGACTTTCCATTATCAATGGCCTTGAGCACATCATCTGTGGTTAAAGTAGAAAAGCTATGTGATCCTTCATTAGCTAGAGTATTGTTGACAAGTTCTGTAATGCGCTTCAGTGTATCCTGGCCACTTTCCTTACGAAGATCCCCTGAATCCTAAGAGAGTTTAAAAACAGGGATTTAAAGAAGAAGAAAAAAAAAGAAAATTATGTATGTCCATAGAAATCTGTAAGAATTATAATTTCACCTCCTCAGCTACTAAGGAAAACGGTTCGGAAGGAAGCTCTCTCTCAAGTATCAAGCTGACCAAGACTTGTGAACCTGTCAACCAAATGTAAGCAACACAAGTTATACTATGCAATCCTGCAATTCAGACAAACTTCAATGAATGACTAGAAGTTCTTCGAAAAGTTTAAGTTTCTTGGTGGAGGCTCGAGAACAGTTTGACGTCAATACATGCCCCCTCGTGCAAAAGAGATATGGGACTGAAGAATGAAAAAAGTTCAAACCCTGCTTTTGGTTTTAAAGAATGTACAAGCACGTGGGTAAGAAAGAAATATAAACCTCCTACATGAACATCACCGCCAGAATCTGAAACACTTGGGCTGGTGCTAATTGAGTGCTACAAGCTTACCTAGTGGTAGAAAAAACCTAGTCATGTAGAATAGGGAAAGCAAAGATCAAACTCCAAACCCTAATGATAGAGGCTTCCAACCATATCAAGTCACGAAAAGCTTAAGCTATTATGTGAAGGCCCACAAATAAGTTCAATGAATGTCTAGAAAACTAAAGCTTTGCAATAACTAACCTTACTCTCGTAGAAGAAATAAAAATGTATTTAAAACTACAGTGGCTTCTAGGGTGTGAAAGCGTCTCAAATGGATTCTAGTGATGTATAAATAGAAGTATCATTTTTCATATTTTATCAAATATATGATTACTCAATAGAGCTCTCAAATTACGGCTTCCCATTTTTCCCCCAATTCTCAGAGTTGTAATAGTTAGAGAGAAACGAATACCGAAAGAAGGTTTAGTATGAATGTTGAAATGAAATGAAAGAGTTACTAACCATAATCAGCAACAGTGACGGGACTTTTGTCTGATTTAGAGTGTACATCAGACTGCAAAAGAGCCTTTTGCACTTTCTGAAGAATACAAGAAAGTAAGAAAATAAAAATAAAAATAAAAATCGAAAACGATGAATTGAAAACATAAAATGATTGATATAGGGAAGAGATTGGGGAATGGCAGCGTGCCTGGCAGAGACGAGCAGCGAGAGTTGCAGCTTTCTTAGCAGCAGCGAGTTCCTTTTCGTAAGGCATTGAAGTAGCTAAGGTCGTTAATGGAGACCAACGACAAGAGAGAGAAAACGATCTTGGAGTTCTAGTTGTGGTGGATTCGTAACAATTCCAATCACTTCCAACCCTTATTGCTGCTGCTCTTGCTCCCAACCAACGTGTCTGTGTCCCCATTTTTTCTTTCTCTTTTTTCTTTTTTAGTTTAATTAAATAAATGTATATTAGTCCCACACTTTCTCTATGGCTCCATAACATTTTATTATTTTTATATTTTTAAAAAAACTAATTAATTTTATTAGTAAGAATAAACACTTGTGTGTATTTATTTTTCTAATGTAAACCGAATTATGTAAAAGGATTCAAATCTCCTTCACAAACTTGTACCACTTTAATTTCTATGAGATGTTATTATTCATACTCAGAATTTAAATTTCAACTTTTTATGATACAAATGATAAAAACAAAAATTGTAATAATGTTAGAAAAAAATCATTCACATTAAATTATATTGTGCATATTTTAAAAATTTAAATCCACATGCATATGTTAATAATAGTAGTACTAGTGATTAGCATCAAGCTCGATCGAGTTATTTTTTTTTCTTAAACCTGAATTTGTTCTGTAAAAATATATAAAATTTAAGTTTGTTTGTGGTATATCTTAATTTTATTTTTTTAGATTTAAGTCTATTTTGATTGAAATGTGATATAACATATTTATAAATTTATTTTTTTAACATATTTAAATAAATAATCAAATATACTTTTAAATAAACTAATAAATTAATATATTAATAAAATTAAGTTCTATTTTAATATTTAACATAATATTTTAAATAATATGACTTTATATGGTATCTTACTTTAATTCTATTTAAAATAATATATTTAAATATGTCAAAAACTATAAAAAAAAAATTAATATACTTAAATTACTAAAAGTTCAACATCTAACAAAAAAAAATAAAAATTTAATATAATAATTATAGTAATAATAAAAAAATATTATTTATATTTATTTAAATAAACTTACTTTTTAAGACTGCAAGATTTTTTTAACTAAATAAGTTTTTATTTTAAAGTATTGTCAATATTTATTTTAAAAAAAATCAAATCTGATATAATATTTGCCTAGATTAAACTGTAGACACATATCAATCGATCTAACCTATTTCCACATTTCTCCGTGATTGATTCACTCAAAAGAATGTTAGTTTATAATTCAGAATTATCATACGAGGTCTATAGGAGCACGGTCTACATAAAATTCGAGCTTAATTTGTTATGGAAATCAAGTAAGGATTCTCTTTTAACAAATGATAGCAGGTTTCGAAGAAATATGACCAATTATAATTTATGTTGTTTGGCTCCTCAGAATAAGATTTCTTCTCAAGTCATGGTTGGCAACTTTGATTATAAAAAAACTTGGGGCAATGTGGATGTAGCTGAAGGGATCTCCGTGCTTGCTTTTGGAGTGTTAATTGGTCTTATATGTTGGAGAACGGAGTCAAAGGCATCGCAATAAGAGCATAAGTGATTGTTCCTCTACATTATATATAATTACAAAAAATATTATCGAAATCACATTTATAATAGTGCTTTTATCTGGTTTTTAACAATGATAATGTTAAGAATTTTTTCTTGTTTATCGAGGGAAAACTTCTACCATGGGCATAAATGAGAGTTTCTTGTCTCATCCACACTCTTATTCGAAATGGCTTATCTAAATATGTCTTTTTGTTTTAAACAACACTTTTACATTGATCAAATTAAAAATATATTTAAGAGGATTTAAAAACAAGAAATTAACTAAGCCAAAAACCAAAATGGATAGGTTGTTTGCATTTGGAAAATTGGATTTAGTACCCCTACCATTTGACATGTACCCTTATTATTAAAAAAATTAATTATATATTTTTTTTTATTCGTAATAAAATTGCCCCAAAATCATACCTTCACCAAAATTTTGAGTACTTTAATTTCTTTCTCCAAAAATTAACACTACTAAAAAATTATATTTTCAAGATTTCCAAACTTTCAGTAGTATAAATTGTGTATCAGAAAGTTTGTCAGCCGAATTTCCTGTACTTAATAACTTCCCAAAAAATTAAGCTGTCAAATTTTCGATAGTTAATTTTATTCTATTTGAAGTTTCAAATTTTGAAATTTTTTATACGTAAACTTTTTTTTATTATAAAAATTTCACTATTGAAATAATTCTTTTAAAAAATGTTATTTTTCCTTCAGTTTTTCTTCTCTTGTTTAATATATGAGATATTTTATGTGTTGGCTTTTTGTAGTATATCAAATTAAACCCTAATGAATTCATAACATCAATAAATCAACTATTTTAAATAAATTAAGTTTCTAAAATCAGTAAATCACAACATTATAATGTTTTGGTTGATCAGGTTAATTGTCGGCTCTATAATAAATTGTACTATAAATATGTTAAACTAAACATACTATATTATATTATACTATATACTATGTAATCAAATAAATTATTTAGTGGTGTCATAGTTCATAAGGATAAAAGGATAGAAAGGACCTCCACAAAACATTGGTTGGTCGGGTTGCAAATGCATGTAATTTTGTTGCTCCTCCTGTGCATTATGTGTATAATCCTCAAACACAAGATCCTATTGCTTCTCGTGCTCAAACTCATACTAAATATAGTAAACCTCCTTTTGTTGCATCTCGTCATTCCCTTTTTTTTTTTTTAACAATGGTTCTCCTATTAGATTGTGCAACAGATCGACCTCGATAATGTTTGAAAGTATATTTTGCTCATTTGATCTTCATCGAAAAAAAATTGAATAAAAAAATATAAACAAAAAAAATTAAAAAATGAAGAAAGAGATAATTCTACTATGAACCAACCAATGTTAATACAAGCTTATAAGTAAAATTTAAAACATTCATTTTTTTTCTTTCACAAAACACATTAATTTTACAACGCAAAATAAGAGAAAAAATATTTTTTAAAAAAATACAAAACCTGTAAAATTTGACCCAAAATCTTTCAACAAAATAAAAAAATAAAGGGGCTTGACCTTTGGACAAGAGGCATTTTCTAATATAAATTATTAAATATTAGTGGTACGATCGTTTTAAAGATTTTGAAGGTTTTATTTTAATTTGAAATATTGAGTTTTTAATAAAAAACTTAATGTTAATAATTAAAATAAAATAAAATAATTTTTAGTTTAGATAAAATTTCAAATTTTAATTTTTAATCTTATAATAAAATTCTTAAATTTTATTTGTCTTTAAAATTTTTTTACCCACTTTGTACTAGTAGAAAATTAAGTTTTTAATTCAGCGAACTAAGTCGTTTACATGTCACTAGACTTAAAAAATGAAGCGGAGGTATGATTAGATTCATTGCCGCTTAAATGAGTTATCAAAATAAGATGGTCTCAATTTTGTCACTTTTAGTCCCTATCTTAAAATACTTCTTTTGTTGTTGTAAAAAACTGATATTTTTATTCTCTAAAAAAAGTCCCTATAAAATTAAAATAAAGATTAAAAGTGAATACAAATTTTTATGAACTAAAAATTTATTTAATTAAAAAA
>JBBPBR010000003.1:10297619-10308434 GCA_037974775.1 Cicer pinnatifidum | reverse complement strand
TATTTATTTATTCCCATAATTATACATATATACTAAAAAAATTATATTTTCTTATAGTAAGTTAAATATGAATATTTATATATTTAATTAGTAAATTCAATAAGAACATTATTGTAGAAATCATTAATATATATATATATATTGAATTATAAAAAATAACTTATATTAACGAGAAGAAAAAAGTGAAATATGATATCATAATTAAGAACGAAAGGCGTGTAGACTTGTATCACAAAAGCAGAGTAATTTTATAACAATTAATTTTTCACAAGTTGGTAGCAATTTTTTCATAAAGTTTATAATAGCCTTTAATTTACGCCGTATCATATTTTGGAGATTCTAATTTATTTTTAAAAAATTTAAAGGGTTGTGTCTTTAGAATTCGTGTAGTTACATTATCTCAACAGTTACACTATCTCAACAGTTTGATTAAGAAACGATCTTGAATAGGAGATCACAATTAGTGTGGCTCCATGTAATCCAAATTCAATTTTTTACTAAGAAAAAATTCACTCTTAATTTTTACAATGATTGATTTATTTATTTATTTTAAATCGAAAAAGAAAATTATAAAAATAAAAGAAAAATAATTATATTTTTATTAAAGTAATTTTAGTAACTATTAGTGTATTAACTACTATTATTAATGTAAAGTAGAAAATAGTAATTTCAAAGTGAAATATGTAATACTAATCAGATGGTAAAATTAATATTACATTAAAAATTAAAATAATCAATCAAATTTAAATTATTTATAAAAAAAAAAAAATGAATTCCTCGTTTTCTAGAGAGATGCATAAGAGAGACACTTTTTCAATAATAAAAAAAAATTACTTTTTGTTGATGTTTAAAAAAAATATATTTTTGTATGTGTATAATGCACTATACATTTGATGACGCTGATGAAAGGAGTAAGAATGAATTATTAGATGCAAAAGTTGAAGAGTTGGATGTTGACCAGTAATTTGTTTGTGGCGAAAGGAGAATGGGTATATATATAGAGATAGGGATAAAGAGACATAGAAATGAGACAAAAAACCTTACCTTGCATGAGAGAGAACAGAAATGGAAGGGGTCTTGAAGAATCCTGTCACAAGAGCAGCAAGCATTGGCATTACCTTTGCATGTCCTTGACTGTGCTCTCTCATTTATGAATATCACTTTTGCACCGTTAATTGTATATGGCTGCATTTCAATCAATTTTCTAAACAATTTAGTTATTCATCTTCGCCACAATCTTTTGATGTATCTTTATTCAATTACAAATATTTAAGTTTTATCACGGGATGGCTAAAGGCTAGCGTCGAATATTTTCATTATAGATTTTTTTAATGGTGTACCTAACTTTTGAATTGTATAAGTTTTGAGTATCATCTTATTATTGAATTTTTATATTTGTTGGGGTTTTGGTTTGCTTGTTAATGATTTGATTTTGTAATTTTTGTATATTCTTTATTTTATTTAAAAATAATAAATACAATTATAATTAACTTATATAATTACAAAAATTTGAATTTAAATTTAAGATAATAAATATAAAAATATTAATATTTATCAATTAAATTAGAAATTAAAAAATGTACAATGTATATTCTTTATTTTATGTGCTCAGAATAAATTTTTTTAATGGTATTTTGGTTTAGTAAAAGAAAATTAAATTAATTAAATTTAAATTTAAATTTTATATCAACTATATTGATATTTATTGACTCAACTTTATTTTACTATCATTATTTGATAGAGAAAAAATTCTTACAATATTTAGTAATAAATTTTTCACGTCCTATATTTTGATCACTTGATCTCATAAAAGAAAAAAAATACATGTTGATCTTGACTTTGGTTTTTGGGTAAATAAATACTATGATTTTATAAAATAAAAAAAGAATACTAGTATGATTTTTATTTTAGTAACTTGTATTTGTCTGACCTGAATATTGGAGCAATCGATGAGGTTTTCAAGATCACCCAATCGAACCACGTCATGGTAAACATACCTTCTCACCTGCACATTGGCAGCAAAAACACATCAATTATTGTAACACATTATTATTGGACATACATACCAAAATGCATGATAATGAAATTCTGAGTAAGCAGCTAAACAAACTACTTTCCATTTTTATATATATATATCCAAATAAATTATATACCTCACATTACATATACACCTATTTCTATCCATCTCAACAAACTTCTTTGGAAAAAAAAATGCGGTGTTTTATAATTGAACAGCAATATCTTCAAACATATTTTCAGACTTTCAAATCGAAAATGTGAATTTAAATTTATATATACACGATGAGTTCAAACCTACAATAAATATTGTTATTAATTTTTTTAATCATTTTATTATCATGAAACAAGTTACAATGAAGGGCAATATGAAAGAGAAAAAAATCAATATGTTAAAGAATACAATTTAACTTTTTAGGGGGGATGTAGCTTTTTTAGTACTTATATATGAGATCAAAAGGAGTAAGACTAACTATTTTTCTTAAAGAGGTGTGCAAGTAGGTTTTTTTCTTATATTAGAGACTCAAGAGAGTCCTCTGATGCACAATTAACCCATTCTGTTCTAAAGTAATTATCCTTATTATTGATGAATTCCAATTAACATAAATAAAAAATGGAGGAATAGTAAGTTGAGAGTCATACTCAATATAATAAAGAAATAGTACAATTTAAAAAAAAAATTACATTTTAAATTAAGTGACACTTTTTTTTGGGAGTTTTATTTGGCAAATGTGAGTGTTAACATGAATATAGTATTATTACAAGAGTATAGTTAATTAAAAATAGTAATATATAATATTAAAATTTAAATTTAAATTTTAAAAATGATAAATAAATAGAAATAATTTTTTCTAAAACAATTATGATAGAAAGGAGTAGGGGTATCGAAACATGAATTAGCATTTGGTTTGTTGTTTTGTATGTGAAGTAGAGAGACAGAATTAGAAGAAGAATTGGGTCAAACCTTTCGCTTTCATTGAAAGGAACGGGTGAGAAATCATAGCAAGAGAAATTGGTTAAAAAAGGGATCTTCTTCCATTAATAAGAAAAAACCAAAACCAAAAAGTGAAAATCCCATAGAACACATTATGAACCCCGTCTATGAAACAAAAAGTTGAAAACCATGTTTAAACATACATACATATTCATATCTTGGAAACACCAAAACAATGAGACAACATTGGTGACTGCTCACTTCAAATTGACTAGGCCTTCCTCAACATTTTCTTTAATTATTTTTTTGGGAAAGGTAATTTGTTATTAATAATGGTGACATTATAATCATTTAATAATTGTATTATAATAAATTTGAATTTTGTCAATTCAAATTAAAATGTCAAACTTTTTCTACCAAGTAGACAATTCAAGAACAAATTTCGTATGAGTTGTTAAACCAAAAACTTGAATTAAAACAAATTAAGTATATGTTTAAATTGAAAATGAGAACGACCAAATTAGGATGAATTTCACAAAAATCACATTGACAAACTATAGAGAATTGCATAACACAAGTTGAACCTAGAATTTTAGGTGAATTGAGGAAATGTTATAAACACAATTTCTAATCAAATTCCACGAATACAAAAGCAACCCTAGCTAGTGTGATTCATATGAATTTTACACAAGGATAGGTGTATTTTCTTTTAATGAAAACTCCATTTCCAAATTTCCAAAACTTTATAATTAAAACAATCAACTATAATATTATTGATAAAAGAAAAAGAAAAAAAAAGAAGAAGAATTGGAAAAGGCAGTGACCTGGAGGAGAGGGTGATGGCGGTGAGAAGGTAGACAGTGAGTGCAGATGGAAAGACAACAGTGCAAACAAAGAACGTTCTTCTCATTCTTCTTAGTATTAAGGTGGACCCCACAAACACCAAAGAATGTTTCACCCATTAGTTTCTCTAACCATGCAGGGATGAGTTGTTGTTGTTGTTGTTGTTGTTTCATTTCCACTCCTCTTCTTGATGATGGGTCACTTCCACTGCCTCTCATGTCTCACCACAACTTCTAATCTTTTCTTTTCCAAAGTTTCTCTCTCTCTCTCCCCACAACTTCTGAGGAACACAACAGAAACACGATATTTATGAACTCTCAGGTTTCTGCTTTTGTCAACTGCTTGCTTTCGAGGACCATTTCCCATTTTTCTTTACTCATCATTATTTATATAACAACCCTAAACACATCAACACAACCAATCCATTTCTTACAAAATATTTTTCATTATATTTTCAAAACAATGTATAATAATACTATATTTTTTAATTAATTATATATAAGAGAGAAACTCATTCATTGGGTTCTGTGGATAATGACATGTACTTGATTTTGGAATACAAATATTTTCAGTACTATTTCATACTATATTCATTTCATTTTAACTCTGATTAGAATTATGTGGGCACTTTTTTAAAAATAATTAATTTTGTTGAATTCAATGATTAAATATCATTATTAATCCAATTTAATTGCAAATTTTATTGAGTTTAAATATAGTAATTAAATATATATCAGTGGAAAAAAGTAATTAATAATAAATAATTTAAATAAAATATTTAAAATAAGACAGATCCTTTAAAAAAAGTACAATACTAGATGACAAAGAATCGAAAAGCCGTCGTAAAAAAAAAGCTACAAAAGAATTATGTTATATGTAAATATCTTTTTTTGTAGATAAAATAATATAATTATTATTAAAAATTTACAAAACAATTATAATATTTTAGATTTAAATTCGAAAGAAGACTTAATAATATCAGGTTATAGTAACACAATACGTGTGACAAAATTTAAAGATACATATTGTGGCCTCGGTACGCAAATTTTTTACGTCCATCCCAGTACATATATCACTCATAGTTCAATATCTCTTTCATTTTACGAGGATAATTTTTACCTTTACAATAAATAAATAAATAAAAAATAGCAATAACTAGTCATTAGTCAAGGACAATAGCTGTTCAAGATCTCTTAATTTTTATGGTTTGAACCGGTGCTTTAGCATATATGTCTCTACAACTTTTCACTATTTAAGTTGTAATTGTGGTACCACTATCTCTCAAGTCTCAATTCAATATTTCATAAAATTACTATTATATTTATTTATTTATCCATCTTTTTACTGTACTTTGTGAAGTTATTAATTAGATCGATAATTGTGGAATGAAGATAGTATATTTGTCTTTTTTTTTTTTAACATTAGGTTTTGTATAAAAAAAATAGTAACAGGACACAGGATGTTCTATAATATTTTGACGTTTTATGTGAACAAATTACTAATCAATGCTATACTTCTCAATTTTTAATATAAACAACAAAAAAGACTTATATCATGATAATAAATAAATAAATACAATTTGATTAATTATATTATATTTAATATGATGATTTCTAAAATATTCTTTAATTAATGTAAATCTTATTTTTCAATAATTCTTTTTAGTGTATGTCTTTCTTTATTGTTACATGAGAAAATAAATTGGTATATGTTCAATTTTTTGATGAATTGATAAAATTCAATGAATAATGGTGATTTTGTCGATATTGCACAAAATAAATTTGCGAAACGATTGTCTTTTGTCATAAGATGAGAGTGGCTCTACTACAAATAGGGTATATTTAGTTAGATAGTGCGTATGATTTTTGAGTTGTGTTATTCACAACTTTGGTGCTCGACTATTGTTGGTCTTTATTTTATTCGTTTTTCGTATAATCTTTGTAAGTTTAGACAAATTGTAAGATGATTGTTTTTGTTCTTAGCAAAATATAAGTGTTTCGGTGACAATCATCAAATTATTTTTAATAAAGGATAATTTAAAAGATACAATTATGTTTTTATTGTTTTTAGAAAGTTAAATAAATCCATCAATTATTTTCAAAGCACGTAAAATAATTATTTTTCGGTTAAAGTATATGGTTTCAACGCAATGCCAATAATGCTTTTTTTTTTTTTTGCATGGAAGTGTTATAAACACTCTTTATGTGTCACTTAGAAATTAGAATGACTGCATGAGAGATGAAGGCAAATTCCAATAAATAAAAACGTGTCTTTATTTTTCTTTTAAATTCAGGTTTGGTTTAGATTGATTTTGAAGTAATAATAAGTGTTAAATTGAATATTTTTTATAATAATCCAAATTATAATTTAGAATATTCACTTCGTGTATAAATTTATAATTGATTTGATTTGTTTAGACAATCAAAAATACTAATTTAAATATTGATTTGATTCAATTTAAAATTTATAACAAAGTAATCAAAAGAGGTAACGTGCTATTAGGGGTGGACATCGGACGGTTTTGGGCAGCTTCGGACCAAAAGTGTGAAATCAGCTCAATCCATGGGTGGAAATTATTGACCCAGTTCCGTCCATTTTTTAAATGGAGTACGTTGGGTGTCGATTATGTGTGGATCGGTAAAAACGGATTCGACTTTATTGGACTTTTTTGCTTTGTTTTTTTTTTTATTAAATTATTATGCCTTTTTTTGTTTTTGTTTTTTTTCTTCTAAATATGATCTTTTATGATTTATTATATATAATACAACTATAACTCATTAAAAAAACTGGTTCAACTTGTCAATCATACATCACACTTGTTTTGTTGTTTCAATCAAAGTTTTGTTGTATCATTGTTCTCAAACACATAGCATTTGCAATTAGCCACATAAAGTATAAGGTTAATATTAAATAACAAACTCACCAGCAACATAAGTCACAGCCACATGACAACATAACCAATACAAATTACATCATCAAGTTTATATTACATCGTGATCAACTTAGTTAAAATTCGACATTAATCAAAGGAATATAATATTGCTGCATCATGATGATTTACTGGTAATTTCAACAGCATGAATATTTTTTCTTCTGCACACATATAAAATAAATTAGAAGGAAATTTTTTTTATAGCATAATAATATCGGTGTTCAAATTAAACAGAATCAATGTCAATTGTGTTGGGGTTGATTGCAAGTCCCACATCCTTTAGTGTGGGAGAATAAGGAGAAGGTCAAGGCTATATATTGGGTTTTGGTCATTTGTTTTCAAATGCACCAGTCAACAATAACACTTTAAGCTTGTATCTGACTTAGTTTAAATACTTGCTTTGTAAGAGTGTGGTTGTACTGGGGTGTTGGGTGTGAGTGAGAGAAGTCTATGTGTTGTAACAATTTTCACATAGTGTTAATTCTCTGGTTGCCGGTTTAGGCAGCGGCCGTGGTTTTTTCTCCGGTTTTGGAGTTTCCACGTTATATTCTTGTGTTGTGATTGTGTCTTAATTATTTTGAACTTATGCTATCTTTCCCAACATTGCATAACATAATAACATCAATGTTAAAATTAAAAAATAACTAATGGTAGTTGCAAAACAAAATAACATCAATGTTCCAATTAGAAAGAATTGGTGATAGTTGTAGAACAGATTAAAATCACTCTCTTAAAAATGTAAAATACATGATATATAACCAAACTAATCCAACAACAACATTTGTAGAAAAATACCCCAAGAACAGTGAGAAATTTGCTTCATATTTGTTTTGTTGTCATACCAGTGAGACTCCAGCATGACATATTGGTTTCAAATTTTAAACAAATAGCTAAATCAAGTTTTCATATGCATTGCATACCCAACAATTGAATTGTAACAAAAATTGCCAAAATTAACTTACATAGATTTTCTTTTGTCAATTTTGATGTATTGCCAAAAAATTAGAAGTTTATTCAAAGATAAGGTAAGTTGGTTCAATGCCACAAAATTATGAATCAAATGGTTTGTAATTTATTATATTGATAAGTTATGCGGTAAAATGACAATCAAATTAATACTTACAAATAATCCTCATTAGTGCAAACAATGGCAAGCTCCTTCAAAAAGTATTTCGCTCTATGTTATCCAACTCATTTAACAACATTACTTGCAAAAATAAATCATAATTAAGCCAAAAGGACATTGAAATCATTTCTAATCAACTAAAACTAAATGAAGCTCCTCTTACCCACAAAGTCTTCTTGATCCAAAAAGATATGTCCGACTTGTTCCAAAATCCAGAATTATCTCCCAACAAATATTGGTTGGTTGCTTGGTTGTGCTATGGCTGATGATGAGTCTTTTGGGACTCCAAAAATAATTAAAAAAAAAAAAGGCAGCCTATAATAAATAAAAAACTGAACATAATTAAAAAATTGAACATGATTATGAAAGGATAATCATAAATTGGACCTTCAACAATTTTAAAACAGTCTGAATATTGTGATTGAGAGGAAGGTAGTGGGCCACTTCCGACTGAGCTTCCATTTAAATCTACAATACATTAAAAATGGGTGAATTAGCATGTTAAACACATAAATATTATATATAACAATGAATACATTTTTTAAATAAATAAAAAAATGCAACGCACATACTAGTATTTCCTATAAAATCTCATACTCCTCATCAAATATGAAGTTTTTAAAATGGTAAAAAGACTACTTCAACCAATTATGGGTGCATATTAGAGCCTCCGCCATTTATGGATTTAGGGAGCTTCTACCTCTGGTGCTGAAAGCACTCTCAAAAGTCATAGTAGAAACTGGTGTAGACATAATATCTATTACCATTATAGACAAAATTGGATAACGACAAGCATTGTGTTTCCACCACATTAAAATCTCAAACTTTTCTACAAGCTCTATGCAATTCTCATTAGTGTACCTCTCAAGTTCATTTTCAACATCAATTGAATCATTTTCCTTTAAGTGATTTTGAAAAGCATTTTCCCGTTGTAAGTGTGCGCTTGTGGGACCAACAATAATTGTTTCACAAAGAGAACCAATTGCACCAACACTAAAAGATGAAGTCTTAGGTGTTGTTCCATAAGCATCCTTATACCACTTGTACACTTTAGTAAGATTATCATTTGTGCTTGTCAACAAAAAAAAATGTAATTGGTTTATCACCGTACATATCATTGAAGTACCACTCCACATACCTTAACTTGTATCAGATATCTAAAATAACATCAAAATAAATGAGTTGATTTATGTTAGATTCATTTGCCAACATTTGTTTGCCCATTGATGCTAAACAAGTGTTAAGGTCCATTGATGAACGTTTAAGTTCAATAAAGGTGGAAGCTAATTGGGAAAAAGCTATATGCAAACTTGTTTGTTGTAAGGTTGAAAACACTTTTGTTGTATCATAAAAACATTTTAAAAACTAAACAATGCACTTGTCATTTTCCCAATCATTATCAGTGGGTGGATAGTCTTCTACAAAGTATTGTCTATAACTTGAATCTTCATCTTCAAGCTTATCAAAGGTTGTTTTAAATTTTACAACCACTTCTAATATCAAATATATTGAGTTCCACTTTGTTTGAACATCAAGACACAACAGTTTTTTGCTTGCAATTCCAACAAATTCTATATATTCCTTAAACTTTGCAGTTCTATGTGGTGAAGATCTTACAAACCTCACAACAGTTTGAATGGAGGAAATTAAAGAGTCAAAGTCTTTCAATCCTTAAGTAACCACCAAGTTGAGTATGTGAGCACAACACCTCATATGAAAGAAGAAGAAAAAACATTCAACAATAGCACATTCATGTGTTTTTATCTTTTTCTTCAATAATCCTACTGTAACATCATTTGATGATGCATTATCAATTGTGACATTAGACACATTTCTAAGTCCCCATTCCCTCAATACCTCCTTAAACTCCATAGTCATTGTCTTACCTCTATGATTTGGAACCACATATAAGCTAATGATTCTTTTTTGGTAATTTCACTCATTATCAATAAAGTGGGCCGTGAGGGTCAAATAATTAAGATTTTGAATAGAAGTCCAACAATTTGTAGTAACAACCGCCCTACTACAATCAGACTTAAAGAACCCTTTCAACCTAGTTTTTTCATCTAAGTAAAACTGGAAACAATCTCTTGCTACAATACATCTTGATGGTACGGTAAATTGGGACTCCAGTTGATATAATTCGGTCGGGTTCGGTTACCGACGGATCCAAATTACTTATTTGAACCCCGACCATGTAAACTCATACGAACACTTATTTTCACCCGCTCAACCTATCAAGCCGAAAAAATCCGTCCACAAATTTAAATTTTTTATTGAATCAGTCGGGTTTAACAAACACTACAAACATCATCGGATTGTTGACTTTAAAAGCTTTGAGTATTACAAACTCAATGATTCAACTAATGGATGTCCTTTTTATATTATTTCTAGATAGAGATACATTTTAAATTATCAAAAATATAAGTTTGTATTTGAACATAGACAAATTTCTTTTAAACGAGATGTTGTTGATAATGTTGATTATGGAAGCTAAATTTACCAAAACAAGTGTCACTTAACTTTAAATGTAATTTTATTTTTTTAATTGTATTATTTATCTAATACATTGAGTCTGACTCTCAACTTACTATTCCTCCATTTTTTATTTATATTAATTAGAACACACCAGTAGATAATTTAATCAAATTATTTTAATTTTTAAATTTTTTTAATTTGTATAAAATACGACAATTATTTTAAAATAGAAGAAATATAAGTTATAAATATAGGATTAAAATATTTTATTTAAATTAAAAATATTAACATCCTATAGACTATCAAAAGATTTAAGGTTTATAAGTATATGACCAAAATATGTAATATTTGAAACTTAAAAGAATTAAAGAGTAAAAAAAATTTAAGAGATTAAAGTGTTTAATATTTATAATTTAAAAACTAAAATTAAAATTTTAATATAAAAATAAACTTTAAAAAATTAAAAATGTAATTTAACAAATAAAC
>JBBPBR010000003.1:10280045-10291168 GCA_037974775.1 Cicer pinnatifidum | reverse complement strand
AATGTAAAAACTTATAAAAAATTATTTAAATGATGTAGACGTTAATTTATTGATGTATCAAACAAAACAGTGTTAGACATTAAATTAACCCCTCTCTTATAATAATAATAATATTAATAATGCAATAAAATAAATATTTAATGTATGTAAGTTAAACTTATAAAATAATAATGGAATAAAAGATTTTGTATAAAAAAATTACTATGCACTATTGTGGATATAAACAATTTTACTATATTTATTTATCACAATTTTATTTGGATGATTTTAGAAATAATTTTCATTAGAGTGAGACATTTTTAATTATGTATTTGTCGGGTTTGAGTTGGGGTTTAAATTTTTTTCGTATATATATATATATATAAAGTAATGTAATGCTATATAAAATACAAAATTTAGATAAATAGTGAAATTTTTTATTATAAAATATTAATTTAGTGTATTTGTGTGTCCCATTAACATTATTGATAAATTAAACTAAAAAAAAGGGAATAAAAGGTTGCTTGGTTGTGTAATGAATTTTGCAGGAATGAATTTGTAATAAAAAAAACATCGGTAAACCCTAACAACACAGTTATAGAGAGCGAAAATGGGTGGAACCAGAAACCTGATCGTTCGTTCACTTGCTTTTCGTCATGCAATTAAGAACACTGTGCATCCTCTGTTAAAGATTCACTCACAGATTTCCAAATCATCTCTCTTTGCCGCCACAATCGCTTCTTCCACTTTCTCCTCTCACCTCTCTTTGCACAACAACTCCCGTTCCTTTTGCTCCGCCTCAGGTTTATTCTTTTTTTTTTTTTTTTAAACTATGCTGCATTGCATAATAATAGCGATTATTGAATGACATGGACTCAATTAACTGTTGAATCATTTTCCAGCTTCTCCCGGTGTTATTTTAGTTAATTCAGAGGAAGAGTTCAATAATATCCTTAACAAGGTTCAAGGTTTGTTATTACTATTCTCTTTCCTCTTTCCCCTTTCATTTTGCTCCCTTTCTTTTTCTTTTTAATGAATTTCTGTTGAATCATAGATGACTCGTTGCACGCGATCTTCTATTTCACTGCAGCTTGGTGTGGACCTTGTAAGTTCCTATCTCGTTTCTTCCGCGATTTCACTTTATTGAGTGGCGGTCTTCATGGTTCAATTGTTCATATATCTTTCTTGGTACCTATATTCTTATTCTATGTGAAATTTTCACTGTTTTGCTATTCTGTATTTCTGTTTAGGCAGGTTCATTTCTCCTATAGTTGGGGAGCTCAGTAAGAAGTACCCTCATGTCACAACTTATAAGATTGACATTGATCAGGTGTGGAATATATTTAATACTGTATTATATGGCTTTGATTTTAAATCGCAAACCAGATTATGGTTTACATAATGGATTTTGAAAAGCAAAAACCACTCAAACTTAAAGTGAAGCAAGGTTTGAAAACATGCTAATTTTTAACAAACAATCGGTTATAAAGCTACATTCAATTATTAATTGTAGCTTTATAAACAATTTCTTTTTTAAAAAAATTAGCACGCTTTCTAACCTTGCTTCACTTTACATTTGAGTGGTTTTTGCTTTTCAAATTTTCCTACTTCGTTGGCAACTATTTGGCCATTTCCTTATTAGGATCTGGTGGTTTCTCCCTTTTGTTTGAATTTCATTTGTTTCTTCCATTTTAGAAGCATGTGTTTGTGATGGCATACAGATATTATTGATTTATGGTATGCTATGGATCACAGTGGCAGAGTGGCCAAAATATTTACTTTTCCCTCTTATATATCTCAGGAAGCAATTCGAGACACGTTGAGCAGGTTGCAGATTACATCTGTGGTAATTTATTTAATCTTGCTGTTAGAAATTTATTTGTTCAAAATATTGTTTGTAGGGATAAAACTTTCAAATATGTGTGCAAAATATCATCTGTTTGTAACCATCAATCACGTTAGCCATTCATAACAAGAATAAATGGCTGTGCAATTGGAAACTTTGCTCCAGTTGGACTGTCATCCTTTTTACTAACCCATATCCCTTGTTTGATTCACTCTTTCTGGGACTGCTTGAATGATTTCAATTAATTTTTTGTGTTTCCGTTGCCTTCCCTTAGCCCCTTCAGTAGATCCTTACTTCATTAAAGTTAAGAAACAGGAAACGTAAACTTAATTCATGATAGACCTTCAGTCATAGATGTGTAGTTATTAGTAGCTCTATAGCAATCAAGCAGCCTTAGGCTGCTGCAGGTGTTCTATTAGGTTGTGTTTCTCAGTCGTGGCCTCTATCCTTTATGGGGGTAAAAGTACCCTTTTCTACCCCTTTTGAGTTACATATAGAACCCTCTAGTTTTGGTTATGTTTGTAATTTGCCTTCATTTTACACTATAATCATACTGGTTTCTGTTTTGATACAATGCTGCACATACTCAATTAGGTAGTGTTTCGTTGTCAAATGATTTTGCCATGTTTGGTAGCTTACACATACTCAGATTGATGTATTATCGAACACATGTTTGTACCTTTGATTTTGACATCTATTTGTAATTATGTACTCGACGAAGATCTTGGCTAATGTAGAACTTACACCTCTGCTATCTTTTCGTAAAGTGAATTCAAGACTTGAACTCTAGATGTTATCTCCTTTAAGTGCTCTAGAATTAAAATGGTGAATGATTGATCATTGATGATTATGACTGTTCTGTGGTTAATGGAATGCTTCGATTGAACCAGATTAGTTCAATTGTTTATATCTAAGTAAATTGGTACATTTCTCATTATCGGATGCAATACACTTAACTTTATAATTCCTGCACTTGCAACAGTCACAAAAGTGAGATAGCATAACAATGATTTACCTTGCTGCAGCCCACACTTCATTTCTTTCAAAACGGGAGAAAGGCTGATGAACTTGTAGGTGCAGATGTTGCACGACTGAATCACATTACGGAGAAACTATTCAAGTAATCCTTCATATTTAACTTTATTTTATGTTTTTGTCAATATGTCAATTATTTCCCTTCTTCTATTAGGTTTTGCATTGGTGCCATTTTAGGTCGTAATATTCTTCTCTGTTCTGGATGTGATTACTGATCAGTTATATATTAATATTGCTTTCTAGACTTGCTTTTCACTTACATATTTTGATACGGATAGGTCTCACGGCTTTATCTATAAATACTATATTACATTTATTATTATGCTTTAGTGTTGAGTAACATTGGACTTCTACTATTTACACCCCACCTTGACCTTGAAACTTGTGTATATTCAATACTTTGGAAGTCTAAAAAGTGTTTTTTTCAAGACAAACTTCAATTTTTTTTATTCCTAAACAAATTTTGTAAGGCCATTGATAGCATAGCCCTTTAGTTATAGCCAAGTAGGTTTAACCCTTGTCCCCCCAAAAAATTTGGTTGACAATCATTTGAGATTGTTCTACTTCAATGGTTTGTTGGGCATCACAAAGTTTCTTTGTTAGTGATGGAATTTTAGCTAACTAAGTGTTATGTATTTCAGGAAGGACTAGCTCTGATTTTGAGGTCGGAAGGAATTACTGATGGTGGATCCAGTACACATGATAAAACTGCAACAGTTTATACGTTCTTTAGGTCTCACTCCTGTTCAGTTGTTTGGGCTTAATGCCATCGCCTACCAGTGAAATTGAAATGTTATTTATGGCAACCATTTAATGGTATTTTAAATCTCTACATGAAAAGAGAAAGAAATTGCATACTTGCGTAGGACATGCGAGATTTGTTATAAGTGATTTCTTATATTATACATACCGAAAGAATACCATGAAGTTGAAAAATCTCTAGATTTGTGATTTCTTATATAAATAATTAGTGTTAGTTTTTGCTTGAGCATTTGTGAAAATATATCAGATATGCCGAGAGAAAAGGAGATAGAAGTGGTGAAAACAAGAGAACAAATTGATTTACAAAATGATTTGTGAAACCTATCTCACTTATAGTCTGCTGGTATGGATTTTAGTTAATGGTTCCCTCGAAGGTATGAGTCTAACATCTAGTAGCTGTTTTGAAATTCAAAGTCAAAAATATATTCGCTACCTGAAACCTACTAACCTCAAGATAATATTATTGTAATTTTCAAGAACAATACAAAATTAAAATATCAAATTAAAAACAATCCTTTTGTGAAATGAGCACTAATATAAATATTTTTCAATCTAAAAGAACTATAAAGTCATATATATTTGAGAAAGAGAAATTCCAGCTTAGAACAGTAGCAGTATGACTACGAGCATCATGGGTGTACACTGGGTGCACCAACCTTGTCATATCCCTCGTGCTTCCACAAACAAAGTGTGCACGCGTCATCATCGTTCACACCACCATCTTACCCCTATTCTCTTTTCGTCGCAGACTCCAAAGCTTTCAAAGGACCCACGTGGAAGCAGATTGACCAAACCCTTTGTACTTGCAGCCACCGAAACACAACACGAGCGACCACCCATTCGACCACTCATTGATCTCTTAAAGTCCTGCGAGCAAAATGGGTCTCTGAAACAAGCGAATTGCATTCATGGGCATGTTTTAAAATCTGGTTTCAGTGACCGAGACAACTTGGTGTTTTTAAACCACGTAGCTCATGTGTATTCAAAATGCATGGATTACAATGCTGCTCGTAAGGTGTTTGATAATATGCCCACGAGAAATGCTTTTTCTTGGACTGTCATGATTGTTGCATCGAACGAACATGGCTACTACCGTTACGGGGTGGAACTTTTTTGCATGATGTTGGATAAAGGTGTGTTGCTTGATGGGTTTGCTTTCTCTGCTGTTTTGCAGTCTTGTGTTGGATTAGGTTCCATTGAGTTTGGTGAGATGGTGCATGCCCAAGTTGTTCTTAGGGGTTTTCTTATGCATGCTGTTGTTGGTACATCTCTTCTCAACTTTTATGCAAAGTTAAGAAAGTGTGAGTGTTCTGTTAAGGTGTTCAACAACATGCCAGAGCTTAATGATGTTTCTTGGAATGCAATGATTTCTGGGTTTACTTCTAATGGTTTATACCAACAAGCATTCGATTGTTTTCTCAACATGATTGAAGTTGGGGTTTCGCCTAATAAAACTACCTTTTTATGTGTTTCCAAGTCAATTGGGCAATTAGGTGACATTAACAAGTGTCATGAAGTTCATAGGTATGCTTCTGAATTGGGATTGGATTGCAATACTTCGGTTGGAACGGCTCTTATTGATATGTATTCTAAGTGTGGGTTTTTGTCCGATGCACAAGTTCTTTTCGACTCCAAGTTTGCAAGTTGTCTGGTTAATGCGCCTTGGAATGCAATGATAACAGGCTATTCACAAGCTGGTTGTCACTTAGAAGCTTTGGAAATATTCACAAGAATGTGCCAAAATGATGTCAAACCAGATCTTTACACATTTTGTTGTGTGTTCAACTCAATTGCTGCGTTGAAGTGTCTAAAAGCCTTAAAGGAGACATATGGGATGGCTCTAAAAGGTGGATTTGATGTGTTCGAAATTAGCGTATCAAATGCCCTAACCGATGCTTATGTAAAATGTGAGTCACTTGAAGCTGGAGAGAAGGTATTTTATAGAATGGAAAAGAAAGATATAGTATCTTGGACAACCATGGTGACTGCATATTGTCAATATTCTGAGTGGTGGAAAGCCTTGGGTATCTTCTCACAGATGCGGAATGAAGGCTTTGCACCCAATCATTTTACATTTTCTAGTGTGATTACAGCATGTGGTGGTCTTTGTTTACTAGAATTTGGCCAGCAGATTCATGGTTTGATATGCAAGGCCAGGTTGGAAACTGACTCATGCATTGAAAGTGCTCTAATTGACATGTACTCCAAATGTGGCAATTTGGTAGAACCAAAGATGATATTTGAAAGGATATCAAACCCTGATACTGTTACTTGGACTGCAATTATATCCACTTATGCTCAACATGGTCTTGTTGAAGATGCCCTTAAACTATTCAAAAAGATGGAACAATCAGCTGTGAAAGTCAATGCTGTTACATTGTTATGTATTCTTTTCGCTTGTAGCCATGGAGGAATGGTGGAGGATGGCTTGAGAATTTTTAATCAAATGGAGAGCAAATATGGTGTGGTACCGAGAATGGAACATTATGCTTGTGTTGTTGATCTCTTAGGCCGCATTGGCCACTTGAACGAAGCAGTGGAATTTATCGACAGAATGGCGATCGAACCAGATGAGATGGTTTGGCAGGCTCTGTTAGGAGCATGTAGGATTCATGGAAATGCTGAGCTAGCCGAGACGGCTGCTCAAAAGATTATATCCATTCAACCTGAACATTCTTCTACCTATGTTCTTTTGTCCAACACTTACATGGAATCAGGGTTACATAGAGTTGGAGTTGGTTTGAGAGATGTCATGAAAGAACGAGGCATTAGAAAAGACCCAGGGTATAGTTGGATTTCTGTGAGAGGTGAAGTTCATAAGTTTTATGCTAGAGATCAACAACATCCTCAGAAAGATAAAATCTACACTATGTTAGAAGAGTTGACTAGGCATATTAAGTACATGCATTATGAACCAGAATTTAGTTTAATATTTTAACGTTTGAACTCAGTTTATTTGATTAAAATAGTGCTTAAAACAAGTAAGGAAAATAAGGTAACATTTGGCTTGTGCAAATAATAATAGCATGATTGATGCCATGGAAGGTAACATTTGGGGGCAGATAACACGTGGCCAGCTATTGGTACAAATATAAAATCAACTTGAGTGGGTTTGAGTATCGCCATTGGTGTTTTCTGATTTGGAAAGCAACATGTGCCACTATTTTGTTACACTGTCATGTGAAATATGCCTCAATTTTATTAATAACTAATTTCTGTTGAAGAAGACCACCTTACGTTAAATCTTCCTTTTCAATCATGTTTTTCTCATCTACAAATAAATAATTTAAGACTTTACTTCAAAAAATTCCAAACTAAATTCTACTTGCATCTATATAATTTTGGTGCATCATATATGTTGTCAACTATAAGAGTATTTAGTGGGTTAACCCACTCTAAGACTTTAAATAAGGAAGTTCTTATTTTTATTTAATAAATAAGTTGCGTATAACAAAGTTCAACCGGAGTTAATCGAATTTAAAACTAACATTAGTAGCAGGGTATGCAAATCACTGAGAGGAACTGGAGCTCATAATTTGATGAGGGACAACTTTGGAGCCACATGACCATTCATTGCATGAAAAACAGCTTTTCTAGTGACAAGAACAAACTCATTTGTTTTTTTTATTAGTGGAAGAAAAAGTGTACAAAAGAAATTTCGTTACGTGCACGAGACATGTGATTGAGGGAAAGAAAGTAATACACTACGACAAATATATGATTGAGGAAACGAAGTGAATAGTTTCAGTCAAGAATCCATGAAGAAACCAGCTATTGAATTTAAAATATTTATAAAAAAAAATATCGTAGAGAATCATGGGTTTAATTTAAAATGTTTTATAAAAAAAAGTCATATAGAATCATGATTGAACCTAAAAATAGATAAATAATTTAAAATAAAAATAAAAATTAAAATAATTATATGATAAATTATTTACAATTAGTATATGACACACTTTTATATAATGTTTTTAATATAACTAATAAATTATACCTAACCGTAAGAATCTTTCAACTACCTTGTCCCGCAAGTTAAAAATGTGTGACAATATTTTCAATTTGAAAAGAACAATACAATACAAGAACAAGAAAAATACAATGAAATTAATTACAAGAAAAATAATACAAGTCATAATCACATCGGTTAAATGACAAAATTATGTAAAAAAAAATGGTAGTGGCTGAGGTTCATAACTCTCGTCGGAGTCTTCAGCCTACTTTGGACTAATTTAAAAATCATTTAGTGTCTCTACGTTACTCACTCTAATATAGAATAAAAAATCTCAATCTTAGATCTTCAAAAGATAAATTTGACCAACTAATCTTAACCATAATAGGATGGAAGCAAGATAATAAAAAATATGTCTAATATCCTAGGTAAAAGAAGAAAGAAAATGATAATTGTTTTACTACCATATGGTAGAAACACAAAGAAAATCAACAATGACTAAAATGAATGAAATTATAGTAAAATATATCACAAAAGAAGATAATGGCTAATAACAATGAAACTTTTGAAGAATCGTATCATAAATCACAAAGTATCTTCAAATATTATACAACTAAGTTAATAAATAATGAAGAATTACAAATTTAAATTCAAAATGAAAAAGAAATAATAAAAAAATTGAAAAAAGAATGTAGTGAAATAAAATTACATATTTATTAATTTATATATATTTAGAAATGTCAACTTATATTTTGTAAATTAACTTTGTTAATAAATTTAATTCACCTAATAAAGAGTTGATTTTAACCGCCGATGTAAATATTTTTTTAATAAATAATAAATAAATAATAATTTTGAAATTTGTCACAATTTAAATAAACTTCTAAATTCAATTCATCTAAATTTTTTAAATAAAAAAAAATATTATACTAACTTGAAAAAACGTCACAAAATCAACTTTTTTTGGTATTGAGTTGTTAGCCTCCTTTTGGTTTTGGTCAACTAACTACCTATGCTTTCAACTAACTTACAGAATTTAAGCTTAAGCATGATTATTTTTAAAGCAATCCTTTATTTTATGTACATATTGACGTAGATATTTTTTTTATTAAATATTGACGATTTGACGTATACGTTATACCTATATTTACCTATCTCGCTCAAATTAAATATGTCCATTATGGCAAGGCCCAAGAATAAAACTTAAAACACGATCGCATTATACATCTAAAAAAATATATCTGAATATCACACAAAATAATTTTTTTTGATTAAGCACAAATATTCATTTTTTAATCAATTATATTCATTTAATAAATGATTTTATATTTTAAAATGTATAAAATAAATTTTTGATAATTTTTTAATCTTATTAAAATATTATTATAACCTTTAAAAACTTCTTTTTAAAATCCACCTTAGGATTACACATGCATTGGGGTCTATATTCATTTCTTTTTAATCAAATTCTATGTTCATATTATATCTTGAATTCAAATAAAACATAATATTTGTATTATAGCCGTCATTAAATCTATTTGTATTTGACAAGTTTAAATACATGTCTTTTGTCAATCCTATTTCAATTTTTTTGTGATATTTTTTTATGGGTAAGTCAAACCTTTTACATTTCAGAAGTTCTTTTTTTCTTTTAAAGAAATGTTCAATTGGTTTCGGCCAATCTAGTAACTTTCTTCTTTACTTCACATAATCAGTTTTTATTTATTTATTAATATTTTACTATTTGTAAAATTTACTATTCTACACAAACACATTATATATGCAGTGTATTTTAAATTTATTTATAAATTATATAAAAAATATAAGAGTATTATTCACGATAAAGCGTTGTGACTATATATTTTAGTGGTCCTATTTTATAATGATAGCTAATAAGGCGTGAAATAATGCAAGTTATTACTGCAAAATTAAGCTAGGATGGGAAAAAGTTTTTTTTTTTTTTTTTTGTGTGGATACCACATCTGATAGCACATTTCTTAAATCTTTTGGGTGGAAAGATAAGATAACCCACCATTTCCTTTTATCTTTATTTTTTTCAATAGAGGAAATAGTGCTTAAGTGGAGGTGTGTGTTCATGTCGTATACCATTGTTGTAATAAAGGGTTAGTGGAGAAAAATGTCATATTTCCAACAATATTTGTCTCGTATGGTAAAACTATTTGCTTTAGCTCACCTTTCCCACTTTGACCAATTTTTGAAGTTTGTTTGATTCATTTATTATTATTGCTTACTTTCAATAACAATGTTGCACACGAAATGAGATGAGGACCATTGACGTAGAAAGATAAATTAAAAAGATATAATACTAGTAGTAACATCAAGATTGTGAAAGATCAGATTTTTATAGTGTCATTTTATTTCTTTGAAAAATAACAAGTATTAATTAACCTTTTATTGTGTTATTATATTGATGAACACATCAATTTTAGACACTACTATAGAAATTAGACACGACGAACTATTAATACTTTCTGAAGCTATATTTGGGTTTTTCTTAATAATTTTTTTTTTTAAAATGTTAAAATATTTTGTTTTTAAAACTATATACCAAAATACTCTACTTTTATATTCACTTAAAGTCGCATTTGTAAATGACGACTTCTTTAAGGCGGTCAAAGTTTACAAAAGTAACTTCCGTAAAAAGAATTCTTTTAAAAAAAAATCAATTTTTTTAAATTAACAAATATATACATATATATATATATATAATTCATAAATAGACACAAAGACAAATTTTAAATTATATAGATTGACTAAATTAAGTTCTTTGTAATATTTAGACAATATTTTCAAGTATGATATGTTAAAATTAAAAAATAATGTCAAAATAGTCTTCGTATTAGAACTGAAATAAACGTTGGAGAAAAAACATAAAAAAAATACATATTGTATTAATTAACTGATCATATTAAAAAATATTATCCAAATATTCCAGGAAATCTACTATATTTTTTTTCTTTTGTTTGGTTATATTCTACTTATAAAACTAAATGAAAAAATAAATAAATAAAACGTTCTCAATATATTTTCTTTTTTACCAATATTATACTAAAATAGTATGTTATTTTCTTTACGTCAAAATCTAGTTGGACATTCTCAAAAGGTTGAACAAAATTAAATTGGGTATATGTATATTAGTTTAAATGGTAAAGATTCAACTTAATTAATGCAAAAGACATCATGATGCGTTTGAGTTTTGATGTCAACGTGAGACATGTGGATAATATATAAATATATTTGAACCTTGTCAATACTATTTCAACCTTGATATTTAATGAATTGTCGAAACCTAATTCTCATAAATTTTTATATTATAAAAAAGTTGAACAAAAATACATGCTTATATTCCTCCCATAGTAAATCTTACTTTGACTGGGGACAAATGTGAAATGTAACTATAAGTGGTTAAACTTTAAAATTAATTTTACATAAGAGAGTATATCATATTTTATTGCTGTGCTAAAAATTTCAACTTTAAACACATAATTTTGACATTTAATACATATAATACCATATATTGTACACGTATTC
>JBBPBR010000003.1:10259337-10279253 GCA_037974775.1 Cicer pinnatifidum | reverse complement strand
ATATATAAAAGAGATATAAATTTCACCATAATTAATTTTTACAATCGAATGGTATTGACATTTAAAGTTGAATTAAAACTTAATGACATTTGTAAATATATTTTAAGTATTGGATGCTTTATTGTGATAAAATTTAATTATTTTTTAGATATTTAAATGTTTAAATTTAATTATATTTTTTAAAAATAAAAAATACTTTTATTTTTACTATTATCACAAACTCAATCCAATTCATTGATAGTGAGATTAGTTTTGACTGATATATCAAATTTAGAGAAAAACAATCTACCACGGTTGGAAATACACTCTTAATGACGTGGATGACGATAAATTAGCATATTAATTTAAACGGAATTAGCATATCAATTAAAACGGGATCATTGAAGAAAAGCACGGGATCACATGCGGAAAGTCCATGCCAAGCTGTTTGCAACACATTGTTAATCATTTATCGAAAGAAAAAACTTAGATGCTTTTTTTAATATATTTTTCGTTTTATAGTTATAATAAATTTTGAAATAATCATTATATTTAAAGTTTGTCATGCTGTTATTCTTTAGTTAAAATATGATAGAAAAATACTATTATTTAAAATATGTCATATTGCTACTTGATAGAAAAATACAAAATTATCAAGTTCTAAAATAAGGAAACTAATATCAAAATCATTAAAAATAGGTTTTTCAAAAAACAATACCAAACTATTTCTCAAATAGATTTTTATCTCTTTAACGAAAATTATACAACATAATTTTCTGCTACATCTTCTTTTTCTTTACTTTATAAATCACTTATATAACATATTTTTCAACAATCTATAATTAAAAAATAAAATAAAATTTTGTTAGACCTCAAATATAAACAAATATAACTCCCTTTCTACAATTAAGGCCCCCCTTTATAAAAATATCGTTTCAAAGTGAACTGTTATTTTAATTTTTAATATAATATGCATAATTTTTAATTTGCTAGTTTTTCTACAGCATTTTTAATTTACTATCTTATATTCTGTATTTATGGTAAATACATTAATACGTTTTCCTTTGACAGGGAATATATAAATAAACGCATTGTAGAACTAAGATTATATTAACTAATTAACTCGATATTAATGTTGTTATATATTTTAAAAATGTCTTTAAATGAATACAGGAAATGGTATTACGAGAGACAATCATCAACATTAAGGCAGATTGGTGATATATTTACTCATTTAGACCAAAAAGAATATAATATATTTACTCATAACTTAAAATATCAATAAAATGAAATATACTTAATTATTATTTTTAGTAATTTTTTATCTTATATTTTTAATAAATTTTAAAACTTTTTTGACTAGATGTACTTTTACTTAAAGATATATTTTATTTTAATAATTAAATAAAATTCATATGGATCTACAAATATCATAAAATTTATGTGAAATTCTATATTATAATAAAAATCTATATATATTTTTGTTGAATTCATTTTTTTTTCTTTTTAGACCAACCGTGTTTTTTATGTAATTAGTAATTTATCCTCTCTCTTGGTTAGGGGTGGGAATAGGCCAGGCCAGGCCAGGCTTTGAAAGGCCTGAGCCTGGCCTACGATTTATTTTTTCGGCCTAAGCCTGGCCTACGGCCTATCATAGGCTTTTTTTTCGGCCTAAGCCTGGCCTTTTTAACAGTCTGGCCTGGCCTGGAAGCCTTTTTAAAAGCCTTTTTAAACGAATTCATTATTACTTCTTAAACAAATAAGGAACAACTACTAAGTGATTGACTAAATGAATAGTTACCGAATATAAAACGACTACCAAATATAGAACTGCTACCGAATATGGAACGACTGCTGAATATAGAATGATTAGTAAGTGATTGTCTAATTGATAGAATTTAAAATAGAAAATAATATTATTAATATAATAATAAAAAAATAATATTAATAAATAATAAATATATATAGGCCGGCCTGTTAGGCCTAACAGGTTTTTTTATAAGCCTGAGCCTGACCTATTTAAATAAATAGGCTTTAAAAACAGCCTGAGCCTAGCCTTTTTATTAAATAGGCCAGGCCAGGCCAGGCCATAAATAGGCCAGGCCATAGGCCCCTACGGACGGCCTAGCCTATTCCCATCCCTACTCTTGGTGTATTGATTGATTAGAAGTTTGATTGTTTTTGTTTTTTCTAGGGCTCACCTCTCTTATTAAAAAAAAAAAATTTGACAATTTTTAATTTATTTGATTTTTTAACTACATTAATTATTATTGGTTACTACCATATATTTAATTACTTTATCTTTTTTTTTTTTCAATTATTAAAATTTATTATAATAAAAACATTAACAAATGCTATTTTGAAGAGTAAATATGTAAAAACAACTATCTATGGTTGAATGAGCAATTTCTTGAAAAGTAAATATGTAAAAACAATAATCTAAATATGTAATTTTTGTATCTTTTAAATGATATTTGATTATTTTACACATATTAAAAAAAATTATAAATAAAAAAGATAAAATACAAATTTTATTAATTTATCTTTATTAGATATCGATACAATATAAATGTGACAATTCACATATTTACAAAAAAAATATTTACATTCAAAATAGTATAAATAATATTAATGAAATAATATAATTAAAATTAAATGCATTGTAAATAGTGATGATAATTTATTTTGAGACAATTTATTTTATTAATAAATCAATTGTTATAAATTAGAAAAAATAAATAAGTATTAACAAATTTGATGCTGTTATCAATTTTTTTAATTTTTTGATATGTATAGACTTCCTTAAAAAAGGGGAATGTATAATATTAAAAAAATTGAGTCAAAGCTAGTGCGTTAATATTCTGCTAATGAAACTACTACGGTAGAATAGAGAATAGAGAGTGTAGAAAAATGTGTTGTTAACCTCGTAATCTTCATCTAATTCTAAACACACCTTGACCAGCCGGAAGCTTCAAAAGGAAAAACGTAATTGCATACGCATTTCTCTTCATACCAAGTCACACAACAACGGTAACACGCCACGTTTGACGGAAAAACAAGAAACGCGTGTGCTGGCTAACCAAACGCGCCCTCCGTGGCATGCAGTACAGCACCATACTTGAAGAAGTACAACGGACCCATCGGTATTTCCATCAATATACTAAGGGCATAATCGGAATACAAATTAACAAATCTCCCTCCAACTCCAATCTATTGCCCCACCCGCACCTTCCAGTTTAGTTAAAAAATTGCTGTCTGCACCTAATCCAAAAAAAAAGAAAAAAAAAAAAAAATTAAAATTATTGCTGTCTCGCCATCTCCATCGGTAACTATTTTCCTTCCCTTTTCTCTCTTCTTCTTTTTCTATCCAAATTCCATTATCTTTTTTAAATTCCCTTTTCTCCCTTTATATACTTCTTTCATATTTTCCTTTTTCTCGTATTCACCTCGTCACATTCGATATTATTCTCTCTATCTCTCTCTAACCATGGCGCCGAGTATTCAACTAACTTCCGCCGGCGCCGGCGACAACGATGATTCTGGCGACCTCGAAGATGTTCGTCTTCTGGATTCCTACGATAAACATGACGTTGACGATGGAATTAAACGGGTTCAGGTTAGAATCTCTGGCATGACCTGCGCCGCTTGCTCAAACTCCGTCGAGGCAGCTCTTAAGTCCGTTGACGGCGTAATTGAAGCCTCCGTTGCTTTGCTTCAGAATAAAGCCGACGTCGTTTTCAACAGAAACCTCGTCAAGGTTACTCTCTCTTTTTTTTTTTTTAGCTTGTTCGTGTTTTTTTCTACGTTTATGGATTTGTGAAAGTGTTTAGTTACTGATTTAGAATGTGTTATGCGTTTGTGTGTGAACCCTAGGATGAAGATATTAAGAATGCAATCGAAGATGCAGGTTTCGAAGCTGAGATCTTACATGAACCCGGTTCACTTGGACCGAAACCGATCGGAGAAAGTACTGTGGTTGGACAGTTTACAATTGGCGGCATGACGTGTGCGGCATGTGTTAACTCCGTTGAGGGAATTTTGAAGAACATCTCCGGAGTGAAAAAAGCGGTGGTGGCTTTAGCTACTTCATTGGGTGAAGTTGAGTATGATCCAAACGTGATAAGCAAAGAAGATATTGTTACTGCAATTGAAGATGCTGGTTTTGAAGCTACTTTTGTTCAGAGTACTAGTCAAGACGAGATTGTTTTAGGGGTTGTTGGTGTGTGTTCCTTGGTTGATGCTCGTGTTTTGGAAAATATGCTTAGTGGTATGAAAGGGGTTAGGCAGTTTCGTTTTGATCCTTTGATGAGTGAACTTAATGTTGTTTTTGACCCTCATGTTCTCAGTTCTAGATCATTGGTTGATGGGATCCGTGTTGTTAGTAATGGGAAATTTAAGTTGCATGTTAGAAGCCCTTATGCCAGAATGGCTTCTAAAGATGTTTCAGATAGTTCAACTATGTTTCGACTTTTTCTTTCCAGCTTGCTTCTTAGTGTAAGTCTCTCTCTAATATATTGCCATATTTGTTGTTTGTTTGGTTTTTTATTCTACTTTATTTTGTTTCTTTATTTGTTTGAACACTTTATTTTGCTTCTTGATGTGAGCATCTTTTTAATGGCATGTCTTGATATAGAGAGATAGTGAGTGGGGCGGGGGAGGGGAGGGGAGGGGGGAAGAAATCATGTAGTTAGCAACTGGCTTTATTCTTAAATCTCAAGGTGTTTGTGTAGAATGAGCCACCCTTTCAGTTTTCTGCAGATGTCAGATCCCCGTAAGCTTATGCTTCATAATGGTTGTATTAGTCCGTGCTAAACTTTCATAGAAAGGAAATGCTATTGTGTCATCCTTTTTTCATAGAAACATGTAACTGGAGCAAAATGAGACTCTTGATATTGTTACAGAAATTAGAGTCTTGAGAGCCTGTGTTGATGTTCCTTATTTTGTTCATAATCGTTGTATTAGTCCGTACAAAAATTTCATAGAAAAGAAGCACCATCGTGTCATCCTTTTTCTCATAGAGACATGTAACTGGAGCAACATGAGACACTTGATATTGTTACAGAAATTAGAGTCTTGATAGCCTGTGTTGACGTCCCTTATTTTGCTTAGATTGTTGTTTATGCTTGATACATTTGTTTCAGATTCCTCTCTTCTTTATGGGGGTAATTTGTCCTCATATCCCATTTGTATACTCATTATTACTTTGGAGATGTGGGCCTTTCCTCATGGGTGATTGGTTGAAGTGGGCATTGGTGAGTGTCATCCAATTTGGGGTTGGAAAGCGCTTCTATGTAGCAGCTATCAGAGCTCTTAGAAATGGTTCAACAAACATGGATGTCCTGGTTGCTTTGGGAACTACAGCATCATATGTTTATTCTGTTTGTGCTCTTCTGTATGGTGCTCTTACTGGATTTTGGTCTACAACATACTTTGAAACAAGTGCTATGCTTATAACATTTGTATTGTTGGGCAAGTATTTGGAATGTCTAGCCAAGGGAAAGACGTCTGATGCCATTAAGAAGTTAGTAGAACTCACTCCTGCAACAGCTTTACTGGTTGTTAAAGACAAAGGTGCATGACACTTATTTTATGTGTATTGTTTTCTTAAGAAAATGGAGATGAAACAGCTAATGTGTTGATTATCTTATATTTAGGTTGAAATTAATGAAGGTTATTATATTTATCATCTAGATTTCATCATAACATCAAATTATAACTTGCCAATAATTGTTTTCTTTTCTAGATGGTAGATCTATTGAAGAAAGAGAAATTGATTCCTTGCTCATTCAACCTAGTGACACATTAAAAGTTCTTCCTGGTACAAAGATTCCTGCTGATGGCATTGTTACCCGGGGCTCAAGTTATGTAAATGAGAGTATGGTGACTGGTGAATCAATACCTGTTTTGAAGGAGATCAATGCCTCTGTCATTGGAGGTACAATCAATTTGCATGGTGTCCTTTACATCCAAGCTACCAAAGTAGGATCCGATACAGTTTTGAGTCAGATAATTAATTTGGTGGAGACAGCACAGATGTCCAAGGCTCCCATTCAAAAGTTTGCTGATTATGTAAGTATTCTATTCTGGCTGTGCTCTTGGATGGATTTTATGTTCTGTAAGTGTTAATTGTTAGTGTAAGCATTTTTATACTCTGTCTTTGTTGCATTACATATCCGATCCAAAGCTTAGAGAAAGAGCAGGGCTGTCATTAAGAAGTCAGCTTCCAATATAAAACTGTTCCCCACCTGGTGGGAAAAGACTCCCATTTTTATTGTTGTTGTTGTTGTGTGCATTTTACATAGATTGAATTCCATTCTTTGTGGCAAAGAAAGTTTTAGCTTATGAATCAGTTTTGCAAATAAGTGAAGTGTTTCCTGTTTCTCTGGAAAATGACAACACATAATTTCACGTTTTAAATGATTGTAAAATTCTTGTAACTTAAAGACATGTTAAGTAGCAAATAGTCAGCATTTAGTTTTCCTAGGCTGTTGTTCTCGAAAAAATGAGTAAACTCATAGAGTTGGAACAATATTTTGATGCCTCACCCTTCTGATCGCTGGAGCTTCTTACATAAAATTATTCATAAAATTGGATTGTTATTGATTCCGTCTATTTCAGGTTGAGGCTTTTGTCATAATTCAAACTCATTTATTTGCTTGCTCATAATATTCTAATAGTAGTCAGTATCCTACCTTTATAACCTTGCTAGATTATTGGCACAAATGACTGAAGATATATTAATGAACTCAGGTACCATTCTTTTGGCTTGCAGGTAGCAAGCATATTTGTTCCTACGATTGTAGCTCTGTCATTATTGACACTATTGTGCTGGTAACGTTACCTTGAATAGTTTTGTCATATTGATAAATTTTGATTTCTAATGCTTGATTGGAATGCTTATCCCTACTTTTGTCTACATATTTTGTTTAATTTTAGGTATACTGCTGGGGCTCTTGGAGCTTACCCTGAAGAATGGCTGCCAGAAAATGGAAATCACTTTGTTTTTGCCCTTATGTTTTCTATATCTGTTGTCGTGATTGCATGCCCATGCGCACTTGGTTTGGCTACTCCAACTGCTGTTATGGTGGCAACAGGGGTTGGGGCTAACAATGGCGTGTTAATTAAAGGAGGAGAATCCTTAGAAAGGGCTCAGATGGTGAAGTATGTTATATTTGATAAAACAGGAACTTTAACTCAGGGGAAAGCTACTGTCACTGTTGCCAAAGTGTTCGCAGGAATGGACCGAGGAGAATTTCTTAAATTGGTGGCTTCTGCTGAGGTGACTCCCATTTTTCTTGATGATGGTTACTTTCTTTGAATCTTATTTGCCAGTCTTTGGTATTGTCACATACACACAGTTTGAACCTAGATCTAGCTATAAATGAGTTGAATATTATTTTTCCAAATTTCTTTCGGCCTTTTGGACACAGACAGCCCAACTTTCTCAACAGTGTTTTGGCATTTTGGAATAGGATTAGAAGTGATTTTGAAGATTCATAATTTTTTACTTTTGATTGTTTGTTAGAAAACTCCAACCATCCATTTCTTATTATGCCTTTTGGAGTAATTAACTATGTTTTTGTCAATTACTTTTTAATTTAATTTATATTTAATTCAGGCGAGCAGTGAACACCCACTGGCAAAAGCGATATTACAATATGCACGCCATTTTCACTTCTTTGATGGGTCCTCTCTTACCAATGGTTCCAAGAATGATGCCAATGAGTTAAAATCAGGGTGGCTTTATGATGCCTCAGACTTCTCTGCTATTCCAGGAAGGGGTGTGCAGTGCGTTATAGACGGAAAGCGTATTTTGGTAATGTTTATTTGATATTGTAGTTTGACTGTCATTATCTTTAACGAATGGAACTAGCAGTGACCGGCATAGGTCTTGTGAGCAAAAAATTGCAATAGGGGAATTCTTTTCTTAGAATAGAGAGATATGTTTTATATTTGTCGAAATAGTTGCTTATTTGAGGCAGTATGTTCTGATCAGGTTGGTAACAGGAAACTGCTGGTGGAAAGTGGCATAAACATTTCTACTGAAGTGGAAAATTTTGTTGTAGAGCTTGAAGAAAGTGCCAGGACAGGGATCCTTGTAGCATGGGATGATATATTGATTGGAGTCTTGGGAGTTGCAGACTCACTTAAGCGAGAAGCTGCTGTTGTTATAGAGGGCCTCCAGAAAATGGGAATCACACCTGTTATGGTTACAGGAGATAACTGGAGAACAGCACGAGCTGTTGCCAAGGAGGTTTGTTTACAGTTCTTTAATATTTTCTAATTTGGTTTGAAAGCTTTGTTTTTTTATAACTGAGTGCAGTTCCAAGGCTATACTTCGTAGTTTGTGCATTTAACGTATGGCCTTTTACTTGTGCCAAGAAAATCTTAAGCCAATATTTTTATTTTTATAGTGTGTGTAGTATGCAAACTAAATTAAACTCTGGATAGGGATAGTTGTAAACTATGATGAAAGAAAAGTATGATTTAAACCATATCTGGTCTCGTTTTCAAGCATGCTGTTGATTTTGTCGTGCATATATTCAATATTAATATTTGAAAGAAATGCCATGGTTTTAAATTTATTACTACTAATATTTTATCTTTTCTCTATTATAAATCATACTGATATCTGCAACTTCTTCACGACAGTTATAACATAAATTTGGGCCGAATTTGATGTTATAGTCAAACATAGCTAAAAAAAAAACTGTTTTATGACAGGTTGGCATTCAAGATGTTAGGGCAGAGGTTATGCCTGCAGGAAAAGCTGATGTTGTTCGTTCATTCCAAAAAGATGGAAGTATAGTTGCAATGGTGGGTGATGGTATAAATGACTCTCCTGCATTAGCTGCTGCAGATGTTGGTATGGCAATTGGGGCTGGGACAGATATTGCAATAGAAGCTGCTAACTATGTGTTGATGAGAGATAATTTGGAAGATGTGATCACGGCTATCGATCTGTCTAGGAAGACCTTCTCTCGTATTCGATTGAATTATGTATTTGCGATGGCCTACAATGTTATTGCTGTGCCAGTTGCTGCGGGGGTTTTATTTCCTTCACTGGGAATCAAGCTGCCACCATGGGTTGCTGGTGCATGCATGGCCCTCTCATCTGTGAGTGTTGTATGTTCTTCTTTGCTTCTTAGAAGATATAGAAAACCCAGACTTACTACTATACTTGAGTTTGATATAGTTGTAAATTAACGAGAAATTAAAAATAATAACTTCGAAGGGTGCAAATGAGTCTGACCCTTGTAGTTTCAATTTTGTGCATTTTCCTTAAGATCCCCTCACTTGCACTCATTGTGCAATTGTAATTGTAGCTTGCCAATTCATTGTATAAATGTACTTGTAATTGCATAGTCCTCTACCTCTCTTGACGAATAGATTCATGGGTCTGTTCATGGCTTAAAAATTACTTCCATGAGTGTCTCTCTGTTTGTAAAAGTAGGAAGGTTAACTCACTGTAGGTAGAGCACGACATGGTTAGAATCAAAAGGTGGTGTAAAACACTAAAACGTAAAGTCTAAAGATTGGAGGTGTAATGATAAAGGGGGAATTAGAAAGGGCTTCTTTGAGTGGCTTGGTGGTTAGGAGTTGGGGGTCTTTAGAGGGCAATGTATAATTGATCTAAGTTAATTTACTCACATACAATTACATTTGTCTTTCAAAACAAAATAAACTTGCTTATTTTGATAACTTTTCAAAATATTTTATGTACAACTAAGAGTGTCGATAATTCTGGGCAGATGATATTGAAAATTTCAAATGAAATCATCTAAATTTCAATTCTGTACTTGACCATGACCTTTTTTGACATTCCTGAATTGCCAATAATATATATGGACTGCAATTTCGATTTTAACAGCAATACTAGAGCCACAAGGTTTTCTATCACTTAAATGCCACTTTTGTTGATTTTCAATTGAATAATATAAGAAAGTAATGATTTATCAAGGTTAAATTTTCAATTAAAATGTAGGTTCAATTCAACAAGAAAATATGGGGTTTGGCTTTGTGCATCTGTTCATTTTTAACCAAAATGTGATTAATGTAATTATTATAATCTCCATTGTTGCAAGTAAGCAATTCAAATCAATGGTTATTTCCTTACATTGGCAAGCACTATCATTTCCAAACATTTTACACTTACCTTTCTTTTTATTATGCGCAACCAAGAGATTTTTCTTAATTATATCCTTGTACTCGACTAATTTCTCTTTTTTTTTTTTTTTTTTTTTTTGTTTCTATGTACTCACCAAATTTAATTCTCAAGTAATGACTTGTATTGAAAAACAGAAACTTAACCAAATAGTTGATTTAAAGTGGCTAATGGGATTTAGTGAAAGAAAAATCATTTCAAAGAATCAGAATTTAAGAATTTAAATCTTAACTAGAATAATATTTAATTATATTTTTACTTATTTTATGATTGATTTCTGAATTACCTTAATGTTAAGACAAAAAAAGGAGAAACATACTTTTCTTTTTCTTAATGTTTACGAAAAATGAAAAATTTAACGAAAAGTTGTGTAATGTTGGGATTTCAATCCTTTATCAGAAAGAAAAAAAAAAAGAAAGAAGTGACGTAACTAAACCTTAAAGAATCCCCTAACATAAGGAACAACAAGAGGTCCAAAAAGTGATGTAACTAAACCGAGTTTTGTATTGCATCATCATGAATCGTGATGACACTTTAATGCATTTTTTAACAAAAAATATCTGCAAATAAATATTAAGGTAAATACCACATGTAGTTCCTTAACTTAATTTCAATTAACGTTTTAGTCATTTATCTTTTTTTTTTCTCTCAATTTGGTCCTTTATTTTAATTTTAAGTGACAATTTGATATTTTATGTTTTAAAATGTCAACAATGTTATCCTTATTTTTTGTAAAATTTTAAAAAACTCATAAAAAATTTCAACCAAAACCTATAAAATTAATTATCATCCTCAATATAATGCAGTCTCATCAAATTCATAACTTAAATCTTTAAATAAACTCATATTTTCATCTCTAACAACATCAAATAAAGAATGATAAATATGAATTTATTTGAAGATTTGAGCTACAAATTTGATGAAGTTTATTTTATATTAAAGAATATGACTAAATTTATTAGTTTTGTTTGAAAATTTTGATGAATTTTTGAAATTTTGTAAAAAAAAAAGGATAACATTGTTAACATTTTAAAACATAAAGGATCAACTTGACACTTAAAATTAAAATAAAGGACCAAATCAGAAAAAAAAAATAGATAAAAAACTAAAACATTAACTGAAATTAAATTAAGGGACTATAGGTTGGTATTTAGCCTAAATATTATATTATAAAATACGTGTAGGTAGCGAATATCAATGTGGAATGCAAATTTATTACATCTTTTGTCTTCTAATTGGTTGAAAATGTGTTCATACTAATGTTACTTCTTTGTACTTGTAAATAGTGGTGTGCATTTTTAATAAATTTACGAGGAATGAAAAGATATTTTAAAATTTCTTTTCTCTCATTCTTTTCACATAGTGTGACTACAGTCGTAAAAAAGCCTCTAACTCCAAAGTTTTTTTAATTTTTTTTTATTAAGTTCCTAATATTAGATTCTCTATCAAAGTATATTTTTAGTCCGACTTATTATTTCATGAGACTTAAGAGAGGGAGCTCAGGGTTTATAAGCTCCCAATATTTTATTAATGTTGAGAATTTTTTTTTCAAAAAAAATTATGAGAAAAATATAAAAAAAAAAGATCGTTTTTTTTTCTCGAATAATTTAAAAAAAAAATTGATTTTTTTTTAAAAAAAAGTGGACCTCTAGGCCCACTAAGTCCACAAAATTTTAAGGAGCTTTTAGTATTAGAGATTTTTTTTTTGAGGCATTATAAACTTTTTTGCCTCTATAAGATGTAGGCCGAAGTTAATAATTAGGAGTTTGTCAAATTAACAGCTATAGGTATAACATATGTGAAGGCAAACAAAACATATTTTTGCATACTATATAAACAAAAGCTTGTGCTTTCTTGCTTTCAAAAAAGGACACAGACTTAATTTGTTGAAACCATGAATGGTGTTACTACTTGTAATAATGATCAGTGTATAACTATGCAACAGCAACAACCTATCTCGAATGCAATTACGGTGACAACAAGTCCAACCATATCATCAGATGGCATATTCTTAAGCCCAAAAAATGACCACTTGACCCCAAAAAACAACACATTCAAACCAATCCGAAAGAGATCTAGAGCTAATTCTAAGAAAACTCGAATTACACTACTCAATACCAATCTACCAATACCAACAATTTTGGAGCATTGGTTCAACAATTCACAGGATGTTCTACCAGTTACCACTACTATTGCTGACATGTCATTTGTAACTCATATAATAAAAGACTTAACATCTTGAATTTCAATCAAGTTCGTCAAGTAACTTTGCCACAACAACAACAATAATTGATCCAACACCCGCACCAATGAATAATTATTTGTTTATGATTGCCTTGTTTAATGTTTTATGTGATGAAAATGTCTAAATATAAAGGATTAGTCAATTATACAATAACTCCATAGAGTTATATATACTTAGGAAATAACCATTCTCCATTTAAAGGTTGTAACTAAGCATGCTATTAAACAATTTCAGTCTATAGTATGCATCAATTTATTGTATCAATTCAATTTCTTTGGTTCCTTAAAAAAAATCAATTTATTTGATCTTGGATGTTTTTCTACGCTGAGCACTCCTTCATATTACATCATTATCAAAATAATTTCTTAATCTTGTTATTGACTCTTGTTCTTTCTTAGTCTTGGTAATTATACAGCATATAGATTTGGTTATTTGTGTCATCGTGTGCTTCCGTTATTCAGCTATCAAAGTTGTTTGTGTTAATTATGCTTTAATAGTTCATATATGATTTATATAATTAGTGTTATGAAAAAACGTTATTGACCTCGAGTTCTCAAGCCTATATAATTAACCGGTCTCTTATTATTTGTCCACAAAATGATGTTGAGTATTACCCCTCAACTCAAGAATAAGACAAAGTGTCTAGTTAATAATTGATCGTTATAGTTTTCAATTTTCGAAGCATTTTTAAGTTAAATTTCCAAGTTGTGGAGAGATAATTTGTTTGTAGTAGAATCAAAATTTTAATTAACCTCATTTTCAATACTCATTCACGGTCCTAACTCATACTACTAAACTACACATTTAAGTTATGTATGTGAAATATGTCACTTTCATATATAATAAATATACTGAAATTACTATTCAGAAGTTTTCTACAATAAAATAATACCAATGGTTGAGTTAACGGAAGAGGTTAATCTTCTGCATCGCAGTTTGTATCTCAACTAAAAAATGTGTTCATATTTACATAACAACTGTGTCTCTGTAACAAATATTACTTTTAATGGAGTGAATATTCAAAGTAAAAAAAATATAATAACCTAATAGTGTGTTCGTGAATCGACGCATGCAGGTTGAGTGAGGAAGGTTGCATTGCAGAGGTTGGAGTGGAATGGTGCCTACATGTTTAGGTTCTATCTAAACATCATATATAATTTTCCTTATCCTACAAGTATATCCTATTATCCTTATCTTTATATTTTTGTTTTTAATTTGCAGCTTAATTTAAAATTATTTCATGGTGTACAAATTCAATGTCACGTGCAACATTGAAGTTATTCTATAAAAACATATATGCTTCTTTCTAATCTTGCTCGAAAATTTTCACAGAAGTGAGCAAGGTCTTCATTCACTCACTTCCAAGTTTTCTGCAAATTAAATTTGCTAGATGTTGGTCTTAATTTCAAATTTTTAATCAAAAGAAATTTAAGGAATGAGATTTTTTTTTGGGGGTTGCCACTTAGATGAAGAAAAAAAAGAAGCTAGAAACACCACAACCACAGCAACAATAAACGAATTTGAGCCCAAAAAACAACTTAGATAAAGAAAATGATTCACGTATAAATGACGTGATGAACATTGCTCTCTGGTATTATTCGTGAATAGGAATTTTAATAACAAAATGACCAAAAACTCAAATACAATAGAGGAATTTGAGCAACAAAAAACAAAGAAATGATATTCTACAATGTTATTATTCTCCAACAGCACTTACATAAAATTCCATCCCATCCCATCCCTGAACAACACAAAATGGCCCATACAAACACATAAATTAATAAGGAAAAAACACTAACTGTTTATTTGTAACCAGCAGTAGTTTGAGAAGATATGAATACATTTGAACAAGAACATAAGCATTCTGGAGATGAAAATAGGGATTAGCCGATCGTTCCAACAACATGGCATGATTACTTCAGATGATGCTCGAACAAAGATGCCATCTCAATCTGTCTCACAGACAAGTTAAATGCATAAAACATTTTTTTGTATATAAATACATGAAACATTGATTCAATTAAACTGTTTAGCCAATAAAAAACTGTCAAAACACTCAAGACAATAATGATACACAGGGTGCATCTTAGAGGCTCATATTTATTCAAGTTAACCAATGCAGTGCGTATTTCCCTCCTTATATCAACTATATAACTGATAGCTACAATTAACTGTCATAACCAATAAAGGTCAATGGCATCTAAATAAATCAACCATAGTGAGGTTGAAGCTCAACTAATACCTGTCTCAACCTTTAACAAATTTGATGAGTAACGAGGATGTTTGGAACCTCTGCCAGTAATAATATATATTTTCAATTTTTTCAAACTCAATTTGACAGCTACGTCGATAAGTGGTTGCATTACTGCATAGTGTCAATCCCTAAAATTAGAATGATATTTTGAGGTATGACGTATGGTAGACTATGAAGTATAGGATTATTAACTTGACAACAGACTAGAATCTTAAAAAATTTCTAATAACCAATACCATTTTATCGAAAACCTGGACAATACTGTGTTAAATTGATAACTACAATAGTCGATGCATTTAAATTACTGGATGTCGCATAATAACTTTGTAATAACAAAGTGTTAACTTACAGCAGTCAATGCAGCCTCAGCACCCTTATTCCCAGATTTCCCGCCAGCTCGATTTATAGCCTGCAGTTAGGTAAAAAAAGGAAGGAAAAAAAATCTAATAAACAATAATGCTCACCAAAGAAGAAAAATTCACAACTTGCAAAACAAATGCTATAACGTAAGTTAACCTGATCCATGTTTTCACATGTTAGGACTCCAAATATGCATGGAACACCTGCAAAGTAGTCCCAAAATATAAGTAATTTTCATGTTTATGGCAATAAACTAAAAAAGAAAGTCAAATAACAGATACTGACAAGAACAGTTAATGTCCCCAATCAAAAAACAAAAGGTCATACTAACAAGGGCCCTATAAATAAAAAATAACTTGAATGAAAAAATTCACTTTTTACAATTCCAAAGTTTGAATTGCACAACTTTCAAAATATTTTTCTTCTACGTTTTGGATTCTTAACAAGTGCTTCAAGGGCACTTGTTAGCATTTTCTAAAAACAAAAGAAAAAATTCAAATGATCTCTTGTCATGTAGTGACTAGATTAGAGGAAATAAAAGGTTTTGGTATCTAGTTTTTCTTTTCAGTTTCAACAAAACTGATAGCTGCTGAATGTTCAAGTCAAGTGCAGTTTGTTGGTATCTAGAGATTACTATTGACGATAACATAATACAAACCCGAGTCTAGACCAGCTGAAAGCACTCCAGATGCTGCTGAATTAGCAACTGAATCATAGTGAGTTGTATCTCCTCGTACCTGTTAACAACAAATATTGGCCACGATAGACACACAAATTAAGTCAACATAAATACAGATGATTGGTGCTCATTTACTATACAAATTCCATGAAATAATTTAATTTATTTGTCAAGATTTATCATACCACAGCTCCTATGCATACGATTGCATGATATTTGCCTGATTTTCCAAGCCTTGTTGCAACTGCGCCAATTTCAAAACAACCAGGAACCCACACAACCTAATGGAAAGAAGAAAGCAACAAATTTCGGTCAGTATTCATTGCAAAAGAAAGTGATGTTAACAATTCAGACAAAGGCAAATCTGCCACAATTATATACTTATTAGATAACATCTTTTGTGACTGATAACAGTGTTACACAAAAAAATTGTTTGAAAACATGATCAATGACAAGCTAGACACACAAATGAAAAATGTAGAAAAAAATGTATTAAGATAGGAAATGGTAACTGTTTTCAATTTTTAATTCAAACTATCAGTCACCTCATGCAATGGAGTCACTGGAGAATGCAACAACTTCAGCTGGTTGGCATCAGTTATAGTTTGTTGGTTTGAGATTCTCATAGTTTGTTTCATATGTTAGATGGTTAGTTTCTGCTGCATGACACACAGCAATGAACCCTTTGTTACACCTGTATTTCTCTCTATAATCTATATAGGCAAACTTTTGTATTTTCAGAACGAACGAAAGTCACTTTTCTCTTCATGCAGTGTTCTTAGAGGAACATATGTCAAATGATGGAAAATACATGCATAATTTTGTATTAATTCATAGACTGAATATAAGCAAGGCAGTGAACGTTGTGATGATGATGCATCACGAACAAAGAGAAGAATCATTGTAAAAATGAATAACAAAATATAAGTTATCAGAAAGGATACAAAGAGTAGAACCATTTTAAAAACATTGAGACCCCAGAAACAGTTAAACTTTAAGTCCACACAATACTAGCTGAATACAAAAGTAACATCGTATAGATTGTTAATAAGTAATATTTCAATAACCTATAAGTCTGATTACTTACATCAACGTCCTCATCTTGAACTGAGTAATTCCTGAAAGTACCCAAAGCTCCCTCCAAGAGTGGCCTGGTGACAATTTCATTAAACCGTGCAACAACCTACAAGAAAAACATTTAGAAACAACTAGCAAAAAAACATAAAACAAAAAGAAAATCTTCACGAGTATAGTCAATTTTGAAGTAGAAAAGAAATGCAAAATCTGGAAGCAGAATATGATAACTTTCTCATGATTGACTAGTATGTTGTTTCTCTACTTCACCCCACATTTTTTATTTATCCTCTATGTACAGCAGTCCCATTTGCAACTTCCTAGCTGTCCAAAATTCTTTCATTTCTTCAAATTTTTATTATTGGAAAAACCTTAACTCATCATCTAGAAGCTTTAGAACTGGAATATCCTATTTCTGTGCTTCGCATTCTCTATCCATCCTTATCTCTGGAAAACAGGATTTGGGCAGTAAACTCTGTTGGAGTTTCCACACAAACTCTCCAAAAAGACAACAAAACTTTATTCTTGCAATCAAACTGTAGAAGGCCAAGCCAAAGATTCCCTCTAATGCAAAGTTTTTTATTTGAGATGCAGTACTTAATAGCAAAAGCACAAACGATTGTTACAGGTTGGTAGACTAAACAAAGCTCTCTCTCCCCTAATACCCGTGTCAGGCCATTAAAAAGACATTTGTGGTGGCATACTCTTCATGATTTTGGTGCAAAACTATGACTGTCCAATTATTTGGATCAATTTTCTATCCGCAGTTCAAAAGATTTGGCAGGACAAAAGATGGAAATATCCTTTGGTGGTCTGTTACTTATTTTTTATTTGATGAAAATTATTGGAGAGATGTCATAATTTCAATGGTAATTTCTTAGCATTGCTGCTTCTATGGAACAAAGTGGTCTTTCTAGCCTTTGAGTGATACTTGGCTGCTATGGCTGGTGAGTATTTTAGAGGGTTATTTTTGTCAAATGCATAGAGAGATTGGCATGTTTGCTGCTGTCAGGCATCAGGTTTGGATATAACTAATTTACCATAAATCAACTAAAAGTAACATGGAAATCCTAACTTCAAGACATGTATATCATTCATATTGCTGGTGGGGTCGGTTTTTTCATTCTGTTCCAAACTTTATGGGAGCATTTGCAAAGGCATATTTGAACTCATCTCATGACGAGACGTAATTCATAAGCACTTGATGAATTAGTATTTGGATACACTTACAAAAACAACTTGTAACATAGCATATACTTTTTGCAGCTTATTTCGATAAGTTCCCCATAATTGCTTACGAGTAAGTACTTAAACTCTCTATAATAGCTTATTAAATGATTGTTTAACTAGGCTGTTTATCAAAACACACATACTGATTGAAATTTAAAAAGCAAGGAAACAATGTAAGACTAACAAAGGCTAGTGTTTGTCAAAAACATTGCACGAAATAATTTAGCGTTAAAATTTGTGGGATACTTACCACAGCGAAACGAAGTCCCTGGGCTCTAGTAACAGAACCTGTCAGATGCCGCACAGCAGCTGTTTGTGAAAAAGACGGCCGACCCTTGCTCTGAACATGTGGCTTAATTTCTAAAGCAGGAGAATGAAAACAGTGAATTGTTTAGCCACCAAAACAATGCAAGAGAAGAAATTGACCACAGTCAAGAGCACAATAAAACATGCTGAATATATTTATTCCTTCATGAACAATAGTTACAAAATTAAACCAAACTACAAAAATTGGATTCTTCATTATGTTAACCAACAACTTCAAAAATGGTTGAAAGGGAAAGGAAAATAACCTCGCGCAGAGTGCAAAAACGACAGAGAGTTCGTGCTTTTAGGAGCTTTTTGAAGATGCAAGATGTTATTAGTACCACAAGAACCATCATGATGCACAAATCCAAGGTGAGACTTAAGTGCAGGAAGGAAACAATCGGTGGAAACAAATGAAGCCATTCTTTTGGTCTAAAATTTATGAGAGAGCACAATCCCTAGAAGCTAAAAACATACAATTAACACAATTAAAAAATCTTGTTGGCTAGGTTTTCATACAAATAAATTATAAAGGGCATAGAATAAATTAATTAATTGATGAATATAAAATTAAGCACAAAATTTCATAAATCTCAGTCTCTAATTTTTCAAAACAATAAAAAAAAAAACCTTAATCTGAACCACCCCATAAAAAACAAGTTATACATTATACATAACCACTAAAATTAACCACACTGATAGATCTTAAATCAAGGGGAAAAATGAAAAAGAAAAGCATTGAAGCATAACTTCTGAGTTAAAAAAACCTGAAATGTGGTTTATATAATTGAATTGAAAGCACATATAGTTTAGCAGAAAAGAAGTGAAACATACATAAGCTTCAATGATTTATATAAGGAAGAAAATTCGTTGATGGAGAAAATTAGAGTTTTAGAAATCGTTAGAATGTTATAAGTAAAACGTATATAACAGTGTAAGGAAGCGGAAATTCGGAAAATGTTAGAATATGTGAAAATTACTGTATAGAGAGAAGAAATAAAGAAGTGAAAAATAACCGGAAATGGAGCGGACGGCAGAGGGAGATGCAAATGTTGAAGTGTTTGACTTCAATGGAAGGAGAAGCAGTGAAGGGAGTGAGAGAGACAACGTGAAATGAAACTATGGAAGAAGGATATCAAAATCAAAAGACAACAAATATTATTTTAATATCAAATTCAATTCAATTAAATAATATTAAAATATTTTTTTTAAAGACAGTAATATTCGTTGATCAACAACTAATTAAAAAATATTCTAACAACAACACACTCTTATTTGGTAAGATTCATATCTATTTTATCTAATAAAATACAATATATTAAAAATATATTATTAGTATTATTAAAAAAAAACACAATGCTAATAGAATAATATCACGTGCAAATTTTTATAATATTAAAATGAGTCATGCTAAAATCAAGACCATAAACAATAAAAAATTAAAGTTTCATGTGAAAAAAATTGAATACTAAAATTTTAAAAAGTTTGAATACAGCACTCTCAATATTATATTTTTAAATATAATAACAATATTTTTGAAATATTCCTTATTATTTGTCTAAAATTAAAATAACCTTAATGATTTGTTGTGTGGAAATTGTGATTTTCAAAGATATAATATAAA
>JBBPBR010000003.1:10239457-10258597 GCA_037974775.1 Cicer pinnatifidum | reverse complement strand
TAATAATAATAATAATAATAATAATAATAATAATAATAATAATAATAATAATAATAATAATAATAATAATAATAATAATAATAATAATAATAATAATAATAATAATAATAATAATAATAATAATAATAATAATAATAATAATAATAATAATAATAATAATAATAATAATAATAATAATAATAATAATAATAATAATAATAATAATAATAATAATAATAATAATAATAATAATAATAATAATAATAATAATAATAATAATAATATAGTTGTTTGAAATACACATTGAGACATAAAAAAGTAGACGTGGTGTTTATATGCAAAGTGACTAAGTGATATTTATCAAAATTATAATATTCGAAATTATATTTGTCGGGAATGACTTATCCATTATCTAATTACAAATTAGAGGGAACATCATCCATACTTGCACATAAAATCTTGATTATGTTTTGGATGAACGTTCAAAATTACTTCAAAATATACACATCTCTGTTCGGAAACTCTTATACATTAAAAATCATTTAAAGTATATATCCAAATAACATCAGTTTAAAGGAAAAAAAGTACACAATTAAAAAAAAAAATATTAAGATCGATCACATTATCTGAACAATGAAAGGCGTCTAAAAAAAGAGGTAACTGTATGCCAAAGTAGTTTAGTGATAGTGGAATACATTTCTTAATGTTTTGTACCATCCAGAAAAGGTAAAAGGATTTAGGATCACCTTTACTAATATTTTGGCATACATTGTATGTGAGTGTAAAGTTTTTAATATTCTTATCAATTTTACATGAAAGTGTATTAATACTCAAATATATTCAAGAATAATAAAATAACACAGTAAATTAACATTTTACATGAAAATATTTTTTTAACTAAATTTTCCATGAAAATACATTAGATATACAAAAATTTATATTTAAATTATTATCTAAAAAACACCGTGAGACTTTTCTTTTATATAAAAGATTATAAGACTATTTAATATTTAACATAAACAAAAATTATTTTTTAATTATTATAGAAACAAATTTAAGAAAAAAAATTAAATAATATAATATTTGGAAAAAAAAGTATATTTCGATAATTTTAAAAAGATTACTATATTAAAAAAATTGATCTCTTGCGATTATGTTAATATAAATCATGAATAATACAACATATCAAAGTGTGTTAGTGAGATAACTGATGAGAGAAATTGAATGTTGCTTTTTTGGATGACAATACGAGATAAAATTTTAATTTTAAAAATTATATATTTTTGGTAAAATTTAAAAATTAAATACGACACATAAGATTTACAAGAAATTAAAATTACGGTATGTATCGTTGCTAAAGTTAATGAAATAAAATCAAATTATGCGAAATTTGAGACTAATAATATATTAATAAACATAATCATTTATGATATATAGTTCAGTCAAAAGTGAAAACTAATATATATTTTGATTAGAATTATGCAAAGAAATATATTAATTATCAAAATTTATCATATTATAATTTGAATTTCATATTATAGTCTAAAATCATGTATTCTTGAATGAAAATTAATATATAATTAACACATGTCATTTGCAGTAGTATAAATAAAAGAAAAAAATTATGAACTGATTTGATTTATATAAGATATATAAATATCGATAGGAGAATTATTAGTTATAATTAATTTTAGTTAAAAAAAATTTAATAGATTAATATTTAATTAAAATTTTTAGATAATTAAAAATACAAATTGAGATATTTAAAAGAATTTTTTTATTTAAAAATAATAATAAGACGAATTTATTAGTGGAAAAAAAAACCAATGTATCGTGTGTGGAGATGGTGGTGCACCGTGGTAGAATAAAGTTGCCGCAGGCTCCAATAGCCAAAGCATGCAAGTTACTCTTTCTTCGTTAGTAAGGAAGTCTCGATTTAGAGCCACGGTTACATTGAAAATTGATGAAGTTTTTATTTGTTTACGTGTTTCTGTCTGTCTCTTTTTTATTAGTGAATTAGTTAAGTATAAATACAAAAATTAAAATTTTGTTAGACTAAAATGATGACTTTATTTTAGATAATAAAATAAATAATATAATAATTAATTATTAAATAAATAATTGATATTATTTACACATATATTATTAATTATATTATATTATTGATAATTAATTTCTTCACTTTATTAATTTTTTATTTTAGAAAAGTCAAATTTAAAAAATTAAATATATATTAATACATTGACGTTTTTTTGAAATTACATTCTCTATTAAATATTAAAAACTTTTAAAACTAACAATTTAAAAGATATGCACTCATAGTACATATTTCCTTTTATCTAACTATAATGACTAAAAATTGACATTTTTTCCACATAAATTTAACACATTTTAATTGAATTAAATTAAAAAACCAAAAAATAACCATAAATGGATAAACAACGCATTAATTAAAATCCATTGTTAGTGTTTGTGTTGCACCCACACTCTCCAAACTCGCGTATTAAAATCTATAACTCATTCTTCCCTCTCTCGCATTTTCTTTTTGTTGTGTTGCATCAATAACTATTTCATCATGCTATAAATGTTAAAATAAATTTAATTCTACTGATCATGTTGTATCTCCCAAATAAATATGCAACAATCTTTCTCTATATTTTTTAATAGTCGATGAATTCTTTTTCTAATATAGTTAGTGCACATTATGAAATTATCAACTATTAATTCTAACATCAGTTACTATATTTTCAAAAAATGTAGGAGCTTCTTATTTCTACTTATCTCATGACATATTTGAATAATTTATAAAAATGTTTTTTCTTCATAAAATAAATGATTTTTTAATGGTTGTAAACATAATTTACGTCACATGTCTATAAAATACCTTGTATAGTAGAAGAATAATAATTTCTCAATAAAATTTCAATTTTTTTGATATATGATATGAGAAATTAAAAAATACACTAAAATTATTTTACATAATATATAGTAAAAATAATTAATTTTATTATTTTATCATAAAATTATGTAACTATTATAATAAAATAATTACATAATTAAGAGTATAGCTTCTTTTATGTATTTTTTGTTGGGTAGTTCCCTTAGTTTCGTTTATTTTATTATATTTTTTTGATAAAATTTATTTTGTTATTTTTGTTTCGTAGTTTCCATCTATTGTTCTGTGTAGCTTCTTTATTCCTTTCTTGGGTTTTCTTTCTCCAATCCCCTCTTTCTCTCTCTATATTCTCTCTCTACACTCTCTTCAATCAATCCTCTCATTTCCTTCAATACTTGTGATTCAAGAATCAATTATCGGATTATAGTTTCGGGAAATTGATTATCTCTCTCTCAACCCTTTCCTCTGATTCCGGCGATGCTATCACTTCCTAAATGAAGTTGAAAAGGAAGCGGGCACTTGAAGTGGTTACTTTTTTAATCCTGATTCTTTGATTTTCCACCGTTATTTATAATTTTTCCTCCTTTTTCTTTTCAATTGAGTTTTTTTGTTCGTTATTGGGGTTTATGTTTTTTTTTTTTTTATTGATTGAGGGGGTTTGCAAGGTGTAATTGTACTGGAGAGTGATTTTCTTGGTTGATCATGTTTGCTTTCTCTTTTTTTGTTTCAATTTGTTTTTCAGTTTTTGTGAATTTCTCTAGTGATTAAAATGTAAATTGGTGCATGCGTTTTTGCTCTGTTTCTTGATCAGGAATTTTGACGTTTACTTTTTGAGATTGGAAGGGGAACATATTTTGATATGAATTTTACATTTTTGTTAAGTGGCTGAATACTTATTGGAGTCTTAATTCATTGTCTGAATAGTTAGTGACTGAACAATGTAATATTCATCATTTACTACCAGTGGATTAATAATTTGAGGAGAAGTTTGCTTCGCGACCCAGCATTCAACATGAAATGAGTTTTCTTTAAGTAAATTTGCAATATTGTAGAACATTAAGCATGCTTTGTATTGTCAGTTACACAGTTCGAAATCAGTTTTAGTTGTTTGTGTATGGTTCCTTGCTTAATTTATTGTTTTACGTAGTTTTTAATCTTTTAACTTATATGCAGTTTTGTTAGTTGTTTGCTGCTCTTTTACTTCACCAGTTGTGTATTGTTAGCTGGTTATGTTAACGTCAACACGATATAAGAGATTTTAGCAGATTCCTTTTAGCTGATGGATCAATTTTTTTTTGACATGTTGCAGCCTCCAAAAATTAGATATTTCATCAACTGTGTTACTGCAGTTCCACTTGAGGAGATACAAGAACCTTTAAAAAACTTTACATGGGAGTTTGATAAGGTGGCTCTATGGCCCTTTTCTTTTTACATTGGTAATTCATATTTTTTTTAGATATGTTTGATTTATTGGTGTTTCTTTTCTCTGAGCAGGGAGACTTTCATCACTGGGTTGATCTTTTTAACCATTTTGATTCATTCTTTGAGAAATATGTAAAACCAAGGAAGGATTTACAAATTGATGACGATTTTCTGGACTCAGATCCTCCTTTCCCAAGAGAAGCTGTTCTTCAAATTCTCCGTGTCATTAGAATAATTTTGGATAATTGCACAAATAAGCATTTCTACAGTTCGTACGAGGTATGACATCTTTCCTACAATCGTCTGTTTCCAATCTGGTCAACTTAATAAGATGTGAGATAAGAATGGTTTGATGCCTTTATTCATGCAATTGTGTTTCTCCAATTTTCGTTTTCTCTCTTTGTCGATGACTTGGAATATTTGTGTTTCAATAATTTTTGAAGTTTAAACTGCGTTACTCTTAGGTTTGTATATATTGCTTATTTATCCTTTCCTGACTGGCATCGGTACTTGAACGGTTTCTTTGAATTTGCAGCAACATCTTTCTTCATTGCTTGCCTCTACGGATCCGGATGTGGTTGAGGCTACCCTGGACACTCTGGCTACTTTTTTGAAGAAAACAGTTGGAAAGTATTCCATAAGAGACGCCTCTTTGAATTCAAAATTGTTTGCTCTTGCACAAGGATGGGGTGGAAAGGAAGAGGGACTTGGACTAATTGCATCAGCTGTGCCTAATGGCTGTGACCCTACTGCGCATGAATTGGGATGTGCCCTTCATTTTGAGTTTTATGCTGTAAATGAGTCAGAAAGTGACCTCAAAGAGGCCGGACCCTTGGTCCAAGGATTGCAAATTATTCACTTAAGTGACGTCAACAAATGTGTGGAAACTGATCTTGGACTTTTGCACAAGTTGGTTACAGAGTATAAGGTACCTGCCAGTTTAAGATTTTCTTTACTGACAAGATTGCGGTTCGCTATGGCTTTTGGTTCTTTGGCTTCTAGACAGAAATACACATGCATTCGCTTGTATGCTTTCATAGTTCTGATTCAAGTGTGTGGTGATGCTGATGATCTGGTTTCATTCTTCAACGCTGAGCCTGGGTTTATCAATGAATTGGTCTCACTACTGAGCTACGAAGATGCAGTTCTGGAAAAAATCCGGGTTTTATGTTTGCATTCACTAGCTGCTCTTTGCCAAGATCGTTCTCGTCAGCCTTCGGTACTCACTGCTGTTACATCTGGTGGGCACCGTGGCATTTTATCTAGCCTGATGCAAAAAGCCATTGACTCTGTTATTAGTGATACATCAAAATGGTCTGTTCATTTTGCTGAAGCTCTGTTATCTCTTGTAACTGTGTTGGTTTCGTCATCGTCGGGATGTTCTGCCATGCGTGAAGCAGGTTTTATTCCTACTCTTCTACCTCTACTTAAAGATACAAATCCACAACACTTGCATCTGATTGAAAAAGCTGTGCGCATTTTAGAAGCTTTTATGGATTACAGTAATCCGGCTGCTGCGTTGTTCAGAGATTTGGGAGGTTTAGATGATACCATCTCTCGCCTGAAGATTGAAGTCTCCCATGTTGAAAATGGTGGAAAGCAGTCAGATGAAATTTTTGAGCCTAGTAGAAGTGTACATATGGTTGGAGGTTCTTCAATTGGGCTAGATGACATGCAGCCATTGTATTCTGAACCATTAATTTCCTATCACCGGAGATTGCTGATGAAAGCTTTATTGCGTGCTATATCCTTGGGAACCTATGCCCCTGGAAATACTGCCCGTATATATGGATCTGAAGAGAATCTGCTGCCTCAGTGCTTATGTATAATTTTCAGACGAGCAAAAGATTTTGGTGGTGGAGTTTTTTCGCTTGCTGCTACTGTCTTGAGTGATTTAATACAAAAAGATCCTACTTGTTTTCCCATTTTAGATGCAGCTGGTCTTCCATCTGCTTTTCTGGATGCTATAATGGATGATGTTCTCAACTCTGCAGAAGCCATTACATGCATTCCCCAGTGTTTGGATGCCTTATGCTTAAACAGTAATGGCCTTCAGGCGGTGAAAGATAGGAACTCTTTGAGGTGCTTTGTGAAAGTGTTTACTTCCAGAACATATCTGCGCGCTCTTACAGGGGACACACCTGCTTCATTATCTAGTGGACTTGACGAATTAATGCGCCATGCTTCTTCATTACGTGGGCCTGGAGTGGATATGTTAGTTGAGATTCTGGAAACTATTTCAAAAATTGGTTGTGCTGTGGATCCCTCATCTTTGTGTCCCGATCCTTGCTCCCCAACCTCTGTTCCTATGGTAATGGATGATGGGGATAAGAATTTGATATTGTCTGATAGTAAGGAGTCATCAAAGGTAGATGACACTGAGCAAATCATTGAGTCATATCCTGATGTGTCAACAATGAATATTGAGTCAATTCTTCCAGATTGTGTTAACAATATTGGTCGTCTTCTTGAGACAATTCTTCAGAATGCCGACACATGTCGAATATTTGTTGAGAAAAAGGGGATTGAAGCTATTCTCCAGTTATTTACCTTGCCTTTAATGCCTCTTTCTGTTTCTGTTGGGCAGAGCATCTCTGTTGCCGTCAAGAACTTTTCCCCGCAGCATTATGTTTCTCTTGCTCGCGCTGTATGTTCGTTTTTAAGGGAACATCTGAAATCTACCAATGAGCTTTTAGACTCCGTTGGGGGAACTCAGCTTGCTCTAGTTGAATCTGCCAAGCAGTCAAAGGTGTTGAAATACCTTTCTAGTCTTGAAGGTGTCTTGGCTCTCTCTGTTTTTTTGTTGAAGGGAACAACTGCTATGGTCTATGAACTAAGCACTTCTGATGCTGATGTATTAAAAGATATTGGGAGAACATACAAAGAAATAATTTGGCAAATATCTCTGTGTAATGACTCCAAGACAGAACAAAAGAAGAATAATGATCAAGAACCTGAGACTTCACAGGCACCTTCATCAACTGTTGTGGAAAGAGAGAGTGACGACGACACAAATGTGCAGACAGTTAGATACACAAACCCAGTTTTTGCTAGGACTGGTTCACATTCCCTGTGGAATGGAGGAGAGCGTGAGTTTCTTTCTGTAGTTCGTTCTGGAGAAGGTTTGCATCGTCGTACTCGGCATGGTATATCCCGTATGCGTGGTGGAAGGACTGCTCGTCACTTTGAAGCTTTAAACATTGATTCTGAAGCATCTTCTAGTGTACAGGAGGCATCTTCGTCCCAAGATTTGAAAAAGAAAAGCCCTGACATTCTTGCCTTAGAGATTCTTAACAAGCTGGCTTCAACAATGCGCTCTTTTTTCATTGCTCTCGTGAAGGGATTCACTTCGCCAAATCGTCGTCGAGCTGATTCAGGGTCACTTGGCTCAGCTTCAAAGTCTCTTGGAACTGTTTTAGCTATGAATTTTCTTGAGGCTCTTAGTTTTTCTGGGCATCCTACTTATGCTGGACTTGAAACTTCACTTTCTGTAAAATGCAGATATCTTGGGAAGGTTGTGGATGATATGGCGGCTCTCACATTTGACAGCAGGCGCAAAAGTTGTTATACTGCCATGGTTAATAACTTTTATGTACACGGAACATTTAAAGAGCTACTGACAACATATGAAGCTACTAGTCAATTGCTATGGACTCTTCCGTACTCTTTCCCATCATCAGATACTGATCTTGTAAAGAAAGGAGAAGGAGCCAAACTGTCCCATAACACATGGCTACTTGATACATTACAAAGCTACTGTCGCTTGCTTGAATACTTTGTAAACTCTTCTCTGCTTTTGTCCCCAACCTCAACATCTCAGGCAGAGCTTCTTATTCAACCAGTTGCTGTTGGCCTCTCAATTGGGCTCTTTCCAGTTCCAAGGGACCCAGAAGTTTTTGTGTGTATGCTGCAATCTCAGGTTCTGGATGTAATCCTACCAGTCTGGAACCATTCCATGTTTTATAATTGCAGTCCTGGTTTCATTGCATCGATTATTTCACTTATTACACATGTATATTCTGGTGTTGGAGATGTGAAGCGAAATCGAAATAACATGTTGGGAAACACAAACCAACGTTTCATGGCCCCGCCACCTGATGAGGCAACCATTGCCACTATTGTTGAGATGGGTTTTTCAAGGGCAAGGGCTGAAGAAGCTCTGAGAAGAGTTGAAACAAATAGTGTTGAAATGGCTATGGAGTGGTTGTTCAGTCATGCTGATGATCCTGTCCAGGAGGATGATGAACTTGCACGGGCGCTTGCTCTTTCCCTCGGAAGTAGTTCTGAAACTACTAAAGTTGACTGTGCCGAGAAGATTATTGATGCGCCAACTGAAGAGGGACACATGAAGAAACCTCCAGTTGATGATATACTTGCTACATCTGTGAAGTTGTTTCAGAGTAGTGATTCAGTTTCATTTCAGCTGACAGATTTGCTCGTTACGCTCTGCAACCAGAACAAAGGCGAAGATCGTCCAAAAGTAGTATCTTTTCTTCTGCAACAGCTAAAACTTTGCCAGTTGGACTTTTCCATGGATAACAGTGCATTAGGTGTGTTAGCACATATTATAGCATTACTTCTTTTGGAGGATGGAAGTACAAGGGAAATTGCAGCTCACAATGGAATTATATCTACCATTATAGATATCTTGACAAACTTGAAAAGAAGACCTGAGTTGGGGAAAGAACTACCAGTCTCCAAATGCTTTAGTGCTTTACTACTTATATTGGATCAAATGCTGCAGTCAAGCTCAAAAACTGAAATTATGGAAGGAGGAACCCAAACTGGTTCCTTGCCTGATTCATCTGGGGAGCATGGTTCCCTGCAATTTCCTGACACAGTTGCACAGGAGGAAAAAAAAATTGATGGGACCGAAAAAGAACCTGGCATGGGTTTTGAGAATGTATTGGGGAAATCTACTGGCTTTGCAACTATTGATGAGAGCCATAAGTTGCTGGATATTGTATGTGATTTGATAAAACAACATGTCCCTTCTGTGGTCATGCAGGCTGTTCTACAGTTATGTGCTCGGTTAACAAAAACACATGCTTTAGCTATGAAATTCTTTGAAAATGGAGGTCTGACTGCTCTTTTTTGTCTTCCTCGGAGTTGCTTTTTCCTTGGGTTTGACACTGTTGTATCAGCTATAGTTAGGCATCTTCTTGAAGATCCTCAAACACTACAAATAGCCATGGAGTTGGAGATACGGCAAACTTTAAGTGGGAATCGCCATTCAGGGCGTGTTTCTCCCCGATCATTTTTGACATCTTTAGCACCGGTTATATGTAGAGATCCTACCGTTTTCATGAAAGCTGCAGCTACAATTTGTCAGTTAGAGACATCCGGCGAAAGGACGGTAGTTGTGTTATCGAAGGAGAAAGAAAAGGAAAAATCAAAGTCATCGAGTACTGAGACTTCAAATGAATGTGTCCGGATATCTGAAAGCAAGTCACATGATGGATCAGGCAAATGTCCGAAAAGCCAAAAAAAGGTTCCTGTAAATCTCACTCAAGTAATTGATCAGCTTCTTGAGATTGTGTTGAAGTACCCACCAATGAAAGGCCGGGAAGATTCTGAGTGTGATACTTGTCTAATGGATATAGATGAAACTACTATGAAGGTGAAGGGAAAATCGAAGGTTGAAGAGACGGTGATATTAGAGCCTGAATCTGAAAGGTATACAGAACTGGTGAAGGTGACTTTTGTCCTCAAATTATTGAGTGACATTCTTCTAATGTATGGACATGCAGTTGGTGTCATTCTCAGACGCGACTCTGAAATGTGTCAATTCCGTACATCTAATCAACCATCTAGACATAGTGGCATTATCCATCATGTACTACATCGGTTGCTACCACTTTCTGTTGACAAATCTGCTGGACCTGATGATTGGAGAGGTCAGTTGTCTGAAAAGGCTTCATGGTTTCTGGTAATTTTGTGTGGGCGGTCTGGTGAAGGTCGTAAGCGAGTGACAAATGAACTTGTTAAAGAATTGACGTCTTTTTCAAATTTCGAGAGCAACTCTGTGAAAAGCAGCTTATCCCCAGATAAAAGGCTTTTTACCTTTGTTGATCTTGTATATTCTATTTTGTCGAAAAATTCGTCCTCTGGTAGCCTACCTGGTTCTGGATATTCACCTGATATTGCAAAAAGTTTGATCGATGGTGGAATAATTAAATGTCTAACTAGTATCCTGCAAGTGGTTGATTTGGATCATCCCGATGCTCCCAAATTTGCGAATCTTATACTCAAAGGTTTAGAATGTCTTACAAGAGCTGCTAATGCTAGTGAGCAGATCATAAAATCTGATGGGACTGAGAAGAGAAGATCTACAGGTTTGAATGAAAGATCTGATGATCAAATAGCAGCCCCTTCTGCAGTTGAAACTGTGGCACATGTTCAGAATGCCAACAGTCAAGATGCACTCAGAGAAACAATGAATAGTGCGCATGATCAAAGAACTTCTCAAGGGGTTCATCAAGCTGATAATCCAAATCAATCAGTGGAACAAGATATCAGAGTAGAAGAAGGGGAGGCAATTGCCCATAATCCACCAGTGGAACTAGGACTGGACTTCATGGGTGAAGAGATGGTAGATGGTGGTGTTTTGCACAACCCAGATCAAATCGAGATGACTTTTCATGTTCAGAATAGGGCAGATGATGACATGGGAGATGATGATGATATGGGTGATGACGGTGATGATGATGAAGATGATGATGATGGAGAGGAAGATGAGGATATAGCAGAAGATGGTGGGGGTATGATGTCTTTGGCTGATACTGATGTGGAGGATCATGATGATGTTGGCTTGGGAGATGAATACAATGATGGGATGATTGGTGAAGACGATGATGATTTTCATGAGAATCGCGTCATAGAGGTGAGATGGAGGGAAGCCCTTGATGGATTGGATCACTTGCAGATACTTGGGCAGCCTGGGGGTGCTGGTGGCCTTATAGATGTGGCTGCTGAACCTTTTGAAGGGGTTAATGTGGATGACCTTTTTCGTCTTCAGAGTTTTGAACGTCGCCGCCAGTCAGGTAGATCTTCCTTTGAGAGGTCGGCTTCTGAAATTAATGGTTTTCAGCATCCTCTTCTTGTAAGGCCGCCACAATCTGGTGATTTTGTCTCAATGTGGTCATCAGGCAGCAATTCTGTATCCCGAGATTCAGAAACTGTGTCCTCTGGGAATCTTGATGTTTCCCATTTCTACATGTTTGATTCACCTATTCTTCCATTTGATCATGTGCCAAGTAGTGTGTTTGGAGATCGTCTGGGTAGTGTAGCACCACCACCTCTGACAGATTATTCTGTGGGTATGGGCTCCTTGCACCTACCTGGAAGAAGAGTTTTAGGTAATGGTAGGTGGACTGATGATGGTCAACCACAAGGAGGTGCCCAAGCGGCTGCCATTGCACAAGTAGTGGAGGAACAATTTTTAGCCCAGATGAGTAGCATAGCTCCTGCAAGCAGTCCTACTGAACGACATGTACATAATTCTGAAGAACGAGAGAAGCAATCTGATGCTCTTCCATCACACGATGGTCCAGGATTGACAGCTGGGGCCGACTCTACTTGTCAGCAGTTTGCAGGTCAAGAGCAGGAAAATGGTACTGAATTCATAGCTCAGCAAAGAAACCTTTCAGTTGATGGTGCTCCGTGTGAGGAAGAGATAAATGTAAATTCTTGTGTTCAAGATACAGGTGAAGGCCTGCAAACTAATGGGCCCATGTCAGCTCAACCACTCTCACTGAACATCACACCAAATGGTGTGGATTGCACTGAAAATGAAATAAATGTTACTCCCAGTGAGAACGCATCAATACCTTCGGAATTCGTGATCTCATCTATTGAGTCTAGTGTTGATGTACCTACTAATGACAACAATGTGCCAGTTGTACCAATGGGTTGCAATGGAATATCAGATGTTGATCGGCAGACTACTAATCTCGAGTTACTGGTATCTGGTTTTGAGACTCCTAATCCAATTGATTGCCCTGCATCATCTATTAATGCCAGTGTTAATGTTGATATGGGTGGTGTTGATGCTGATGGAAATCAATCAGAGGAACCAGCTGTTTCTGAAGACAGGAGGGATGAGCTGTTATCAACTCAAATTGACCAAACTAGTGCAAATAATGAAGCTTCTGGTTCTAATACGATTGACCCTACATTTTTGGAGGCTCTTCCTGAAGGTCTACGGGCAGAAGTTTTGGCGTCCCAGCAAGCTCAATCTGTTCAACCTCCAGTTTATGCACCACCTTCTGCAGAAGATATTGATCCTGAGTTTTTAGCTGCTCTTCCTCCAGATATTCAAGCAGAGGTTTTGGCCCAACAAAGGGCTCAAAGGGTTGCCCAGCAGGCTGAAGGACAACCAGTTGACATGGATAATGCATCTATAATAGCTACGTTTCCAGCTGATTTGCGTGAAGAGGTTTAAATTTTATCCTTTATGCAACACACTGAGTTATTTCTAATGTGACATGATTGTAATCCTTGTGCTTTGCTCTAATACTAGGTACTTTTAACATCTTCTGAAGCAGTTCTGTCAGCACTGCCGTCTCCGTTGCTTGCTGAAGCTCAAATATTGAGGGACCGAGCAATGAGTCATTATCAAGCTCGCAACCTTTTTGGAGGCAGTCACAGGCTTAACAATCGAAGAAATGGCCTCGGATTTGTTCGGCGTCCTGTGATGGATCGAGGTGTTGGAGTTACTATAGACAGGAGGTCTACTCTTGCGGATGCCTTGAAGGTGAAGGAGATTGAAGGTGTGCCGCTACTTGATGCAAATGCATTAAAAGCTTTGATCCGGCTTCTGCGATTGGCACAGGTAATTTTGGTTCTCTTCATGATGATAGTGTTAGGGTGGGTTTTACTGATTTTATTTTCTACTCATAAAATATTCTCTATCATCTATCATCTCTCTCTATAATATTTTATTACATTGCAATATATTATATGAAATCATTTTAGATATCATAAAGGTTATTGTAGTATAATTTATATTATTTTATACATGGCAAAGAGTTGTCAAGTAAATTTAAAGTTTGTCTTGTACTGTACTTTACAGTACCTATTCTTTTGCCAATCAAAAGGACCCTTAGTTCGACCAGCCTCTCTTGCTAGGTGTTAAAAACATTCCTAATGAGTACTATGTAGAATCTTTTTTTTGCCATAAGATTCACTGTGTTATTGTACATATATATTTTATCGTAATGTGTATGTTGGTATCTTTCTGATTATAATAACTTGCTCTGTTTTTGGATCATCATATCAGCCCCTTGGAAAAGGCCTTCTGCAAAGACTCTTGTTAAACTTATGTGCACATAGTGTAACAAGGGCCACTCTTATTTATCTTTTGCTTGATATGATTAAGCCGGAAGCCGAAGGTTCTGTAAGCAGACCCACGACATTTGATTCCCAGAGGCTTTATGGTTGTCACTCCAATACAGTATATGGCCGATCTCAATTGTTTGATGGTAATATTTCCACTTAGTACAGAACATAATTTTCATATTCTTCTCTCAATATTATAGTTTATTGCATGCTGATCTCTCCTTCCATTTTTTCATAGCCGGTCTTCCTCCTCTAGTGTTGCGCCGAATTCTTGAGATTCTGACTTACTTGGCCACAAATCATTCTGCTGTTGCAAAAATGCTGTTTCACTTTGACCAATCTATTCCAGATTCTTCAAATTCTTCTATAACACATATGAATGGAAAAGGGAAGGAGAAGGTTATTGAAGGGGGACCTTTACCAAAACCCTCTGGAACTCATGCAGATGTTCCCCTTGTTCTGTTTTTGAAGCTCTTGAATCTGCCCTTATTTTTACGTAGCACTGCTCATCTTGAGCAGGTCATGGGTCTGATTCAAGTTGTAGTTGATATTGCTGCATCAAAATTAGAAAGTCAATCTCTATCCGAAAAAGCAATTGCAGATACCCAAAATTTGTCGGTTAATGAAGCTGAAAAGGATCCTCCTTTAGTGGAGTTAGACTCTGATAAAAAAGATAAGCATGCTAATATGAAACCATCTCATTCCAATGGGAAGAAGAATGTAGATATGTACAATATCTTCCTGCAGTTGCCCCAATCTGATTTGCGGAATTTGTGCTGTCTTCTTGGTCGTGAAGGGTATTGTTCTTAGCCTTGTCATATTTCTCCTTTGTTTTTGTTAAGTATGCCAACATGAACATGTGGGTTGAAAATTTGTCTTAATATGTCTCACCTGTTAATTTCCATTTCCTGGTCAATATTTTTGTAACTTTTGAGTTGTGATGCAAAAAGGTGACTAATCTGACATTTTTTTAGGCTTTCGGATAAAATGTATATGCTTGCTGGTGAGGTGCTGAAGAAGTTGGCCTTCATTGTTCCCTCTCATAGGAAGTTCTTTATTTTAGAGCTTTCAGAATCATCGCATGCATTGACAGGTTCAGCTGTCAGCGAGCTTGTAACCCTGCAGCAAACAAATATGCTTGGCTTGAGTGCTGGTTCTATGGCTGGTGCTGCCATTCTACGTGTGCTGCAAGTTCTAAGTTCACTCACTTCACTTGATACTTCCGGTGATATGGATATGGAAAGTGATGTAGATCAGTATGGTGACAAAGCAATTATTTGGAATTTGAATACTGCGCTCGAGCCACTGTGGCAAGAACTGAGTAATTGTATAAGTGCAGCTGAGATGCAACTTGGCCAAAGCTCCTCTTGTCCCAACATGTCAAACATAAATGTTGTTGAAAATTTGCACGGTTCCTCTACTTCACCACCTCTTCCTCCTGGGACACAAAGACTATTGCCTTTCATTGAGGCTTTCTTTGTTTTGTGTGAAAAGCTACAAGCAAATGAATCTATCATGCAGCAAGACCATGACAATGCAACTGCTAGAGAAGTCAAGGAGTCTGCTGGTTGTTCAGCTTCAGTGAGTGGAAAATTTTGTGGAGATTCACAGAGAAAGCTGGATGGTGCTGTTACATTTACAAGGTTTGCCGAGAAACATCGCAGACTTGCGAATGCTTTCATTAGGCAAAATCCAGGTTTGTTGGAGAAATCTCTATCCATGATGCTTAAGGCACCAAGACTGATTGACTTTGATAACAAGAGAGCCTATTTTCGCTCAAGAATCAGGCAACAACATGACCAACACTTGTCTGGGCCACTTCGTATAAGTGTAAGGCGGGCTTACATTTTGGAGGACTCATATAATCAATTAAGGATGCGTCCTACTCAAGATCTCAAAGGGCGATTAAATGTGCAATTTCAAGGCGAAGAGGGTATTGATGCTGGTGGCCTGACCAGAGAGTGGTATCAGCTACTATCAAGAGTCATATTTGACAAAGGTGCTTTACTTTTCACAACAGTAGGCAACAATGTAACTTTCCAACCAAACCCCAACTCTGTTTACCAGACTGAGCACCTCTCATACTTCAAGTTTGTTGGCCGAGTGGTATGCTCCTTAACTATATGGGTTGTTTGTATTCGGACCCAAAAATAATAAATATCCCCTCTCCCTTCCTCATTCAAAAAAAATTGGTGGTAGATTGAGATATATAATTAAAGCCACCTCTTACAGTCATATTATATGATGCGCTTTCAGGTTGAGTTGTTCTTTGAAAGTTGTTATTACGATCTTACGTGCAGGTCGGAAAGGCATTGTTTGATGGACAACTATTGGATGTTTACTTTACCCGATCTTTCTATAAGCATATACTTGGTGTTAAGGTTACATACCATGACATTGAAGCGGTTGATCCTGATTACTATAAGAATTTGAAATGGATGTTGGAGGTAAGTACTGACCACTTATTGTCTCTTTTCACCTTAGGTAATGTTTGGTGGACTGTATATAGGTTTGCGGGGTTTATAAGATATAAGGGTTAACGAAAATCCTATGCTGTGTCTCTAGGCAGATTGTATTAGATTGTATAATATAAAAATAAAAACTCACTGTTAAACAGAAAAACAGTACCAAATTTTTTCAAAGTAGTTTTTTTTTTTTTTTTTTAAACTCAATTTACTAAGCAAAGAAAACACATAAAAAGACCAAATAATACCTAAGGCTTAGGTTTGATCTTTACTGTTAGGCATTCCCTTTGTTAGATGATTTTATGTACCACAGTATTGAACGGCGATCCAAAACCATTATTCTTACTTGTATGGAATTGGATACTATAAGCAGTATAAAGCTTATACTAGCTCAGTGTCTCTTAGTGTCTTACATGGTGTGCTGAAAATGGCCATCACATTTTTTTGGAGTTCAGGGTGCACTTATTTTCTGCATGCATTTGTTTTTGTTTAATTTTTTTTTTTTTTGTATATATGTACCAGAATGATGTGAGTGATATTCCTGACTTGACATTTAGCATGGATGCGGATGAAGAAAAACTCATACTTTATGAGAAGAATGAGGTGAGCGTTGTTTTGGGTGAAAGTAAACCTTACATAAAAAACTTGTTAAAACTTTATTGCTACCAGTTTGAATTTTTTTGGTGAGGTGATTCTAGTATATTTACTTGTGATAAATTCTTGATTTATCCTTCAAAAATTGTGAAATAGGTCACTGATTATGAGCTTAAACCTGGAGGAAGGAACATAAGGGTCACAGAAGAAACAAAGCACGAGTACGTTGACCTTGTTGCTGAACATCTCTTGACTAATGCCATCCGTCCTCAAATTAATTCCTTCCTAGAAGGTTTTAATGAAATGGTGCCACGGGAACTTATATCGATCTTTAATGACAAAGAGCTTGAGCTACTCATAAGTGGTCTTCCAGAAATTGATTGTGAGTTGGTTTCTTCATTAGTTAAATTATGTTCTAATCTTCTATGAAGCATCTCAATAATGCCATTCTCCTTGTAGTGAACGATTTGAAGGCAAACACAGAGTATACAGGATACACTGTTGCATCAAATGTTGTTCAATGGTTTTGGGAGGTGGTCAAATCTTTCAACAAGGAAGACATGGCCAGATTACTGCAATTTGTGACAGGAACTTCAAAGGTAATTTTCTCAGAATTTTTACGTCATACTAATTAACTTACTTTGCGTTAAATGGTTGTCATATCATATACTTGAGTGTGTTTTTTTGTTACGTTAATTTTTGCTAGTTCACATCCTAGAGTTATGGTTGTCAGTTTTCGGTTAAATACAAGCCTTGTTGAGTATTTAATATCTTTTTGAATGCAATTGGTAACAACTGTAGCTTTCCTAACTTTTTTTTTTCAGGTTCCTTTGGAGGGTTTTAAAGCCTTGCAAGGCATTTCTGGTCCCCAAAGGTTTCAGATTCACAAGGCATACGGAGCTCCTGATCGACTTCCATCAGCTCATACTTGGTCAGTAATTCTATTTCCATATTCTTTTAGTTACTTACTACAAACTACGATAGCACAGCACATTGAATCTCGGCTATGCTAATACTTTTCTCTTGCAATTGCTTTTTAGCTTCAATCAACTAGATCTTCCTGAGTATACCTCTAAGGAACAGCTTCAAGACCGTTTGTTACTTGCCATCCATGAGGCTAGTGAAGGGTTTGGTTTCGGTTGATCCATATTTTTATGCAATATTTTTGCACAGCAGTTCTGCCATTGTGACTTTGCGTGTCATATGAAGGTCAGGCATCCCTTTCCTTTTATTTCACAAACTCGAACATAAGTGGCTTCCATTTGATAATTGGAGAAAATTTTCACGTGTTTAATAACTTCACTAATTTTCTTATAAATCTCATGGCTCGTTATGCTTCTGCTCAAGTATCTTTTAGATCAAATATGTTATGAATCTCACTTAGTCGTCTCTTTGTTTGTTCAGAAGATGGGAAATCCTCCGGGCTGTTATTCTGTTGAGGAAAGGCTCTATTGGTAGCATAGCATCGCAATGAGACATTCTGATGCAGGGGATTTATTCTGATGCTCCAACAGTAAAAATGGCCAGATTTTTGTTTTTCCTTGTATAATTCTGCCATGCCTAGATTTGGGAGCTGTTGAAATATGCTCCAATCTGAATATATATGTAATTTCTAGGGCCAAACAGCCTTCCATAGGTTTACAATTTGCCAATAAGATTGACGATGTACATATTCTGGAGTATATAGTTGATGCTTTTCTCCAAAAAGAATCCGGATATCATCAGAGCATATTTTTTTTAGAAATAGATCTAGTCTTTATTATAGATTTTAATGATTGTTCTTTTAGTTTGGTTTATTTTTCATTGGGTTTGGCGTGGTCCCCATTCGTTACTGTTATGCTGCACTTTTTTTCTTTCACTTCCATTTTATTCTAACGATTTTTCGGATAAGGATTTTAATGAAATAACCATTTTTCTTTGTATCGTGTTTGAATTTTGGTTTGGTCTCCTTAAGCTTTTTCTTAGTTTTATATTTTTTATATAAGATTATCAGGATGCTGCAAATGATAGGTTAGAATTTTAAGAGAGCCAACAAAGTTAAGATTCTAATTCTTCTATGTGATGCTTTTGTAGTTTACTTTTTATTTAGAAAAAATCTGAGTTGTTGAGTAAACACAGTCCATTTAAGAACATCATAATGAAGTAGAAAATATAATCTCAACACAATTTCTTCGCACTACATAGTTGAAGTTCAAGATTGTGATGTCTTTAAATGTATTATGTATAATGAGGATTGTACTTTTTAGAGGTACAATGGCAAAGAATTGTATAAAGATTTATTCTATAAAGTTAACTTTTTTTTTTAACCCTCCAACTCTCAAGATAAAAAAGTTTTGGCAATTCAAAATTTAGTTGAGAGGTAAATAAATTTTGATCAAAATTATGTACTGAAATTTTAGTTGAAATCGCTGTTAGTAAATTTTTTTTTTTTTTTAATCAAAATTT
>JBBPBR010000003.1:10194620-10220088 GCA_037974775.1 Cicer pinnatifidum | reverse complement strand
ATATTTCAATGAATTTTCAGATCATATATATGTACCACATATGGATATATCAACGTTTTGTTCTTGAATATATTAGATATTGTCACTTTAATATTTGATTTAATCAAAAATCTAAATTAGTTTCTAACTCATCCAAACATCCATAAATTTTATCTATGATGTTAAGTTGATTGTTATTTGTGTTAACTTAATTCATTACCACACATGTATTTGAGTAGATCGTGACCAAAAGCAAAGATATCACCTAATTTTTTTAAAAAAAATTCACAAAATCTAAAACATTTATGTGTTACTACTTATTGTATTCTTTATTTTCATTCTTAGCCCTAGACCCAACGTTTCTTCTTTTCCAATTTCTTCTTCATCTTCCCTTATTTCTTAATCAATACATTTTTCTATCTAACACAAGATATTTCCTTCACATTGCAAACAAACAATCAAACTATTGGAGGAAACAACATATGGATCTCATTCATAGCTTTAAAAATGATTTTTGATAAAAAAAAAAAAAAACACATTCAAAATGACATGACACAAAACCACAACTATCCTTAAAGTTATAACCTTTTATATCAAGCTCTATCAAAACTTATTCAAACTATGCATTATCCATATTTGTCATTGCTCATATTTTCATACTCGTGACCAATTGCTAGTCACTACAACAAATACAACTGATACTTTTGTCATACAAATATTAAAAATTACAATAAAAAAAAAAATCCAAAGAAGAGTCATGAATAGTTTGATACTTTTGACTTTGTCATGTGTTTGAATTTTTTTCTCCTGATTTTCTCTTACTCCATAACCCTACCTCAATTGCATTCCTTGCAAATGTGCTATAAGTTTGTCATTATTGATCGGATAAAATTCACTAACAATAAATTAGGGAAGAAGAAATTAGAGGAAAAAAATGTTAGGTTTAGAGTTAGGGATGAAGATGATCAATAAAATAAGCGTTAAAAATGACTAAATATATTTTGTAAATTTGTGTATTAAAGTCATTTTAATAATTTTATTTTTTTAACTATTGACGTGACACGACACTGAATAAAAGACATATTATATATCACATTAATATTTACATCATAAAATTAACAAAATTAAAAATTAATTTAAGTTAAAAATAAAAATAAAAACATTTAAACAAGTGTCACACCAAAATAGTAGTTTTAGTCGAGGCAGAGATCAAATTGCATCCTATACTCCACATTAAAGGACCAAAATGGTAGTTTAATTTATTAATATATTGAAGAGTTATTTTAATTTTTTGGGTGTTCATAAAAAAAAAAGAAGCATTGTCCATTTATTGTGTCGTAGTAAAAAGCTTGGTCTCAGACGGAAGTGTTTGCTAGGACTGGGATTGTTTTCTTCTCAAAATAAACACAACAAATCAATTCACCAAAATCCAAATCCTAAAATCCCAAATTGAAACTCATTTTTAATCTTCTAACTTCATTCATCCACTACGGATTTTCTTTATCTTTATACTCTCACTTCAATCAATCTTCTCATTCCCTTCAATACTTGTGTTTCAAGGATCAATTTTCAATTTTAGGTTTGGGAAATTGATCCACTCTCTCTCTCTCTCTCTCTCTCTCACAATCCTTTCCTCTGATTTTTGCGATGCTCTCAATTCCTAAATGAAGTTGAAAAGGAAACGGGCACTCGAAGTGGTTAGCATTTTAATCCTGATTCTTTAATTTTCCACAGATATTTCTTTTCCTTGATCAAATTTATAAATTTCCCCCTTTTTTTAATTCAAGTGAGTTTTTTTTGTTATTGGGGTTTATGTTTGTATTTTAATATGTCAAACTATCGTGGTTAAATGTGATTGTATGCTGCAAAACGAGTATTCTTCTTTTTCTAATTTTCCATCTGCTTGAATTCCCAGTTTCATAATTCCTCATGTATCATATTCACAAATGTTAATACTGTGAGTCTATAATCTCTATATATATTTATAAGTTAGAACTCCAAGTTCAAGTTCCAGTAATAACTCATACAAATGTTAACAAAATTTAAAATTATCATTTTTAGCTGGATACAAGTGTGTAAAAATATGTATTCATTCATACAGAACTTATAATTTTACTAACTTGGATAGCGGATGAGAACTTCAAAAAAGCATTTTGGGTTATGTTAACTGTTTGCTGCACTTTTACTTCATCAGTTATGTATTGTTAGCTGGTTATGTTAACGTCAAAATGATAGAAGAGATTTTGGCAGATTCCTAAAAGATGATGGATCAATTTTTCTTTGATTTGTTGCAGCCTCCAAAAATTAGATGTTTCATCAACAGTGTTACTGCAGTTCCACTTGAGGAGATACAAGAACCTTTAAAACCCTTCACATGGGAGTTTGATAAGGTTGCTCTTTGGCCCTTTTCTTTTTACATTGGTAATTCGTTTTTTTTTTTTTTTGGATGTGTTTGATTTGTTGCTGTTTCTTTTCTCTGAGCAGGGAGACTTTCATCACTGGGTTGATCTTTTTAACCATTTTGATTCCTTCTTTGAGAAGTATGTAAAACCAAGGAAGGATCTACAAATTGATGACAATTTTCTGGACTCAGATCCTCCTTTCCCAAGAGAAGCCGTTCTCCAAATTCTGCGTGTCATTAGAATAGTTTTGGATAATTGCTCAAATAAGCATTTCTACAGTTCGTATGAGGTATGGCATCTTCCCTACTATAATTTTTTTTTCCACCTTGGTCAACTTAATAAGATGCGAGCTAAGAATGATTTGATGCCTTTATTTATGCGGGTGTATTTGTCCAATTTTCCTTTTTTTTCTCTTTGTTGGTGATTTGGAATATTTGTGTTTCAATAATTTTTGAAGTTTAAACTGTGTTACTCTTAGGTTTGTATATCTTTCTTATTTATCCTTTAGTGATCCGAATGGTGACTTGGAATATTTTTATATCTTGCTTATTTATACTTAAAATGGTTCCTTTGAATTTGCAGCAGCATCTTTCTTCATTGCTTGCCTCTACTGATCCAGATGTGGTTGAGGCTACCCTGGACACTCTGGCTACTTTTTTGAAGAAAACAGTTGGAAAGTACTTCATAAGAAACGTTTCTTTGAATTCAAAATTGTTTGCTCTTGCACAAGGATGGGGTGGAAAGGAAGAGGGACTCGGACTAATTGCATCAGCTATGCCTAATGGTTGTGACCCTATTGTGCATGAATTGGGTTGTGCCCTTCATTTTGAGTTTTATGCAGTATATGAGTCAGAAAGTGACACCAAAGGGGCCAAACCCTTGGTCCAAGGGTTGCAAATCATTCACTTAAGTGACGTCAACAAATGTGTGGAAACTGATCTTGGACTTCTGCACAAGTTGATTACAGAATATAAAGTACCTTCCAGTTTAAGATTTTCTTTGTCGGCACGATTGCGGTTCGCTAGGGCTTTTGGTTCTTTGGCTTCCAGACAGAAATACACATGCATTCGCTTGTATGCTTTCATAGTTCTTATTCAAGCGTGTGGTGATGCTGATGACCTGGTTTCATTTTTCAATGCTGAGCCCGAGTTTATCAATGAATTGGTCTCACTACTGAGCTACGAAGACGCAGTTCAGGAAAAAATCCGGATTTTATGTTTGCATTCATTAGCTGCTCTTTGCCAAGATCGTTCTCGTCAACCTTCGGTACTCACTGCTGTTACATCTGGTGGGCACCGTGGCATTTTATCTAGCCTGATGCAAAAAGCCATTGACTCTGTTATTAGTGATACATCGAAATGGTCAGTTCATTTTGCAGAAGCTCTGTTATCTCTCGTAACTGTGTTGGTTTCATCATCGTCAGGATGTTCTGCCATGCGTGAAGCAGGATTCATTCCTACTCTTCTACCTCTACTTAAAGATACAAATCCACAGCACTTGCTTCTGGTTGAAAAAGCTGTGCGCATTTTAGAAGCTTTTATGGATTACAGTAATCCAGCTGCTGCATTGTTCAGAGATTTGGGAGGTTTAGATAATACCATCTCTCGCCTGAAGGTTGAAGTCTCCCATATTGAAAACGGTGGAAAGCAGCCAGATGAAAATTTTGAGTTTAGTAGAAGTGTGCATATGGTTGGAGGTTCTTCAATTGGGCCAGATGACATGCAGCCTTTGTATTCTGAACCATTAATTTCCTATCACCGGAGATTGCTGATGAAAGCTTTACTGCGTGCTATATCACTGGGAACCTATGCTCCTGGAAATACCGCTCGTATATATGGATCTGAAGAAAATGTGCTGCCTCAGTGCTTATGTATAATTTTCAGACGAGCAAAAGATTTTGGTGGTGGAGTTTTCTCGCTTGCTGCGACTGTCCTGAGTGATTTAATACAAAAAGATCCTACTTGTTTTCCCATTTTAGATGCAACTGGTCTTCCATCTGCCTTTTTGGATGCTATAATGGATGATGTTCTCAACTCTGCAGAAGCCATTACATGCATTCCCCAGTGTTTGGATGCCTTATGCTTAAACAGTAATGGCCTTCAGGCTGTGAAAGATAGGAACTCTTTGAGGTGCTTTGTGAAAGTATTTACTTCCAGAACATATCTGCGCGCTCTTGCAGGGGACACACCTGCTTCATTATCTAGTGGACTTGACGAATTAATGCGCCACGCTTCTTCATTACGCGGGTTTGGAGTGGATATGTTAGTTGAGATTCTGGAAATTATCACCAAAATTGGTTCTGCTGTGGATCCCTCATCTTTGTGTCCTGATCCTTGCTCCTCAACCTCTGTTTCTATGGAAATGAATGGTGGGGACAAGAAATTGATATTGTCTGATAGTAAGGAGTCATCAAAGGCAGATGACGCTGAGCAGATCAGCGAGTCATCTCCTGGTGTGTCAACAATGAATATTGAGTCAATTCTTCCAGATTGTGTTAACAATATTGGTCGTCTTCTTGAGACAATTCTTCAAAATGCTGACACATGCCGATTATTTGTTGAGAAAAAAGGGATTGATGCTATTCTCCAGTTATTTACCTTGCCTTTAATGCCTCCTTCGGTTTCGGTTGGGCATAGCATCTCTGTTGCCTTCAAGAACTTTTCTCCGCAGCATTATGTTTCCCTTGCTCGTGCTGTATGCTTGTTCTTAAGGAAACATCTGAAATCTACCAATGAGCTTTTAGATTCCGTTGGGGGAACTAAGCTTGCTCTAGTTGAATCTGCAAAGCAGTCAAAGGTGTTGAAATACCTTTCTAGTCTTGAAGGTGTCTTGGCTCTCTCTGTATTTTTGTTGAAGGGAACAACTGTTATGATCTCTGAACTAAGCACTTCTGATGCTGATGTATTAAAAGATATTGGAAGAACATACAAAGAAATTATTTGGCAAATATCTCTGTGTAATGACTCCAATACAGAGGAAAAGAAGAATAATGATCAAGAACCTGAGATTTCACAGGCACATTCATCTACTGTTGTGGAAAGAGAGAGTGACGACGACACAAATATGCAGACAGTTAGATACGCAAACCCAGTTTTTGCAAGGACTGGTTCACATTCTCTGTGGAGTCGAGGCGAGCATGAGTTTCTTTCTGTAGTTCGTTCTGGGGAAAGGGGTTTGCACCGTCGTACTCGGCATGGTATATCCCGCATGCGTGGTGGAAGGACTGCTCGTCACTTGGAAGCTTTAAATGTTGATTCTGAAGCATCTTCTAGTGTACTTGAGGCATCTTTGTCCCAAGATTTGAAAAAGAAAAGTCCCGACATTCTTGCCTTAGAGATTCTTAACAAGCTGGCTTCAACAATGCGCTCTTTCTTCACTGCTCTTGTGAAGGGATTCACTTCCGCAAATCGTCGTCGAGCTGACTCAGGGTCACTTAGCATAGCTTCAAAGGCTCTTGGAACTGTTTTAGCTACAAATTTTCTCGAGTCCCTTAGTTTTTCTGGACATTCTACTTATGCTGGACTTGAAACTTCACTTTCGGTAAAATGTAGATATCTTGGGAAGGTCGTGGATGATATGGCGGCTCTCACATTTGACAGCAGGCGTAGAAGTTGTTATACTGCCATGGTTAATAACTTTTATGTACACGGAACATTTAAAGAGCTACTAACGACATATGAAGCTACTAGTCAATTGCTATGGACTCTTCCGTACTCTTTCCCCTCATCAGATACCGATCTTGTACAGAAAGGAGAAGGAGCCAAACTGTCCCATAACACATGGTTGCTTGATACATTACAAAGCTACTGCCGCTTGCTTGAGTACTTTGTAAACTCTTCTCTGCTTTTGTCCCCAACCTCAGCATCTCAGGCAGAGTTTCTGATTCAACCAGTTGCCGTTGGCTTGTCAATTGGGCTCTTTCCAGTTCCAAGGGACCCAGAAGTTTTTGTGCGTATGCTACAATCTCAGGTTCTGGATGTAATCTTACCAGTCTGGAACCATCCCATGTTTTATAGTTGCAGTCCTGGTTACATTGCATCAATTATTTCACTTGTTACACATGTATATTCTGGTGTTGGAGATGTGAAACGAAATAGAAATAACATGTTGGGTAACTCAAACCAACGTTTCATGGCCCCTCCACTTGATGAGGCAACCATTGCTACTATTGTTGAGATGGGTTTTTCAAGAGCAAGGGCTGAAGAAGCACTGAGAAGAGTTGAAACAAATAGCGTTGAAATGGCGATGGAGTGGCTATTCAGTCATGCCGATGATCCTGTCCAAGAGAATGATGAGCTTGCACGGGCACTTGCTCTTTCCCTAGGCAATAATTCTGAAACTACTAAAGTTGACAGTGTCGAGAAGACTACTGACTTGCCAACCGAAGAGGGAAACATGAAGAAACCTCCAGTCGATGATATACTTGCTGCATCTGCGAAGTTGTTTCAGAGTAGCGATTCGGTGTCATTTCAGCTGACAGATTTGCTTGTAACACTTTGCAACCAGAACAAAGGTGAAGATCGTCCCAAAGTAATATCATATCTTCTGCAGCAGCTAAAGCTTTGTCCGTTGGACTTTTCCATGGGTAACTGTGCATTGGGTGTGTTAGCACATATTATAGCATTGCTTCTTTTTGAGGATGGAAGTACATGGGAAATTGCTGCTCAGAATGGAATTATACCTACCATCATAGATATCTTGACAAACTTAAAAAGCAGACCTGAGTTGGGGAAAGAACTATCAGTCTCTAAATGCATTAGTGCTTTACTACTTATATTGGATCAAATGTTGCAGTCAAGGCCAAAGTCTCCAAATATTGAAGGAGGAACCCAAACTGGTTCCTTGCGTGATTCATCTGGGGAGCATGGTTTACAATTTCCTGACACAGTTTCACTGGAGGAAATAACAATAGATGGGAATGAAAAAGAACCTGGCATAGGCTTTGAGAGCGTACTGGGGAAATCTACTGGCTTTGCAACTATTGATGAGAGTCATAAGTTGCTGGATATTGTATGTGATTTGATAAAACAACATGTCCCTGCTGTGGTCATGCAGGCTGTTTTACAGTTATGTGCTCGGTTAACAAAAACACATGCTTTGGCTATGAAGTTCCTTGAAAATGGAGGCCTGCCAGCTCTTTTTAGTGTTCCAAGGAATTGCTTTTTCCCAGGGTATGACACTGTTGTATCGGCTATAGTTAGGCATCTTCTTGAAGACCCTCAAACACTACAAACAGCCATGGAGTTGGAGATACGACAAACTTTAAGTGGCAATCGCCATTCAGGGCGTGTTTCTCCCCGATCATTTTTGACATCTTTAGCACCGGTTATATCTAGAGATCCTATTGTTTTCATGAAGGCTGCTACTGCAATTTGCCAGTTAGAGACATCAGGTGGAAGGGCGGTGCTTGTGTTGTCGAAGGAGAAAGAAAAGGAAAAATCAAAATCATCGAGTACTGAGGCTTCAAATGAATGTGTCCGGATATCTGAAAGCAAGTCACATGATGGATCAGGCAAATGTCCGAAAAGCCAAAAAAAGGTTCCTGTAAATCTCACTCAAGTAATTGATCAGCTTCTTGAGATTGTGTTGAAGTACCCACCAATGAAAGGCCAGGAAGATTCTGAGTGTGATACTTGTTTAATGGATATAGATGAACCTACTATGAAGGAGAAGGGAAAATCGAAGGTTGAAGAGACGGTGATATTAGAGCCTGAATCTGAAAGGTCTACAGAACTGGTGAAGGTGACTTTTGTCCTTAAATTATTGAGTGACATTCTTCTAATGTATGGACATGCAGTTGGTGTCATACTCAGACGCGACTCTGAAATGTGTCAATTCCGTGTATCTAATCAACCAGCTGGACATAATGGCATTATCCATCATGTACTACATCGGTTGCTACCGCTTTCTGTTGACAAATCTGCCGGACCTGATGATTGGAGAGGTAAGTTGTCTGAAAAGGCTTCATGGTTTCTGGTAGTTTTGTGTGGTCGGTCTGGTGAAGGTCGCAAGCGAGTGACAAATGAACTTGTTAAAGAATTGATGTCTTTCTCCAATTTCGAGAGCAACTCTATGAAAAGCAGCTTATCCCCAGATAAAAGGCTTTTTACCTTTGTTGATCTTGTATATTCTATTTTGTCGAAAAATTCGTCATCTGGTAGCGTACCTGGTTCTGGATATTCACCTGATGTTGCAAAAAGTTTGCTTGATGGTGGAATAATTAAATGTCTAACTAGCATCCTGCAAGTGGTTGATTTGGACCATCCCGATGCACCCAAATTTGCGAATCTTATACTTAAAGGTTTAGAATGTCTTACAAGAGCTGCTAATGCTAGTGAGCAGATCTTAAAATCAAACGGGACTGAAAAGAGAAGATCTACTGGTTTGAATGAAAGATCTGATGATCAAATAGCAGCACCTTCTGCAGTTGAAACTGTGGCACATGATCAGAATGCCAACAGTCCAGAAGCACCCAGAGAAACAATGGATAATACACATGATCAAAGAACTTCTCAAGGGGTTCATCAAGCTGATAATCCAAATCAGTTAGAGGAACAAGATATAAGAGTAGAAGAAGGGGTGGCAATTACCCAAAATCCACCAGTGGAACTAGGAATGGACTTCATGCGTGAAGAGATGGGAAATGGCGTTGTTTTGCCCAACCCAGAGCAAATTGAGATGACTTTTCATGTTGAGAGTAGGCCAGATGATGACATGGGCGATGAAGATGATGATATGGGTGATGATGGCGATGATGATGAAGACGATGATGATGGAGAGGATGAAGATGAGGATATAGCAGAAGATGGTGGGGGCATGATGTCTTTGGCTGATACAGATGTGGAGGATCATGACGATGCTGACTTGGGTGATGAGTACAATGATGAGATAATTGGTGAAGACGATGATGAATTTCATGAAAATCGTGTCATAGAGGTGAGGTGGAGGGAAGCTTTAGATGGATTGGATCACTTGCAGATACTTGGGCAGCCTGGAGCTGCTGGTGGCCTTATTGATGTGGCTGCTGAACCTTTTGAAGGGGTTAATGTGGATGACCTTTTTCGTCTTCAGAGTTTTGAACGTCGCCGCCAGCCAGGTAGATCTTCCTTTGAGAGTTCTGCTTCTGAAATAAATGGTTTTCAGCATCCTCTTCTCGTAAGACCATCGCAATCTGGTGATTTCATCTCAATGTGGTCATCAGGTGGCAATTCTGCATCCCGGGATTCGGAAACTGTGTCATCTGGAAATCTTGATGTGTCCCATTTCTACATGTTTGATTCACCTATTCTTCCATTTGATCACGTGCCAAGTAGTCTGTTTGGAGATCGTCTGGGTAGTGTAGCACCACCACCTCTAACAGATTATTCTGTGGGTATGGGCTCGTTGCACCTACCTGGAAGAAGAGTGTTAGGTAATGGTAGGTGGACTGATGATGGTCAACCACAAGGAGGCTCTCAAGCGGCTGCCATTGCACAAGCAGTGGAGGAACAATTTTTAGCTCAGATGGGTAGCATAGCTGCTGCAAGCAGTCCTACTGAACGGCAGGTTCATAATTCTGAAGAACAATATGATGCTCTTCCATCACGCGATGGACCAGTATTGACTGCTGGGGCCGACTCTACTTGTCAGCAGTTTGCAGGTCAGGAACAGGAAAATGGTACTGAAATCACAGCTCAGCAATTTAACCTTGCAGTTGATGGTGCTCCTTGTGAGGAAGAGATAAATGTAGACTCTTGTGTTCAAGAGACAGGTGACGGCCTGCAAACTAATGGGCCAATGTCAGCTCAACCACTTTCACTGAACATCACACTGGATAGTGTGGATTGCACTGAAAATGAAATAAATGTTACTCCCAGTGAGAATGTAGCAATTCCCCCAGAATTTGAGATCTCATTCATTGAGTCTAGTGTTGATGTACCTACTAATGACCACAATGTGCAACCAATGGGCTGCAATGGAACATCAAATGTTGATGAGCTGGCTACTAATCTGGAGTTATCAGGCTCTGATTTTGAGACTCCTAATCCAAGTGATTTCCCTGCATCATCTATTTATGCTAGTGTTGATGTTGATATGGGTGGTGTTGATGCTGATGGAAATCAATCAGGGGAACCAACTGTTTCTGAAGACAGGAGGGTTGAGCTGTTATCACCTCAGAACCCAGAGGTTGCTCCAGATGTTACTCAGACTGACCAAACTAGTGCAAATAATGAAGCTTCTGGTGCTAATACAATTGACCCTACATTTTTGGAGGCTCTTCCTGAAGATCTACGGGCAGAAGTTTTGGCATCCCAGCAAGCTCAATCTGTTCAACCTCCAGTTTATGCACCACCTTCTGCAGAAGATATCGATCCTGAGTTTTTAGCTGCTCTTCCTCCAGATATTCAAGCAGAGGTTTTGGCCCAACAACGAGCTCAAAGGTTTGCCCAGCAGGCTGAAGGACAGCCAAGTGACATGGATAATGCATCTATAATTGCTACGTTTCCTGCTGATTTGCGTGAAGAGGTTTAAATTTTACTTTTCTGTTATGCAACATACTGTGTAATTCTATTTAATGGAAATATGACATGATTGTAATGCTTGTACTTTGCTCTATGCTAGGTGCTTTTAACTTCTTCTGAAGCAGTTCTATCAGCACTGCCATCTCCATTGCTTGCTGAAGCCCAAATACTGAGGGACCGAGCAATGAGTCATTATCAAGCTCGCAACCTTTTTGGGAGCAGTCATAGGCTTAACAATCGAAGAAATGGCTTGGGATTTGTTCGGCGGCCTGTGATAGATCGGGGTGTTGGAGTTACAATTGACAGGAGGTCTGCTGTTATGGATGCCTTGAAGGTGAAGGAGATTGAAGGTGAGCCTCTACTTGATGCAAATGCATTAAAAGCTTTGATCCGACTTCTACGATTGGCACAGGTAAAATGTGATTCTCTTTATGATGATGTTAGGGTGAGTTTAATTTTCTTAAAAGTAAGGAGTGGACAAAAAAACTCTAGTTGTACCATTTTTAATTTAAAAACTAGTCCCGGGACTGAACAAAATGAGGGTAGAGTTTGGAAAAACAGATATTCCCTCTCTTCATATATTATATAAAGTAATTTTACATATCATATATATATATATATATATATATAGTGTATTTATATTATTGTGTCTGTCCTGTCTATTGTCAACCAAACACTACATCACAAAAAATTGTCGAGTAACTTAAAGGTTTATCCCGTACTATACTTGTACTTATGTATTCTTTTGCAAATCAAACAGACCCTTAGTTACACAAGCCTCTCTTGCCAGGGGTGAAACACATTCCTAATGAGTACTGTCTAGATTTTTTTGTGATAATCTGTATTTCATTGTAATGTGTATGTTGGTGTCTTTCTGATTATGATAACTTGCTCTGTTTTTGAATCATCTTGTCAGCCCCTTGGAAAAGGCCTTCTGCAAAGACTCCTGTTAAACTTATGTGCACATAGTGTAACAAGGGCCACTCTTATTTATCTTTTGCGTGATATGATTAAGCCGGAAGCTGAAGGTTCTGTAAGCAGACCAGCTACATTAAATTCCCAGAGGCTTTATGGTTGTCACTCCAATACAGTATATGGCCAATCTCAATTGTTGGATGGTAATATTTGCACTTAGGGCAGAACATAATTTTCATATGTTTATCAAAATATTATTGTTTATTGCATGCTGATTTCTCCTTCCATTTTTTCATAGCAGGTCTTCCTCCACTTGTGTTCCGCCGAATTCTTGAGATTCTGACTTACTTGGCCACAAATCATTCTGCTGTTGCAAAAATGCTGTTTCAATTTGACCAATCAATTCCAGATTATTCAAGTTCGTCTATGACACATATGAATGGAAAAGGGAAGGAGAAGGTTATTGAAGGGGGACCTTTACCAAAACCCTCTGGAACTCATGCTGAAGATGTTCCCCTTGTTCTCTTTTTGAAGCTCTTGAATCGACCCTTATTTTTTCGTAGCACTGCTCATCTTGAGCAGATCATGGGTCTGATTCAAGTTGTAGTTGATATTGCTGCATCAAACTTAGAAAGTCAATCTCAATCCGAAAAAGCAATTGCAGATACCCAAAATTTGTCTGTTAATGAAGCTGAGAAGGATACTCCTGTAGTGGAGTTAGACTCTGATAAAAAAGATAAGCATGCTGATATGAAACCATCTCATTCCAATGGGAAGAAGAATGTAGATTTGTACAATATCTTCCTGCAGTTGCCCCAATCTGATTTGCGGAATTTGTGCTGTCTTCTTGGTCGTGAAGGGTATTTTTCTTAGCCTTGTCATATTTCTCCTTTTTGTTAAGTATGCCATCATGAACATGTGGGTTGAAAATTTGTCTTAAGACTCTCACTTGTTATTTTCCATTTCCTGGTCAATATCTTTTTAACTTTTGAGTTGTGATGCAAAAAGGTGACTAATCTGACATTTTTCTAGGCTTTCGGATAAAATGTATTTGCTTGCTGGTGAGGTGCTGAAGAAGTTGGCCTTCATTGTTCCCTCTCATAGGAAGTTCTTTATTTTAGAGCTTTCGGAATCATCTCATGCATTGACAGGTTCAGCTGTCAGCGAGCTTGTAACCCTGCAGCAAACAAATATGCTTGGCTTGAGTGCTGGTTCTATGGCTGGTGCTTCCATTCTACGTGTGCTGCAAGCTCTAAGTTCACTCACTTCGCTTGATACTTCCGGTGATATGGATATGGAAAGTGATGTAGATCAGTATGATGACAAATCAATTATTTGGAATTTGAATACTGCACTCGAGCCACTGTGGCAAGAACTGAGTAATTGTATAAGTGCAGCTGAGATGCAACTTGGCCAAAGCTCCTTTTGTCCCAACATGTCAAACATAAATGTTGCCGAAAATTTGCACGGTTCCTCTACTTCACCACCTCTTCCTGCTGGGACACAGAGACTATTGCCTTTCATTGAGGCTTTCTTTGTTTTGTGTGAAAAGCTACAAGCAAATGAATCTATCATGCAGCAAGACCATGACAATGCAACTGCTAGAGAAGTCAAGGAGTCTGCGGGTTGTTCAGCTTCAGTGAGTGGAAAATTTTGTGGAGATTCACAGCTAAAGCTGGATGGTGCTGTTACATTTACAAGGTTTGCCGAGAAACATCGCCGACTTGCGAATGCTTTCATTAGGCAAAATCCAGGTTTGTTGGAGAAATCTCTGTCCATGATGCTTAAGGCACCAAGACTGATTGACTTTGATAACAAGAGAGCCTATTTTCGCTCAAGAATCAGGCAACAACACGACCAACACTTGTCTGGGCCACTGCGTATAAGTGTAAGGCGAGCTTACATCTTGGAGGACTCATATAATCAATTAAGGATGCGTCCTACTCAAGATCTCAAAGGGCGATTAAATGTGCAATTTCAAGGCGAAGAGGGTATTGATGCTGGTGGTCTGACTAGAGAGTGGTATCAGCTACTATCAAGGGTCATATTTGACAAAGGTGCTTTACTTTTCACAACAGTAGGCAACAATGCAACTTTCCAACCAAACCCCAACTCTGTTTACCAGACTGAGCACCTCTCATACTTCAAGTTTGTTGGCCGAGTGGTATGCTCTTGAGATATATAATTAAAGCCACCTCTTACAGTCGTATTATATTATGCGCTTTCAGGTTGAGTTGTTCTTTGAAAGTTTTTATTATGATCTTACGTGCAGGTGGGAAAGGCGTTGTTTGATGGACAACTATTGGATGTTTACTTTACCCGATCTTTCTATAAGCATATACTTGGTGTTAAGGTTACATACCATGACATTGAAGCTGTTGATCCTGATTACTATAAGAATTTGAAATGGATGCTGGAGGTAAGTACTGATTTAAAATCTTGACCACTTATTGTCTCTTTTCACCTTAGACACTGTTCTGGGCACTGTATAGAGGTTTGGGGTGTATAAAATATAAGGGTTAACTAATAGGACAATCTAGTTATCTTTGGTATTGGAAAATCTTTTTATGCAGTGTCTGTGGTGCATCAATATATGACTTTCTTAATTGTATAGTACCATCCAATGCTGTGTCTGTAGGCAGACTTTATTAGATTGTATAATATAAAAATAAAAATTCACTGTTAAACAGAAAAACAGTACCAAATGTATTCAAAGTAGTTTTTTTTTAAACTCAATTTGCTAAGCAAAGAAAACACATAACTAGACCAAATAATACCTAAGGCTTAGGTTTGAGCTTTAGTGTTAGGCATTCCCCTTGTTAGATGATTTTATGTACCACTGTATTGAATGGCGATCCAAAACCATTATCCTTACTGGTATGTATACTGGATACTATAAGCAGTATAAGCTTATACTGCTCAGTATCTCTTACTGTCTTACATGGTGTGCTGAAAATGGCCCTCACATTTTTTTGGAGTTCATGGCGCACTTATTTTCTGCATACATTAGTTTTTGTCTAATTTCTTTTTTTTGTATGCGTGCACCAGCATGATGTGAGTGATATTCCTGACCTGACATTTAGCATGGATGCCGATGAAGAAAAGCTCATACTTTATGAGAAGAATGAGGTAAGTGAGCATTGTTTTGCGTGAAAGTAAACCTTACATAAAACGCTTGTTAAAACTTTATTGCTACCATTTTGAATTTTTTTGGTGAGGTGATTCCAACGTATTTACTACTGACAAATACTTGAGTATTCCTTACTATTGCTTTTTCCATCCTTCCAAAATTGTGAAATAGGTCACTGATTATGAGCTTAAACCTGGAGGAAGGAACATAAGGGTCACAGAAGAAACAAAGCATGAGTACGTTGACCTTGTTGCTGAACATCTCTTGACTAATGCCATCCGTCCGCAAATCAATTCCTTTCTAGAAGGTTTTAATGAAATGGTGCCACGGGAACTTATATCGATCTTTAATGACAAAGAGCTTGAGCTACTCATTAGTGGTCTTCCAGAAATCGATTGTGAGTTGGTTTCTTCATTAGTTAAATTATGTTCTAATCTTCTATAAAGCATCTGAATAATGTCATTCTCCTTGTAGTGGACGATTTGAAGGCAAACACTGAGTATACAGGATACACTGTTGCATCAAATGTTGTTCTATGGTTTTGGGAGGTGGTCAAATCTTTCAACAAGGAAGACATGGCCAGATTACTGCAATTTGTGACAGGAACATCGAAGGTAATTTTCTCAGAATTTTTGTGTCATACTAATTAAATTATTTTGCATTAAATGGTTGTCATATCATATACTTGAGTGTTTTTTTTTTTTTTTTTTTTGTTTCATTAACTTTTGCTAGATCACATCCTAGAGTTATGGTTGTCAGTTTTCGGAGAAAATACAAGAATTGTTGAGTATTTAATATCTTTTGAATGCGATTGGTAACAACTATAGCTTTCCTAACTTGTTTTTCCAGGTTCCTTTGGAGGGTTTTAAAGCCTTGCAAGGCATCTCTGGTCCCCAAAGGTTTCAGATTCACAAGGCATATGGAGCTCCTGATCGACTTCCATCAGCTCATACTTGGTGAATAATTCTACTTCCATATTCTTTTGGTTACTTGCTACAAACTACGTTAGCACAGCACATTGAATTTCGGCCATGCTAATACCTTTCTCTTGCAATTGCTCTTCAGCTTCAATCAACTAGATCTTCCTGAGTATACCTCTAAGGAACAGCTTCAAGACCGTTTGTTACTTGCCATCCATGAGGCTAGTGAAGGGTTTGGTTTTGGTTGATCCATTTTTTATGCAAATATTTTTTTGAACGGCAGTTCTACCATCGTGACTTTGCATGCCATCTAAAGGTCAGACATCCCTTTCCTTTTATTGTTCACAAACACAAACATAAGTGGCAACCATGTGATAATTGGAGAAATTTTTTCATATGTTTAATAACTTCACTAATTTTCTAATAAATCTCATGGCTCAGTATGCTTTCGTTCAAATATCTTTTAGATCAAATATGTTACGAATCTCACTAAGTCATCTTTGTTTGTTCAGAAGATGGGAAATCGTCCGGGGCTGATATTCTGTTGAGGAAAGGCTCTATTGGTAGCATAGCATCGCAATGAGACATTCTGATGCAGGGGATATATTTATTCTGATGCTCCAACAGTTAAAATGGCTAAAATTTGTTTTTCCTTGTATAATTCTGCCATGCCTAGATTTGGGAGCTTTCAAATTGCCAATGGATGGCCTCCATACTGTGGTGAGCTATTGAATTATGCTCCAAACAGCCTTCCATAGGTCTACAAGTTGCCGATAAGATTGACATTGTACATATTCTGAAGTACATAGTCATGCTTTTCTCCAGAAAGAAATGGTTTCAATCATCAAAGAGGAGTTTGAAAGGTGGCGTATTTACAGCACAACCAGTGATGGCATGATGGAACATGGTCACTAATTGTTGCATAGCAGCAATACATCACAAATATTCCAATTACTTGATTTGTTATTTATAATAGTCTAATAATTATCCCTTTTAGTTAGGATAAGCTTTTTAATGGCCTAATTAGTCAGTGTCTCAATCATGAAATGAAAATAACCCTTAACGTCTTCTTTTAAGAGACGGCGTATGTGTGTTGAAATTTCAAATATTTGATTATGTACATATCTATCGTGGAAATAATCTATTAGATTTGAGTGTAGCATATAGATTACCATAATTATTTTTGATACAATCATCGTAAACATAGTTGTGTAAAAAAAAAAATTTATAACATTGTAGAACTTGAGTAGAAGTATATACGCCACGGCCGCACTCATTGTAATCATGTAGTATTTATTCTCTACGGTCAAGGTCGTCACTGTACTAGATGTCTTTAGATTAAAATTGAATGGTTTGAAAAGGCCAACAAATTAATAAAAAAAAATTATAAATCAGCAATTAAATTTGATGGTTGAAATATTTTTGCAGTTAATATGTGAATGTAGAGAATCTCTGAATTAGAGTCATGGTTGATATTTATTTTATTAATTCGATCATATATATGAAAATTTTAATTATATTGTCATTTATAAAATTAAAACATTATAAAATGTTTTTAGCAAGCCATTTATCTAACTATTATAAAGAAATGACAAGAACGTTTGCACATTTGATCGTAAATTTGTAATATAAGCATGAGATGAGATGGAGCTATCTTTACTCCTTGAGCTAGCTTTAATTATTTCATAAATACATATAGACATTTTAAATTATCATTACTAAATACATATATGTTTCTTTTACAGGAAATATTCTATATTTGTTAAGCCAAATATCATAATTGTTTGCAAATATATAAAAAATTTAATAACTACTCCTTTCTTAGTAAAAATAATAATACTAACTACTTTTATCTTAAATATAAGAAAAAAAAATTGAAGTCAATACTTTAATTTATTTCTTTATTTATTTATTTTATATTTAGAATGAGTATCTTCTAAAAATTTATAGAATAAATCAGAATGAGCTTGTTCAATTTGTTGGAGCATTCTCACAAAATCTAACAATTAAATTATTGTGAATATCAATATAGAATATGCAAGTATATTTGTGGTCGAATAGAATAATAGCTACCAACCATTGGAGCTTACGTCTAAGAGAATATATTAAACTCCTACGATAAAGGCGACCCAACATATTTGGAGGTCTAAAACGAATTTTAATATAAGATATAAAATGAATTTTTTAAATTTTAATATGACATCATTAAATTAATATAACTGTTTTTTTTTTTTTCAATTTTTAAGACAACATTAAATTTAAAAAAGATTTATATATTTTAATTTTAAAAATATTAAAATTTGAGACATTTTTATTAAGTAAATTTTATTTTAGGCCTTTTAATAAAAGATTTTTTTTTTAATTTTCATGAAAGTATATAACGATTACTTTAGTGGTCTTACCTCGAGCATAGAATTATTTTCAGCAGAAAAAATGTATGAAAAATAAATGAGTTTGAGTTTAGTGGAATGAACTAAATTTCTAGGATGTGGTAAATTCGAATTCAAAGTACCGTTTAAGAAGAATTATCTCCGTTTAGTATCTAACGCGTGAAAAAAAAAAAAAAAAATAGTTGCTAACATGTGAATATGTACCACCCGGTAGCAGCAGTACTCCTCAAACACAGATACGAGCCGATTCCTCCGTCCAGGTGCATGTCTGTGTATAATTAACTATTAATCGGTCCAATTATTAATTAATTAATTAAGCTTAAAATAATAGTAAATAGCTCGTGAACAAGGTGACACATCTGTTTTATTCTTTATAATATAATACATACACTGTCTTCATTAGTGTCTCACGGTCGAAAGAACTGTCATTAGAAACAACTCCAAAACAAATCTACTCAAACTCCAATTGTTTTTTTAATCAATCCCCTCCCATATATAGCCCGTGACACACACAAAAACAAAAAATTAAATATACCACGTGAACCCGAAGTTTTGGCGATCCAAACTATAATCAGTAAAACAAGCTTACATTATAAGTGCTATACATATATACTTAAACTTAATTATCATAATTTCATCATACAAACACAATTTGTTTTTTTTTTACTCAGTCAAACGACCACAAATGGATAGTCAAAATTAATTTTAATATTAAAGTAATTTTAAAATTCGAGCTTCCCTAAACTTAATTTATAGGTACTTTGTAAAATCAATTTTTGGTTGAGTCAAAGCATACACATATACATATATTGCCAGAGATTTACAAAATAGAATTAATATTGTGAAAGTTTTATATAATTAAAAATAATAGTTAATATTATATTAAAAATTTTAAATGTCATTCATTTAAAATAATTTTTTTTTACTAAAACGATACTAAAAGCATAATTAGTATATAATGTAGTAACGAACTATATATATTATTTTTGTTTTATAATGAATATTATTATTAATTTTTAATATATTTTAATTATTTTATTTCAATTGTATTCGATTGTTATTATGTACACTTATATGTGTGCGAAAGTCTTAAGTTATACCCATTTTAAAAAAGAAAAAAATATAAAACTGTAGTGAGTATATATATATGACGAGCCACTCGTGAAGCAATGAACCAATAATTTTGTGCGTGATACGGTTGAATGCATGAAAACCGCATGTTGGTAACTAGTGCCAGAGCTCAAAGAACTTGGTCGCATCCTATTTATCAATTTGATTATTACCGATTATTCTTCTATTATGTTATAACTTAACCTTGTAATTTGTGCTTTATTTTAGATTTCTCTCTCTTACGCACATGAGAGTGAGTGGCATTATACATGTGATAAAGCTAAGATAAGAGCAGAATTTTTTAAATATATTTAAATTTCTTTAACAGTTATATTAATACAGTGAAATTAAATAATTTAATGTATCATTTGATTAAATATAAATGTACAAATTAAATAATTTAATATATGACTTGATCACACTTCACTTTAAGGAGTCTAAAGTATCGATAATTCGTCAGTTAACTCATTTATATTTAATATATATAGATTGATGAAGACAAATTTAACCTAAAATTTAATATAATATACACGTTTTAGAGTTTATTTGAGTAACTTTCATCATCATCAATTTTATTTTCTTCTTGTTCAAAATTTACAACATACTCCCAACAAAAAATTTAACAATATTTAAGTTCAATTACGATTTATTTGTAAAAAATGTTGCATCATTGAAATAGATGAATATTGATATGACTGTGACCAAGGAGAAATGTATACAATTATTTTAAATAATTATATATTATACATGATGTTCTAAAGAGTTAATTTTATGTATTTGATTGTTATTTAAATTATGCTTAGAATTGTGAGCAATATGGATGTTTGATTCTGCTATAATATTTAAGAAGTGTATGTCATTTGTAAATGCTATGCTAATCATTGATATAATTATGTTGTTGTTCATAGTTTCAAACTTGCATGAGTTGATTCATTTTGTCAAAATTTTTGATTTAATTAAGACAAACACACATGCATACTCATTCTCTGTCACGTAGTTATTCATATCAATTGTCTATTTCAAATTATTAGTCTAAATTATTTAAAACTTATTTTATTATATTATTGTATAATCTAAATAGTCTGATTTTATATTACCGGTCATTTATATCTCACTTGTCTCTAAAGTAGACAAATAGGTGAATTATATTTATTATTTGTTATATATAGATAGCATCAGAGTGGTCTAATTGGTTTGAAAGAGGGTCACTCATCAAATCATTATTTTTCCTTTTATCTTAATTTTTATATAAAATCCATTTTGGAATTTCTTCAAACATGATAAGTTAATTGGATGGTGACAAAATTATCATCCGCGATTATATATCCACTTAAATATGTCCTAATTTGAAGGAAGTAAATTCACTTTCATCTGGTGCGGATTTTTTCTAAAACTAAAATTTGGATCGGAGACGGATTTAAAATTGTTGATATATCCGTTCTAAATTTATTCCATTGTTTAAATGATTGTCATTTTTAAATTATATATATATATATATATATATATATATATATATATATTTAAATTTAATATATTTAATATTTTTTCAGAAATTTTAAATTATAATTTATTTTCTATAAAAAATGATTTTAATATTTTTATTTTATTATATTAATTATCATAAATATAATTTTATATATATATATGAATGAGTGCGGACGTGATACAGACGAAGAAATCATTTGTGCGGGAAACAAAACCCACTTTGATCCACTCCTTTGCCATGCCTAAACATGACCCTCAAATATTCTATCCGTGAATGATTCAATTTCGTTGTTATCTCCCACCTAATATGCTGCCTATACAATTCATTGGCCACAAGAAGCTAAACAACAACAAAGGGTCACGAGATTGGTTTCTCTACATCAATAGCATATTCATCAATTTTGGACTTGCATTTTTAATTCATTTTCTCCAAATCTACATGCTCGCTTGTGAGTGGAATAGTTCATGTATAGTACAAACAAAGTATTTGTCATAACAATATCAATGTAATTAATGATAATTCAATGATGCGTGAGTTACCTTAACTAATTTTACAAGAAAAAGAACTAGTCTCTAGCTCATAAAATGGAACAATAAGTTTTGCTTAGCTCAAATTAGAATGCTGGTTGGTTGTGTATATGATTCACCATAAAAGTTAATGCTTAGCTAGCTAGCTTGCTAGCTATATACACATGCAATATAAGAATATGCAATTGGTTTTGTTTTTCAGAAACTGCATGTGTAAATTGGCTTTTTTCCCACAACATAGAAACATGGTACATGATTGAACAAAATTGGAGTACTAATTAAAGTCACAAGTTTTTTGTATATAGTTTTTTTGTACATTATGTAGATATTTTAGAAAGTTTTAGGCCTCATGGTATGTTTTGGAATTTTCTGAAAACATAAAATTCACGGATATAGAAACAAGATAGAAAATAATAAGTTTAGTGAGTTGTATTGAAGTATCAAGTCATGTATCACACGAGGGACCATACAAAAAGTGAACATTCTACCAGCTGCAAAGAAAATTAATGGTCTTAGAGACCAAAATAAACCCTCCAAAAGGGTTTTTGAAACCCTCCAACCTTATACTTTTAATCAACAAAAACATGACACGTGGCAGCTTTATTATGCTTTTGAGAATCCATTTCTGAACAATCATATATTTTTTTTTAGTACTATAAATAAGAGATGATCCTTGCTAGGCCAATGTGCTCTGAGTCCTCTGAATATTACATTACATTCATTAGACCTTAGCCATTTTTCATTCTTCAATTTCAATCTCCTCCAAGTATTTCTTACACAGGAAATTTTCTCCATATACATTGAAACATCATCAATAATTTAGCAACATTTTGTGGTTCCACATTGTTGATCTCATAATGGATCTCATTCATACACTATTTATTCTCTGGATTACATTGATACTTATAAAACATAATTTGAGAAATGTAGAAGGAAGGAACCATCTTCACACCAAGCAAAAGAAAGTCTCCCTTGTTCCTTCTAAGTCTTCCAATGAGTCAGAAAATCCTTCCAGTTCTTCTCCCAGTGTTCCTTCTGATCCTTATCCAAACGATCCTCGAGACTCCGATTCAGACTGTATTTTCGATGTACGATCATTTGGAGCAGTTGGAGATGGTTCAACTGATGACACGCCTGCATTCAAGGCAGCTTGGAAAGCAGCTTGTGGTGTAGAGTCTGGAGTTGTTCTTGTTCCAGAAAGTTACATCTTTAAGATCACTTCAACTATCTTTTCAGGTCCATGCAAGCCTGGATTAGTATTTCAAGTAAGATAATAACTTATATTCAATTTCCAATTTCATCACATCATTTTATTTTGTTACAAACATTATTTCTTAAAATATCTACTACTATTATTATATGATGATGGTAGTATTATTATTAACAAGGTTTAAATGTAACTAGGTGGATGGTATGATAATAGCACCAGATGGACCTGATTCATGGCCAGAGAGAGATAGCAGAAATCAATGGCTTGTATTTTATAGACTTGACCAAATGAGTCTTAATGGTACAGGAACTATTGAAGGCAATGGAGATCAGTGGTGGGATCTCCCCTGCAAACCTCACAGGGTAATTATCTTTTTTATTTGTCTTAATCAATAACACTTTCAATTTATTCTCCTAATTACCATATTATTATTGTTGCATGTATCTACTGTTAAATCATACACTACACAGTTAAACACCACTAATTAATAATTTTTAACTTTTTCAGGGTCCAGATGGAAAAACTTTATCAGGACCATGTGGTAGTCCAGCTGTGAGTAAACCATTAATTAACTTTCTACATAAATAATAACAAGATTAATTTTGATATACGTTAGGATAAAACTTCTTTTTACTACTTTATATAACGTTTAAGGTAATTATGACTGAATTCAAATATTTATAGTGCACATTGAATATAAATTTAATCCAATAGTATATTACTAATGTCTTCTAGTTGTTTTTATTTTAAAAAAAATTGTAGATGATACGGTTCTTCATGAGCTCGAATTTGATGGTGAGTGGACTGCAAATTCAAAACAGTCCTCAATTCCACATGAAATTCGATGGCTGCCAAGGAGTGTTGATTGATAGGCTAACCATTTCTGCACCTAAACTCAGCCCTAACACAGATGGAATCCATGTTGAAAACTCACAGGCTGTTGGAATATATAACTCTATGATAAGCAATGGTATTAATGGCTATAGTCCAATTAATGTTTACTTACTCTGTTTGGTTATTAATTAGCTTCTATATTAATTTCACTATTTCTATTATAATAATAGGGGATGATTGCATTTCAATTGGACCCGGAACCTCAGATGTCGACATAGCTGGTGTAACTTGTGGTCCTAGCCACGGGATTAGGTTGGTACATTTCATAATCTTCTCTTATTTTTCTCATTTAATAAAAATTAGTGCCACTATCAAGTAAACAACATGTTTTTGCATCATCATAGACAAATGTTACTATTTAGTAGTAATGTTTGGCAAATCAAACCAAACATTAAACCGATTGAGACATTTAGTTCAAAAGTTCAATAGGATTTCAACTGCAGTCGAACCAATAATCATGAATTTTTTTTTAACCTTTTAATATCGGCTTCACTAAAGTTCGAATCTAAATCTTTTGACCTCTTGAACTCCTTCCACTTTTAACTTAAATCAATTAAACTATTCAACTACTCGTTTGCAATACTCTCTTTCTTATAAATAAAAAATTAAATTATCAACAGAATCTAGAGAGATGAAATATGAAACCAATCTCCAATTTCTTCACTAAATTTAGTGATATTAAATTTGATCATGAGTCACTAAGCTTGGTGTTTTGTTAATTTTGTACAGCATAGGAAGCCTTGGTGTGCACAACTCCCAAGCATGTGTTTCAAACTTAACAGTCCGTGACACAGTGATAAGGGAATCAGACAATGGACTAAGAATCAAGACATGGCAAGGTGGAATGGGATCAGTGACAGGTTTAAAATTTGAGAACATTCAAATGGAAAATGTAGGAAATTGTATCCTTATAGACCAATACTATTGTTTGACAAAGGAATGTCTAAACCAAACATCAGCTGTTCATGTTAATGATGTGTCCTACAAAAACATTAAGGGTACTTATGATGTTAGAACTGCTCCTATTCACTTTGCTTGTAGTGACACTGTGGCTTGCACAAACATAACACTATCTGAGGTTGAGCTTTTTCCTTATGAAGGAGAATTGTTGGATGACCCTTTTTGTTGGAATGCTTATGGGAATCAAGAGACATTGACTATACCTCCAATTAATTGCTTAAGAGAAGGTGACCCTGAGACTGTGGGTGATCTTTCTACATACCAATGTAGTGATTAATTAGTATTAGAGACATTAATTACTCTAAATTTTGTTATATTGTATAATACATAGGTATAGAGTCTTGATAACTATTAGTATATGTTTTGTTCTGTGTATGCCTCTTAGGATTCGTCCTTATTTGGGTGTATTATTCCCATATTGAGTGATGAGTTGTTGAATGACAATATAAAGTATATGTCTATGTGAATCCAAATGAATGTGAACTTTGGATATTTAGCTTATATAGAGTAATCTTCATTGGGGGCAATATAGTGAAAAACTCTACTACAAATTTGCACAAGATATATATAACCAAATTGCTGGGACATTTCTCTCCGTTAATTTTCACTAATCACTTGAATTGAATCCAATATTACCTAGAGTGGCACGAAGTTCATTTCACATAGGCTATTCCTATTTGTTGTCTTTGTTTCTTTTATTGCATTTGAGACATTCAATACAGAAAAAACATTAATATGTGAATTTTTATACGGCATTTGAATTCTTATTTTGGGGTAGATTTTATTTACTTCGATGAATGACTTCAGTTAACTCGGTATTATATGCATTTTATCTTTTTTATGTTATTAATATGTAAATTTATTTACATATTTATCATTTTTTATGTAATATTTTAAATTTAAATTATATAATTGTCCGTCAATGTAATTTTATCATTTTTTACGTAATATTTTAAATTTAAATTATATAAATTATTCGTCAAAGTAATTTTATCATTTTTTATGTAATTTTAATATTGTTTTCATTCAATTTATATAGTTATC
>JBBPBR010000003.1:10161240-10173800 GCA_037974775.1 Cicer pinnatifidum | reverse complement strand
TTATTTTTACTAAATATGCATTTTAAATAATGCACTGTCTTTATCTTCAAAGATAAGTCACGTTTCATAAAAAAAATTGTTTTAATTATAAATTTATATTTTGATTATTAAATGTATTTAGTCATTTTGTTAAAAGTCCCTTTATTATTTTATTAGTGTCATTGTTTAACTAAAATATCAAACGAAGGACAATTTTGAAACACAAGTACACAAAATAAACAAATTTAATATATTTATTTTATTTATAAAAGTTTAAAAAATTTATTTGTGTGAAATTGTCTCGTGATACTTATAAGGGGCGTAGTGTTTCTCTTTTAAAAAAAAATATATATTTAATTTACAAAGGAGAATTTATAACTATATTGAACAATTCCCCTCTGTACTCTTCCAAATCCTCTAAAATTAAGAGATAATAAATTAAACTTAAATGAAATTTTACTCCTTTCCTTTTTAAAATTCAAACCAAACACAAAAACTTAATCTCCTTTCCAAACACCTCCAACCAAACACAACTTTAATAATCTGACAATGAATTCCTAATGGTACCAGAGCATCATCACTGTTACTCTCTCCCGGGAAAACCAAACACACTTTTCTCTGATCTCAAATCTGAATTCTGAATTCTAAAATCACTAATAATCACCACATCAAATTCTGAATCTTCTTCTCCATCACCATAACTAGATCTCATTCCCACAACATTCAAAATGTCAGGGTTTCTACATCAAAGAAGTCTCCACAACCCTTTTTCAAATTCATTCCCAATTTCATCTTCCTCGTCAACCAATTCAAAGAAATCCATTTCAATTTTCAGTCCCACAATTCTCCTTTCCCTATTATCCCTCATAGTTGTGCTCGGTGTTTTCTCCCCTTGGTTGGGTATGCCCCAAAATCTCTTCTTTACTTCAAATCCTTCAATTTCCAAATGGGGTCACTACACATTGGACCAAGCACTTACCTTTGTGGCAAAAAATGGAACTGTCATAGTTTGTATTGTTAGCCAACCTTATTTGCCTTTTCTAAATAACTGGTTGATTAGTATCACTATGCAGAAGCGTCAAGATATGGTTCTTGTTATTGCTGAGGATTACCCTTCACTCTATAAGGTTAATGAACTTTGGCCTGGCCATGCTGTTCTTATTCCTCCTGTGCTTGATGTTGAAGCTGCTCATAAATTTGGTTCTAAGGTTTGCCACTCAATGCTAATCCTGTCTCTTTTTTTTTTCATTGAGCTTTGTTATATTTTGGTAGTCTTGAAGATTTCATGGTTGATGATGTTGGTTTTTGGTTGATACCTTTTTTTAGTTAGTTTCATTGCTTAGATTTTAGTCTTGCTTAATAATGTGATCATGGTTATCACTTATCGGTGTATCTTTACTATACATGCCAGTCATTTCATGATTTGATACAAAATTAAACTTAATCAATACGAATCTGTAATGTCTATTCACTCTGATTTATTTTGGTTAAACCTAAATCCGTGTATTTTGGACATGAATCTCATCATTAATCTAATGAATCCCGATTTACTCTGATGAATCTTTATTCATTCTAATGAATTACTATCTAAACTTAGTGTAGCCAGGGAGCCAGCTGCTTTTTTTATCAACTTCATATAGCTAACCACTTTTATTTTGTCATTTGATTTACTACTTGAATTAATTTGAGGTCCATATACGATATATCAACTTACAGTTTATCGATGTCACGTTTTTGTACGTAAAAATGTGTCATATTTTTATTGATAATGAATCTTATTATTGATGTTGAAGAATTAAGGAAAATCATATTTGATTCTCATTTATTTTATATTATTCTGTTTTATTCTATTTTATGATTTAATTTTATTTTATGATTCGGTCATTATTACTCAATATTGCTATTGTAATTTATTTTTCTTATATAAACAATTAGACCTATAGTAATAAAATATGAAAGTATTGCACGAGCTCTTGGTTAAGGTTCCACAGGGGTTTGGGTTCCAAAACCAAAAGAAGGTTAAACGGATTTTGTGACGCTCTAACCAACTGAGCTAAAAAGTCTACCTTGATTTTTTTTTTTATCTACTTATCACATAATACCCCACGAAAGGCAACCCTAATGGGTAGCGGCGGCAGCAACAGTTTGGGTGAACAATCAGACGTCGCCGACAATATTGGTTTAGGCCGGGGCAGCGACCCAGGCGGCAGTAGCGGTTGGAATGCTTTATCTAACAATGATTTTTCCAATTTTTTTGGCCATGAGGGAACTTCTACTACCCTCAAGGTTGAAATCGAGAAACTCAATGGAAAAAATTATGTCGAATGGTCCCAAATCGCAAGATTGATACTAGACTGTAACGGAAAATATGGTTTCATAACTGGAGAGGTGCAAATGCCTGCCACAACTGATCCGAATTACAAGTTTTGGAAATCTGAGAACTCTATTATTATTGCTTGGCTGCTTAGTAATATGGTTTCAGCGATTAGAAAACCTTTTATGTTTTTGCCTACTGCGAAAGAAGTTTGGGAGGCTGTCAGAGAAACATATTCTGACATTCAGAATTCTTCTCAAATTTTCTATCTCAAATCACGATTGTGGCATGCCAAACAAGGAGATAGAGATGTCACTACCTATTATAATGAGTTGATGACACTATGGCAAGAATTGGATCTCTGCTATGATGATCATTGGAAGTGCTGTGAGGACATTGTTTTGTTTCTTAAGAGACAGGAGAACGACAGAGTATTCATGTTCTTGATTGGGCTTAATAAGCGGCTTGATGAAGTCCGAGGCAGAATATTGAAAAAGATTCTATTGCCATCACTTCAGGAAACGTTCTTAGAAGTTAGAAGAGAAGAGGCGAGACAAGGTGTTATAATGGGTAAGTCACCTTCTGTTGTTGAGGTTGAAAGTTCTGCCTTAGTCACTAAGAATGAAGACGCGAAGAGAGATAGCAAGAAACCATGGTGCGAACATTGCAAATGTCCATGGCACACATGTGATACATGTTGGAAGCTCCATGGAAAACCTCTAAATTGGAAGAAAAAAGGAGGAAACGAAGGTCATGTCCTCCAAGCTGGCACCTCTAATCAAGAGAAGCAGTCTTCTTCAAGCCCATCTCCTTTCACCAAGGAACAATTAGATCAATTGTACAAACTCCTTGAGTCTCAAACTCCTTCTTGCTCCATAGCTCAGAGAGGTAATTTTCCAAATACTGCTCTACTTAGTGTCACTCCAAGCCATACTTGGGTTATCGATTTTGATGCTACTGATCATATGACTGGAGAGTCGAGTCTATTTTCTTCTTATAGTCCTTATGTAGGTAACCACAAAATTAAAATTGCAAATGGCTCTCTTTCAGTCATTGCAGGAAAATATTCTGTTATTTTGTCACCTGTGTTAACCTTTAAAAGATGTTTTACATGTTCCCAATTTATCATGTAATCTGTTATCTATTACTAAACTAACAAATGGTATAAATTGTCAACCTAACTTCTTTCATTCTCATTGCACTTTTAAGGATTTGAGCACGAGGAAGATGATTGGCAATGCTAAGGAGAGTGTAGAACTCTATTATCTTGACAATGGACTCGACTTCAAAAACCAACAAAAAGTGAGTACTTGCTTTGAATCTATTTTTGTTCCTTCTAATAATGATATTATGTTATGCCATTTACAGTTAGGACATCCTAGTTTTCCGTATTTGAAACATTTGTTTCCTAAACTATTGTCTAAGAAGGATTTGTCTTTATTTCATTGTGAAACTTGTGAATTTGCTAAACATTGCCGTTCTTCTTTTTCTACACAATCATATAAACAATCAAAATCGTTTGCAGTTATTCATAGTGATGTTGGGGGTCCTAATAGAGTAAACACATTTTCTAATAAAAAATGATTTATAACTTTTATTGGTGATCATACTAGAATTTGTTGGGTTTATCTATTGAAAGAAAAATCGAAAGTTGAGCAGGTTGTAAAAAATTTCTGTAAAATGGTGCACACTCAATACCAAACAAATATTCAAGTCTTCAGAAGTGAAAATGTTAAAGAATATTTTAATATACTTTTGTCCGATTTTTTTCTTGCCAATGGGGTTGCTCATCAAAGTTCTTGTGTTAATACACCCCAACAAAATTGAATTGCAGAGAGAAAGAATAGGCATCTTCTTGAGGTTGCTAGAGTTTTACTATTTGCAAATAAGGTTCAAATATATTTGTGGGGTGAAATTGTTTAAACTGCATCATATTTAATTAATCGAATGACATCTAAAGTTTTAGATTTTCATACCCTTCTTGATGTTTTTCGAAATTATTTTCCTTTGACTAGTGTCTCTGCTGATTTGCCACTAAAAGTTTTTGGTTGCACTGCTTTTCTTCATGCACATAAACAATTTGACAAACTCGAGCCACGAGCAATAAAATGTGTGTTTATCGGTTACTCTTCGACTCAGAAGGATATCGGTGTTTTGAACCAAAATCAAAAAGAATTTTTGTAACCATGAGTGTTACTTTTATTGAAAATCATCCATTTTTAACTGACATTCATCTTCAGGGGGAAATTATAAGGAAGATTCATCTTTTAACTTTTGAAAATATCATTACTTTAAGTGATATAGAGTTGTCATTCATGCCCAATAATCCATATTGGAACTCAATCTACTTTTGAATGAGGTTTCGACATATTCGGGGGCGACAATTTCAAATCAAAATCACAATAATCAAATTCTTGCTCTTAATAATAATGAAGGACCATATGAAATGCCACAACATAATGACTTAGATTAAGAGACACAAAGCAGGCTTACTACCATTTACCCTACTTGGAAGGGAAATGTCTTTGAAAGAAGAAACCTTAAATAGAGAAATGAAGGACCCATTCTTTGTTTAAGGAGATTGCTTGTGAGGGTCAACACTCACAGGTTCCTTGAGCCAAGCACAAGCAATCTCCTTATAAGTTTGGTTCAAATGTGTGCAAACTACAAAAATCCCTTTATGGTCTCAAGCAATCTCTAAAGGCTTGGTTTGAAAAATTCACTAAGTCTGTCAAAAGGCAAGGATATATGTAGGGATAATCAGACCATCCGTTGTTCATGAAGTTCTCTAATGTTGGTAAAATTGCAATTCTAAATGTAGATGATATTATCCTCACAGGAGATGACGTTGTTGAGATGGAAAGATTGAAGAAATATTTGACAAAAGAATTTGTGATCAAAGATTTAGTCGCGCTTAAATATTTTCTTGGTATGGAAGTTGCTTGCTCAAAGAAGGGAATTATTGTTTCTCAAAGGAAATACATCCTAGATCTCTTGGAATAAACTGAGATGAGTGGGTGTAGACCAACAGATACTCATATGGAATTAAATGCTAAACTTTGGGAGAAAGGCAGTGCTCCTGTTGAGATTGGAAAATACCAGAGGTTGGTTGGCAAATTTATTTATCTAGCTCACACTAGACCTGACATCGCTTTTTGTGTGAGTGTTCTAAGCCAATTCATGTATTCTCCCTAAGAAAAACACTTGGAAGTAGTTTATCGGATCTTTAGGTACTTGAAATCCAATTCCAGAAAGGGGTTGTAATTCAAGAAAACTAATGACAAAAAAGCCTCTATATTTACAGATGTTGATTGGGCTGGATTAGTTACTGATAGCAAATCCACTACTGGATATTGTGCCTATGTTTGGGGAAATGTAGTCACTTGGAGAAGTAAGAAACAAGGGGTTGTTGCTCGAATCAGTGCAGAAGTCAAATTCAGAGCAATGGCTCAAGGAATCTGTGAACTTTTGTGGATTCGTAAACTCTTGGACGAACTGAAAATGAAAGTTGACTCACCCTTAAAATTGTTCTGCGATAGCAAAGCAGGAATAAGTATAGCTCACAACCCTGTACAACATGATAGAACCAAGCACATTGAGATTGACCGCCATTTCATAAAAGAAAAAATTGATGCTGGAATTATATGCTTGCCATTTGTGACTTCCAATCAGCAAATTGCTGACATCCTGACAAAAAGTTTGGCAAGACCCAATTTTGAGCGACTTATAGCCAAGTTAGGCATGACAGATATTTATGCACCAACTTGAGAGGGGGTGTTGAAGAATCAAGGAAAATCATATTTGATTCTTGTTTATTTTATATTATTCTGTTTATTTTTACTTTATGATTCTGGCATTATTACTCAGTATTACTATTGTAATTTTTATTTTTATTTTTATATAAACAGCTTAGGACTGTAGTAATAAAATATGAAAGTATTTTCCCATTTACTTTCTTCAATTCACATAAGATCTGATTCTCAATTTGATAACCATTGATGTGATTTCATTATAGGCTTGTAACTATGTCATGTGCTTTAATTATCTGGTGTGTGTTTTGAATTATTGTTATTATCTTGGACTATTTTTGGAGATGTAACACACTTTGTCGTTGAGGGTGGTAACTTTTTGAGTGTATCTTTGCTGTGGTTTTATTAATTATTGGATCTGTTTCTTTCTCTTGGGTGGTGCTGAGTTTTAGAATCCATGTTTGTTTATTTCACTGTATAGGGTTTCTTCAACTTTACAGCAAGGAGACCAAGCCATCTGCTGAAGATTTTGGAGCTTGGATATAGTGTAATGTACAATGATGTTGACATGGTTTGGTTAGCTGATCCATTTCCTTATCTGCAAGGGAACCATGATGTGTACTTTACAGATGATATGACTGCAGTGAGTACTAATATAATTTAATTTTTTTTATGCTCTATTTAAATTATTATATTATAATAACTTGAAGCTAATCAATCCCAGAAACTTGTCTACAAAAATGCTTTTATCGCATGTTTAATACTGTAATGTATATAATTCTGTTTCGATAAAAAAAAAATGTATACAATTATGGTCGATAACCGTATTAGTTAGTTGGTTAGTTAGTACCAGAGGCAGTTAGAAAAGGTAGGGAGAGGCAAACCTTAAACGTTCTGTACGTCTTTAGCTATATTCAGGAGAGACTTTCCTTATTCTTCCTAAGTACCAGGTTTCTAAAGAATTCATATTGGATGTATCAGTTGGAAGTGAAATGCTTGATACACATTTTATTCACACACTTTATCAATGGATAAATTTAATGTGGGTTTCACTAAATAACCTAAGCCTTTTCTGAAACTCTCTCTATTAGTCTGTCATATAATGTATTGCTAACATTTCTCTTTGTTGAAGAGCCTCAGCAAAATATTAATACAGGGTTCTCTGTGTTTCATCAAGTGTAATTTTATAACGTGTGATGCAGTTTATCTGTATTATCATCTTACAATTTTGTTGGGTCAAAAGATTGAACATAAGACTTTTAAGTTTGTTTAAATATGTGCTGAAGTTCTAGTGATTTGTTGTGTTTTTTTAATGGCTGACTCTTTTCAATTTCTTTGTGAGACCAGATCAAACCATTAGACCATTCTCACGATTTACCACCACCAGGAAAAAAGGGGCGCCCATATATATGTAGTTGCATGATTTTCCTTCGCCCTACCGATGGAGCAAAGCTAATATTGAAAAAGTGGCTTGAGGAACTTCAGCTTGAGCCATGGTCCAGAACCAAAAAATCTAATGATCAGCCTGCTTTTAACTGGGCTTTAATGAAGAATGTTAAAGAGGTATGTTACAGTTTTCTTATTTCCTTCTAGTTTGTAAACTTTCCGAACACTAATTAGACTAATATACAAGAAATTATTTGTCTTAAGAATTTATTTTAGAGCTTTTTGATGATCAAATAGGTTTTTTTTTTCTGATTAAGTAGCGTAGCTCATGCCATCGTAGGCAAGAGATCAAATATGTTTTTGCATGACAATTTTGTTTTAAAAAAATTCCTTGTTTTTAACAAAAAAGCTATAAACAAAAAATGTTCTGCTTCAATGGTCCTAAGACTTCCTTTTCATGATTTTCCCCATTTCATTTGCAGGTTGACTTGTACCTTCTTCCACAAGCAGCATTCCCTACAGGAGGATTATATTTCAAGAACAAGACATGGGTAAAGGAAACTAAAGGAAAGCACGTTATAATTCATAACAACTATATAGTTGGTTTTGAGAAGAAGATTAAGCGATTTCGTGACTATGGTTTCTGGTTGGTGGATGACCATGCAAATGAGTCTCCTCTAGGTGGATTATGACGCTATTCTTGTTACAAGTTTATCATCAACTTAATTTGGTCCCCAAGCATTTAGATCCGGAACATGCTTTCTGCCACAAATTGTTCCTCCTATGTTTTCCGAAGATGTTTCAACTGTTGCTGTCAACACAGAGACAGGATTGGGGTAGAAAAATGTATCTTGTTTTCAATTTTGAGATGAAGAAAGGTGCTTACAGATGGGTACATTTTATTGAAGGGCCCAAAGAAGAAAAGGGTACATTTTATTTGGTTCGTAAGAGTTGTACTTGTACCTGATGATCTACACGATTGTCTAGAAAATGCTTCAAAGAGTTATCAATATTCAATTAGATGTGTATGAAACAAATTTTTGTTGTGACAGCCATTTATTGAATATTTTAATATTGAACTTTCAATTAGCTTATATATATGAAGCATTTTTCTCTGTTATTATTCCCGTACATTTAAACTTTTAAACTTTGAATATTAATTAGCAACTGTCTTGTACTACTTAAAAGTAAATTTAAAACCATATTGTAAAAAGCCTTTAGCCAAATATTGGGAAAATGCAATGTTGCGCATCATTAAAAAAGGAAACGGTGTAGGCAATGCGTTTGCCGGGAGTCGAACCCGGGTCTATTGCTTGGAAGGCAATTATCCTAACCGTTGGACTACAAACGCTTGTTGTTGTTTTGTATTGCCATATTTCAAATATAAAATAGTATTTGGATCAAATTTAAAAGTTTTTTTTTTTTTTTATGGAATTAAATAATCAATTTTTGTGAAAAGCTACAACATGTTAAAATATTTAAACGGTTTGAATATCATTAGTTGAGACAGTCAGTTTTGAGGCCCATGTTAAAATGTTAGTAGTACCTCTGGGTTAAAATATGAGAAACTTAATCATGCACCCAAAAAAGAAATGGCTTGCCTTCATGTTGAAAGCCAAAGTTTGTACATCATACTACATTCTTGATAGACAATTCAAATAGAAAGATAGTGGTATATATTTTTCTAGAACAAAATTACAAGCCTTCAAGAGAGAACAATTGATCAGCAACTAATACAAGAATTTTACAAATGCTACATTACTAAAGCTTAATTTAAAATTATTTATTTCAAAACATATTTAAAAATTCCATTTAATTACTTTAGATGCATTTTTAGGACAATTCAACAACTGATCATCCTTGTACACAACGCCAAATATGAAAAAATAGGAAAATATAGAGTTTAGATTTCCGGCGTGTATGAAGCAACCATTCCCTAATATACCTCTATATTGTTTTTTTTTTCACATTAATCAGAACCAACAACAACAATACACTTAGGAAACTGTCAGATGGTCGCGAGAAAATGAGCAAAACTAGGGTACTTGGGCTCCCAACCAGCTTCTTGGCGAGTTCTTGTGTTGTTTAATCTCTTACCTAGAGGGCCATCAGTCACTGAAAAAGAAAAGATAAAATGTAACAACACTCTTAGAATCATATGTTCTTTTGTGGTTATTGTATTTACCTGTCTTACTACACGATAACCACAAAGATGTATGTTTCACTAACAAACATAGAACTTACCAGTAAACTTATCAAAACTTTTACTGAATTTACCACTTCTATTCACCAGATCCATCATTTCTTGCCTGCAAAAAATGAGAACAGTGTAAGATTCCTTTACAAAGAATCAGATCAGAACATGGTATATCGACATTCAATATAATAATATAACATCGGAAGTTTAAATAGAAATACTGCAAAAGTAAATTGCCATTCGATAACTTAAAGAGTGATCACCGAACCTAGACAAAGGATGATTATCACAGCCCAAGAAAATCCGTTTATGGAATTTTTTCTTCAAGATTGCAACTAAGAGGGAGGCTGCATCCTGGTGTGAAAGCATGTCAAAATGAGCACCATATTAACCCCATCATAATCACTATTACTAAATGAATAGAAATATGTTACAGAAAGCATAATATTGGAAAAAATATGAAAGGAATGAAAGTAAAATGCGCCTCAGCATCATCATATACAGACATAATAAACTACTGGTGGATTTGTAGAGGTTATGGTTGACCAAAGGAACGCTATTTGATTCTTGAAATTCTCAATAGATGGTGAGGAATGGACATAGGTCCCATTGACAAAAATAGTACAAATAATCTGTATGAATGTATCTACTATTATTGCTGCTTTCATTCTGTATATTTACATTTTCGGCACAGTTAAACAAACTTTTTCAAAAAGCATTATGATATAGCGCTTTTGGCTAGTCTTCTTCAATTTGACTCTCTGAATCATAGTTAGTTTTGTACATGCTAAGTTTCCCAGTCCTGTACATTCCCTTCTCCTTGTTTGGGTTTGTTCGTTAAAATATATTTAAATCACTAATAGTCTTAAGCGGATATAATCTCTTTCTAGTTGTCATGAACCGATTTCATGAAAATATCAGTGGCTGATATTTTAATTGATATTTGTGAACATTCCCACCATTTTTCTCAGGCTATCTTTATCAAGAGATTCAGAAGAATAAACTTTGATAGTTCAACAGTATATAACATTATTGGAAAAATAAGGAAAGTAAATAAAAGAAATAACTTGATATGAAAGACCATTCTGACCTCATAATGTATAAGATTCAAGATGTGATCAGGGCGACTATCAACAACACCCTTTTCTAAGTAATAATTGTGCGCCCCTCTATCTGCTTTGTGGAATTAGTCAAGGATTGCATTGACACTAAAAGCATAAAGGCAATGATACTCAGATTAAGAAAAAAAGAACTTGCAATTCTAATAATTTGAATCCTGTAAAGGATATATAAAGCCCTGCCAATCTTAGAACACAGCCGCCAAACTCCAGCACCACATTTTCAGCTTTTAGAAGGATGTCGACCCTAGGGCTTCTCCCAATTGGCACAACTGGTGTATCCTAAATTGAAGTTGATAAATGTGAACAAGACGCAATGGAATAGAAGTAATGCACTTGCACAGATTATGCAATTAAAACAGTCTTCGAATTACACTATTATTTGGAAAAGAAGTGTGTCTCAATGTAAAAAGGAATATCATCATCTCTTCAATTTAAATCCAAACAAACAAAATAATATGACAAATTAGATGTATGACTCACCTCATCACACAGTCCGTTATCATTACAATCATATGGAGCAGTGCTTGATGTAAATACAAAAGAACCTTCGCCATTCCAGCTTAATGCAGCTAGCCTGATTAGTTCAAAATTCACATAAACTCATAAGAAGGAAACTAACTAGTAACTACAACTCAACTGCAAATTTTCCTTCACTGAGTTGATATTATTCTGATTTAACTAAATTGCATAAAACCAGACAACATTTGTCACCTAATGTTATCGGCGTAGTCTGGAGTCCGGGAAGGTGGAGCACAATACAAAACATTTGGAAATTTGTGAGTAGCTTCTGTCCACTTTAAAGATGGATTAATACCCATTTGAATCAACTCATTGTGATGATCAATAGTCATTGTCTGCCCATAAACTTCACAACCCGGAATTTCCTACATCCATATGCACACATTTAGAAGCCACATATTAATCAATAGTAATAAATGCAATGCCAATAAATCACAACAACAAAAAAACTCAGACTCTGTAGCACCCACACCTATGATCAATTATGTGTCCAAACCAACATCTTAATTACATTCAATTGATTCATTTTCTCAAATTATTACAGGTGTCGGGATATGTGTGTTCGTAGGTCACAACACTCAAACAAATTAGTCTCTTACGATCTTCACGATAAAATTCAGATTGAGGTGAATTTCAATTTACAATATACAAATATAAAAATAAGGAAGAAAAAAAAGAGAGAGTACATGTCGCCATTTCTGAGCTACCAAACGGCCAAGAACACCGGGACCCACAATGAGTAAATCATGTTCAACTGAGGAAGAGAGTGATTGTTCAGTGGGAGTTAGTGAATCTTGCGAAACATTGAAATGGGTTGTTCTGGACATGGATAAAGATTTGAACTTTACTTTGGTTCTCAATTTGGGGTGAAGCAATGGGAAATGGAACCCCAGAGAGACAGCGTTACCAGACGAGTTAGAGAAATTGAGTGATGAATTTGGAGTGTTGAGAACAACATTTGAAGATGTGAAACTTGTGGATGTTGTTGTCATTATCATAAGGATTTTTGATATGGGAACTGGAAGAAGCAGTTGAATTGGTGTTTGTTTGTTTGGTCTCTCACCTTTGGGATTCCCTGCGGTCAAAGTTACATAATCATGCAGTAGAGGCCTCCTACACCATTCGATCAAACTTTTATCATTTTAGAAAGTACTTTTTATTTATTTATTTATTTATTTAATAATTAGTTAATGAATTTGAACTTCTAGTTTGATTTCAATCCAACATGAGAACCCTCAACTTTTGAGAAGTTGAGTATGTAGAAATTAGTTAATTAGTTGTCAATGTGTGCTTTT
>JBBPBR010000003.1:10126197-10149433 GCA_037974775.1 Cicer pinnatifidum | reverse complement strand
TTAAAAAATAATAATAATGATTTAGCATATTTTAAACGACACTAGATGCAATCTCATGATATAGAACCATTTAGATTTATTAATTATTTATATGTTATTAATTAAATTAAAAATATATAGTTTTTGCTATTTTTTATTTTAATTTTGTGGGTGTTAATTATTTTATATCATCGTATTATGTATTACGCTATTTAAAATATGTCACATGTCTATTTTATAGTTAAAAAATCACGAGAATGACCAAAATTATCGACTTTTAAAATAAAAAAATTAATTTCGTAAATTATTAAAAATAAAGTGATTAAAATTATAATTAAACTTATGATTTATAACAAATATTTTAGAAAATGCAATTAAAACTATGATTTATAACAATTATTTTGGGAAATGCCAACAAGGCACTTGTTATAGATTTATAACAAAAAAAATTGGACGGATTTATTCAATACCTTATATTTTAAAAAGTGATATTTTTACATAATTTTTCTCTTTTATTTTTGAATTTCTTAACAAGTGTCTAGTAGATCCGATATTTTTATCTATTCAATGTAAGTTTTACAACTTTGCCATCTCTTCATCTCTCGAAGGGTTGAATGCAACTGCTTTCACTTTATCAACGCTTACTTTATTTTATAAACTTTATATTCAACGGAAGAAAAATGTAAAATTAAGTGAAATAAAAATAATTGAGAAAGATCGAGAGATCCAAACTTCTAAAATTCATGAGAAAAGTTCAACATGAAGAGGCCAATATATCCAACATATGAATCTCACGATTTAAATATAATATTAATTTTTATTTAATACTCCCTTCGTCCATGAACTTTTATTGTTTTAAACTCTGACACATATTAAAAAAAAATTAATTTTTAGTCCTTTTTACTATTTATTTATTAAGTAAAAACAAATCATTTAATAAATATTTTTGAATTTTTAAGGGTATAAAAGAAAAACATCATTAATTATATATTTCTTTTCCGATTTTTGACATGAATATCCTCTTTTTGTTTTTTAATATCAAAATACTTCACTCCTAGTTTTACATACTATATTGTCTACTTTTTGGACCAAATAGAAAGTTGTTGGTCCAATATACGACCAACTAAATAAGATTCTGAATTGGACCTACTTGAAGGTCACTGGTCCAGGATGCGACCTCATATTATGATTGAATTTTTTGTGTGTGTCGTTTTATGTATTATTGTATGAATTAAATATATTAATAAATACTTAAATTAACAAATAATAGTGGACCAAAATTTTAAAATAACCAACATTTTAAGATTAAAATAAAATACTTAAAGGACCAAAGATCATAAACTAAAGAGCATTAACTTGTACTTATTGAATATAATTTTGTGCATAAAATTTTAATATTTCAATTATAGTTCTATAAAATAAAAATAGAGTTTTTAGTATACAAAAAATTATTATGCATGTAATTTTAATTTATGCTGACATATTAATATAGATTTTTGAACAATTCTTATATAGACATTCTTTTATAAACATATTTACAATATTATAAAAAATTACTCCAAAAAAATGAATTCAATATTTGATCGTTGGATTTGTATTTTTTGATAATTTTAACTTCAGATTTTTATATTTAAAAAAAATATATTTAATTTATGCAAAATTTAAGAATTCAAAATTTTCATAAATAAACTTTTTATAATATTTTAAACATGATTAAAAAATTTTTTTAAAAAATTTAACGTCAAAAAAACAAATAAACATATTTTATCTTTAACAAGAATAAAATAACTTATTGAATAATTTAATAGAAACTAAAATACAACCCTCACTAAAATTTAAAGTGATTGTTAGTTCACCCATAGTATTTACTCTACTCACAATATGTAAAAATCACTAGCATCTAGGGATGAGAAATTGAGAATCCACCAAAACATAACTATCCACAGCCCAAACACCATGTAGCTCAAGGGAATGGGCCATAAGCATAGCAAATTTAAGAGGATTCTACCTTGCATCACTACATATAAATCTGTCACTTTTTCAATCAATATTAAAATATAATTTTTGGTCTTTAACTTTTTTTAACTTTTCATTTTCACTTCTCTTTTCAGAATATTCGAAAGTTTTGAAATAATAATTTATAAACTTTTTTGAAATTTTCGAAATAGAATTTTCAAAACTTTCCAACAATTCAAAATTTTTGAAATAGTAAAATTTCAAAACTTTTCGGATTTAGAAATTTTTAAAACTTTCTAAATTTTCGAAATATAAATTTTATTTCGAAAATTTTCAGATTTGAAAATTTTCCAGAATTGAAAATTTCCAAAATTTCAAAATGTAATCTTTATTTTGAAAATTTTTCAGATTTGAAAACTTTCGAAACATTCCAAAATTTTGAAAATTTGAAACTTCTGAAATTATCAATTTTGAAACTTATTATAAATGGTTAAAAAGATAATTTTTTTTTTCATTTGACTTAGGAGGTGACAAGTTTAAGTGTGGAAATGTATGGTAGAATCCTCCAAATTCTAAGGTACCTTTTTTCAATTTAATTGAGTTCGTATTTTTTCTTCTGATTTTCATTTTCTTTTCAAAGTCAACCCGCCTAACCATAAATAAATTTTGGTGGTTATTTATCTAGCTCTCATGTTTGTTCATTTTCTTTGACATTTTATCGTATTCTAATTTCCAATAGTATATAAAAGGTGGGCAGCAAACCCTGAGAGGTGAATGAGCAACCATCGTAAACTTTGAATATTTTTCTCGTATTTTGTCATCAACGGGCCCAACACCGATCCATCAACCCAAGGCGGGTACGATGAGATCTTCTTCAACTCACATCACATTCCTAATTTAACTCACCAGCCTCACTCGATTTTAGATAGTCGTGCTGACCCCTTTTGACACCTCCAACGAAAACTCCCTAACATCATCCATCAACCATCAGAACACAGTTAACTCAGACATACATTGCAACCATTAGAGCCACATGGTAGAAGGTGAAATTAAAGGCATAAATTAAAGGTAGATGCTAGTAAAAACTACGAAGAGTCTGGAAAGAAATACATATACTTGAGGAGAGGCGATAAAATGATGTACGTCTCTATCTGCCTCCATCCGCATCTGAGGGGAATATACAAATACCTTACTCCTTGCATAAGATTAATGTTGAGTAGGACAATAACATGCAAAAGGTTGAGTAAAACCAATTCTTGCACTGTTAAAAGCTCCCGTATTATGAGTATCGACTATAGTTCCCACCAAACAAACTCTGTTGCAAGGGACTCTTCCCTCGTGGTATAGAAAAAATGGCTTTTTCTATGATGCACAAGTAAAATAGTGTTGCAATATGCAGAAGTCTTTTTTCTACCATTGAATGAATAAGTCCAACCATATCTCGTCTAATTCAATGGCGAGACTAATGAACTAATAGAGAAAACAAATTTGTGCATGATACAACAACACATTTCACTTATGCACCATAGAACTAGCCTAGAAAAATAAACAGTAAATAAAACTTCACCGTAACCAGTTGAGCCTCTTGAAAAGTTTGAATATGAAACTCATTCTCATGAAAGTGGGTAGTTCGTGCAATCCTTCAAACATAAAAATAAGCAGTGTTGCCCAACCTCCAAAATCAACATTCCACCATAGACAAATGAAGCAACATAATCCATAACTTTCAACAATTGTGAAAGAATGTGTTTTTAATCTTTCAAAATCATTAAAATAAAGCATCACATTTAGGGATGGGAATAAGCTAGGCCGTCCGTAGGGGCCTATGGCCTGGCCTACTTATGGCCTGACCTATTTAATAAAAAGGTTAGGCTCATGCTGTTTTTAAAACTTATTTATTTAAATAGGTCAGGCTCAGACTTATAAAAAAGCCTATTAGACCTGACAGGCAGACCTATATATATTTATTATTTATTAATATTATTTTTTATTATTATATTAATAATATTATTTTCTATTTTAAATTCTATCAATTAGCCAATCACTTATTAATCATTCCATATTCAGTAGTCGTTCCCATTGGAACAACGCTACCATCTTTGTAAAAAATAATAGAAGGTATTATATGAAGGGCAGAAACAGTACGATAAGGTGAGGGTATCATAAGTAATTTGTAGCTTATCAAAGCTTTAATTGATACAGAATAAATTACATTGTTATTCTTCAATGTAACTCCACCAACTCTTTTGACTTAAATAGTTAAATAAAGAAAGAAATGCTAGAAATTTCATCATCAAGACAATTTAAAAGACTATACGGTCAATTTAGCTGAAACAGTATAAGCTTTCATGATAACAATCTTGAATTGTAAAAATGATTAATATCGGAAAATCAAAAACTACTTCCTTCCTCGGCTAAGCCTTTGCAGTTGATAATTGATACTCCCCCAAGACTTTCTGTTCTTTTTACTCTGAAAACACAAAGTTGAAGAGTTTTAATGGACTGCTTAGCTTTCATGTCATGTAATAAGAAAACTAAAAATGGGAACATTAGAAGTTGAAGGGCGACAAAAGATGTCAGCCTTCAATAAACTAAGATCTATATTACCTGAGATTCTATACATGTATTTAACAATTCTTTATGCTTAGCCATTGCATCAACGTCGCTCTGGTTTGTAGCCATACAGGTGAGAAACATTATCATTTCCTTCATGCAAGGTTTATGAAGTGAACTAAATCTCTTGGAGTTGATAAAAAGCCCACCAGCTTTACGCCCCATTATCCTACAACATGACATCCAAGCAGAAAAAGTGATTTTTTTTTTATTTGCAAGTAAATTAACATGTAATAAAACCCATAATTTAAATATTTAACGTCATTTTTTTTAAGAAAAAAAGAAGTTATTATGTCAAGAAAAAGTGACAAACAGTCAGCAACATTAACAAAACTGTAATACCATTGTACATGGAATGACCAAAAAAATTCACCCAACTGAAGAGGCAAAGAAAAGAGTGTAATTTCAGGATGCTAACAAACTATAGCACTTTAAATCTATTCCCTTCCTTGTCTAGAGTTGGAAATCAGAGTATGCACAAGGCATTTGGGAGCAAATTTATAATATCTCCTGTAGCAATACCTTTCCAAAAGACCACGGCTAAATTATAAACACAAGAAGTAGCTTTGATGATAATACTGTATAACCGACGGTTCCCTGGCAAAGGTTAATTTATGAACTGAACCTATTCTTGCGCAACCTAAGTTTGATTCCACGTTTGAGGCAGCCAAAATTTATTGTGTAAAATTGATTTTGACATGTTTACTTGCTCTCAAGTAGAATTGATTTTGCCTCCAGAATTGGTTCAAACTTGAAGCTATAATTTGTTGTTTGAATCTAACTGTGATTTTTAGACTGAAATTTATTGTTAAACTTGGTTTTATTTTTGGTTTCCCATAGGTTTCTTCCACTGGAGGTAATCCTATACAAGGTGCATCCGACACTAACTCTGGGTACCTATTCCAACGGGGATTCAATCCCAGTTCACCACATTGTGATTCTCTTATGTTAGACCTAACCCACCTCACCCCTTGGTTGTTCAATTCCCTTTTACGTAAATGTATCTAAACATAAATCATTTTACATTTAACTCATTTTTAAGTAAAATCAATTTTACAAAATCACATTCATTCAAAAGTAAGTTTCTGTCATCGCATAACCAAAACATAGACGTAGTTTATTTTCCTTTCATCTACCATAACCAAATTCCACACTCAAGATCTGCTCTAACTATTGTAGGGATCTATTATTCTTCGAAAAAACAACTTAGCCAAAGAATGCATAACAATTAAAGGTATAGGCGTGTTTCTTTTTAAGATTCAAATATAAATCTGTTCATAAACTATTCATGTTGTCAACCGCACCGCTCCAGCACGCAATCCCGGTGCCTTTTGCGGTGGCGGCTATAACGATGGAATAGTATCCTCATTGTTTCTGGCCGTCGACAACCAATTCAGCCGGCGTTATGTGGCCAGATTTTGCTCTTTACGGCAAGTTAAAGTAAAGTGCGACTCAAACTTGGTTCTAATAGAAAGGGAAAAACTGAGTTTTATATTTAGGGTTTTAATCGTTAAATTGTGTTTATTTTTTTAACACAAAGCATGCAAGAGCTGAATTTGGAAGAGAAAGAGGTGAAAGTAGATAGAGAGGGTTGGAAGATATTACCTCGGATAGAAGTGAAGAATTGGTAGGTGGCACCGGTGAGTTCGAGACAGTAACCTGAACGGAGAAGACTCCGGCGATCTGTAAGAAGTGAAGTGGATGCAAATTGGAATAGGGAAGGTACAAACGACAAAACAAACACGATGAATCGGAAAGAAAATGAATGGGCCTGGGCTATTTGGAAGTCAGGTCCATGAATTCCTATAGTATAGTCAGGTCCATGAATTCATTTTGGACCCATCTACCTACATCGTCTAAATTATTTCTCACACCCTCCCTCTTTAATTTCATTTTTTTATTTCAAATGTAAAACGCTGAATGATAAAAAAAGTAAAAGTAAAGAGAAAATACACGAACATTTAAAATTAATTATTTTTTATTTTTATTTATATTTTTATATTCTTTATTAAATAAAGATGATTCTTAATTAACTTTTCATAAATTGATAATTAATCATTTTTGTACTCCTTAAAATTTTATTTTATATTAAATAATACAATAATACTACTCTTTAAAAAAATGTTGTTTAATATAAATAAGTAGATCATGAATTTTCACAAAAATAATATTAGTAGTAGAATTTTATTAAATCACTTTTTAAACCATCATCTTATTATTTCTTTTTTTTTTTATTGGCTAATTTTTATACTAATTTAATAAAATATACCATACGTAACAACACTTTTTATAGAGACAAAATAAAATTTAGAAATTTTAATTTCTTTTTTCCATTTTTAAAGTGATTTAGATTAAAAAAAAGTTATTTGATTTTTTATACTTATAAAACTATATTGGTAAATCATATCAATAATAAGTAATATATACTTTAATTGATTATACCTTCTCAATTTTTTAAATAAAAACTAACATATATTTTTTTTTTCTTCCAAAAAGATGAGGTATATATTGAAGTAAAAAATATGATAAATTTAAAAAAAAATCAATTAATATATAGATAAGTGCAAAGAAATTTTACGTATCAATATTTATATTTACTTTTATCGTAATTATCTTATATTCAGAAATTTTTAACATAGTGGACAACAATTAAACTGTATTTAGAAATAGAATTATATTAAGTTTGAAAAATGATGAAGTGGAGAGAAAAAGAAAAGCAGAAGAATGAAGGAAGGAGATTTTAGAGGGAAAAAGAAGTGAAGAAGGGAAAGAGCGATGCCAGTGGCGAGGAGAGAAACGTGTGATGGAAGAGTCATTGCTCACGTAGACATGGATTGCTTTTACGTTCAAGGTTCCATACTCTCTCTTAGTTGCATTCCTCTTATTCCTTCATAGCTAGGGTTCCACAATCACCTGTTACCAGTTATAGCATTGAAAATTTCTATTTCCCTAATTTAATTTTTCAGTGGAACAGAGGAAGCAACCAACTTTAAGAGGCTTGCCTACTGCAGTTGTACAGTACAACTCCTACAAAGGTGGAGGCTTGATTGCTGTTAGCTATGAAGCTCGAAAATCTGGAGTGAAACGGTATTCTCTTCTTTACTTTCACAATAATTGAAGCGTCGTTTAAAGTTATGTACTCTAAAATAATTCAGTATACTAATTTCTATGATAAAATGTGGTTTACCGACTAATATGGATAAACTAGTTAGTAGAGTAATTCCATGTGCTTTATTCATATTTTAAAATGACAATTAATATGATACAAACAAATATTTCAAATGTGACACTTAATATGAAACGAAAGGAGTAGCATACATGAATATAAGAACGTGTTTGTTTTCAGTTCAATGCGTGGTGATGAAGCTAAGGAAGCATGCCCTCAAATTCAATTGGTTCAGGTCCCTGTAGCACGTGGTAAAGCCAACCTAAACACATATAGAAATGCAGGTTCAGAGGTACTATTTCATTTATCATGAGGAGCATAACACACTATTTTAGTAATTTATTATCTTCAGCGTAGTTGTTCATTGATGTTATGTTTTAAATTTTAAAGGTTGTTTCAATTCTTTCGCGGAAGGGTCGATGTGAGAGAGCTTCAATTGATGAGGTGTATCTTGACCTCACCGATGCTGCTCAAGCTATGTTAATGGAAACTCCTCCAGAAAGTGTGGAACATGTTGAGGAGGAAGTTCTCAAGTCACATGTTTTGGGGCTTCAAATTAAGGTCAGAGGCTATGCTTAAAGCTCTTGCATTTTCTAGGATTGTTAATTTTAGTATTGAAGTACATGCAGTAATTTGCTTGTACGTTTTGAACGTTGTCTTTGTCTATTTTTGCTAAAATTAAAAAGTAAAAGTTTGATTTAGTGGTTGGTCTTTTACTTTATGTCAAAAAATCTGAAAACCAGATGAATGAAAGTACTGAAGAATGAATGTTTCATGGTTCACAAGTTCAACCAATGTTGAATCTGAATTTTATTGTCTGGTATAATTACTACAAAATAAATTATAACATACCATATATGCTAAGTCCAGTTCAAACTGCTCAGTCTAGTTCTCAGGCTATACTCTTTATGAATTTTGATAATGTTGTGATACACTTCATTATCTTATCTTACTTTACCTTACTGCACCTTCAATTTCTCTTGTCAAATAAAATCATGGGGCATGACCACTATATATGTGGTAGTATTTAAATTGTTTTTTATTCAGGATGAAGATGATGCTAAAGAAGAAGTTAGGAAGTGGCTTTGTAAGAGTGATGCTAGCTACCAAGATAAGCTATTAGCTTGTGGGGCCTTCATTGTTGCTGACCTCAGGATGCAAGTTTTGAAAGAGACGGAATTCACATGCTCTGCTGGTGTTGCTCATAATAAGGTAAGAAGCACCCTTGGCGAGTTTATAATTATGTCCCATATTTCTTACAACTTTCTTCCTTAGGACATGTCCTTGATGTTTGTAAAATTGTAATCCCCATTAACATATGCCCGATTCTTTCTTCAGATGTTGGCTAAACTTGCTAGTGCTATGAACAAACCTGCACAACAAACAGTTGTGCCGCAGTCATCTGTTGAAGGGTTGCTCGAGTCTTTTCCGATAAAGAAAATGTAATGTACTAATAATATTATTGAAAGGATGTTGTCATGTATTTCACAAAGATTTAAACATTATGCTCTATGACCATAAGTTTACATTGTTTTGAATATGAATCACATGGTTGTACTTTTTGCAATTGTTTTAACCGTTTTAAAATTCCTAAGATCACAATCATCTAGATCATAAAGCATGATATTGAAGCAAACTTGGCATTCAGGAAACAGCTTGGGGGAAAGCTGGGGACTTCCTTACAAAGTGACCTTGGCGTCAACACCGTTGGTGATCTACTTCAGTTTTCAGAGGAGAAGTTACAACAGCGTTATGGGATCAATACTGGGTGATTATCTGTCTTTTAACATTGCACACTACCGGAATGTAGTTTGGCTGTCTTTACTGATTTCATTTTCGTGATATCATGTTTTAGTAGCAACTTTTGAATCACTCTATAATCTTACTGCAATCATTACCTTAACTAGGATGGCTAGATCTGTTTTTACCAACTTTTTAAATATGCATATATGTGCATTGGCGGTTTCTTAGAATGAAAATTTTATAGTTACCTTTTGGTTTAGTTACTTATGACTGTCAATTTGATTGTCTGCATAGAAATCTTTTGGTATGATGTATCTGATTTAGCTTTTACAGCATTGCAGTACTTGGTTGTGGAATATTGCGCGAGGAATCAGTGGAGAAGAAGTTGAGGGGCGACTTCTTCCCAAGAGCCATGGTTCTGGAAAGACATTTCCTGGGCCTCAAGCTTTGAAGACAATTGGTTCTGTAAGTATTTTCATCTGAGATGATGAAAACTTCTGCACTATAATTTGGATGCTGCTTTCAGCAGCGCTTATCACCGATGAAAACATGCTTTATTTCTTAATGCTCGAGTCGTATATTTATTTTTTCCTATAAATACTTTTGTATTTTATGTTGGAGTTTTGTCTACTAGCATTCAGAGATCTTGGTTCATTATTTATTTTAGTTTTTTTTGTTAGTTTTACAAGCATTTTCGTATCATCACATCTTTTTTTTTTTTTTTTTTGTCATTACTTTTTTCCCTTCAGGTTCAGCATTGGCTTAATGAACTGTGTGAAGAGCTGAGTGAACGCCTTGACTCTGACATGGATCAAAACAAACGGATTGCACACACATTGACTTTGCATGCTAGAGCTTATAAGGTGACTATTCTGTGACTGATCTGTGTACAATTCTCTTCACTCAGATAAATTTGTCCATCTTCACTATCTTTGATGAGGTTCTCTTTTGTCCTCTATCAGTGATTTTATTCTACATCTATTTTATTTCAGTATTTTTCTTGCAGACAGGGGATTCGGATTCACATAAAAAGTTCCCTTCTAAATCTTGTCCTTTAAGATATGGGACTACAAAGATCCAAGAGGATGCCCTAACTCTATTTCTAGCCGGATTACGTGATTTTTTGAGCTTTTACAATTTTAAGACTCACGGCAATGAAAATAGCAACTGGGGAATAACAGCACTTTCTGTTTCTGCGAGTAAGATCGTCCCCATACCATCTGTAAGTTTGAACTGCTTGGATTACTAACTTGGTTGTGGTTTAAGTTTATCTTGCGGCTCTTGATATAGGATTACCTTAAAAAAGAAAAGATATCACTAGATTTGAAATAAAAAAATTATTGATTATAGAATGTTGTATACTGTTATTATAAATAATACTACTTGTATTCAGTACTTCTTAGCTATGTGTTCAATATTTGGTTTATACTTAACAACATTAGCCTTGAAATTTTATTTTTCCTTTATTTGGGTGGTTGTTACTTGTTAAGAAGTCATAGCCTTTAGGGTGTCATAATGATATTTAACCTATTGAACTTCATTTGTATCTAGGGGACACATTCGATTGCTAAATACTTCAGTGAGCGATTTCCATCTGGCTCTTCATCAAATCAATCAGTAGATAATGTCATTGACGAAGTTGTACCATCATCACCTTCAGGTTTTGCATCTTCTCATTAGTTGCATTAATTATTAAATCATTAAATCATTCATTCTCTTACATTCCACTTTAATTTGATACATGCTATATACTGAAGCAGGTAGTGACAATTGTTTGGGAGTGATTCCTAGTGAATTACAACTTGAATATCCGGAAGAAGACACAGGAGTTAACCGTTCAAAAGCTTGTCTAGATCAACAGGTATATTACGTAAAAATCTATAATGTTTTTGTATGTATAGAAAAATGTTTTTTACAATCATGATGATGTAAAATATTAGATGGCTGCAAGGTGGATATATTTTGAAAGGTTTTAATGGCTAATATTGGGATCTGGTACAAAAATTTAACAAGTTACCATCCTACTATGAATATATATAGGTAGTTTATTGACAGTATCAAAAGATTTGAAAGCTTAAGTTTCTCAAGAAAGAACCTTTGCTAATTGGTATTTATCACAATTAAATACCAATTTTTTTTACAGGATCTGTTGTGCAATTTACCCGAGAAAGTAGATGGCTTGACTGAACAATCTTCCCTTGTTGCTCTTCCAGGTAGTGTGTCATGCTATTTTCAACTCATTCCCATTTATCTCTTGTTTTCTTCTGAGGTTATGATTGGTGTTGCCTTTTTAATTCAGGAAATGAAGACAGGATGACACGGAGTGAGCCATATAGAGATTTACTTTCAAAAGAACCCAGGCTTGCTTTTAATACCTCCAGTTTGAAAGCAGTTGAGAAGAAAAAGGCAGCAGGAAAGAAGCCTCACGTATGCATTACCTCACTATTTTAACTTTTGTTTATATAGTTTTCCGTCCTGAGTGTAAAAACCTTCAAATTGGTTGCAATCCTGCAAAGCAAGTATCTAGGATGGATAGGGGGCTGCTCTGAATACCGGTTCTTGACCAAAGTTATTTATCTTCTTTGCTCCAATCCTAGTTCTGAGCGGACTAACCATCTGACTTGGTTAAGCTGGATACTAATTATTTTACCAGTCCAATCACAATTATTTCAAGAACTTATCAAAACCTGGAAAACTGCTCTCTACTCTCTAGATCCATTGTCAGCCCAACACTCTTCCTGGAGGTCAAATGGTTTAATTTTTTAACAGCCAATTCCAAAATTAACATTGTTCTAACTGAATATTTTTCGAAAAAAAAAAAAAAAAAGAATGTGACCCTCTGGTCAGCTGCTCACATTTTGCACAGACATATGTTAAATACTTTAATGCAGTCTGCTCTGGGCGCCTGAGTGAAAGGCATGCTATATAAAGTGTTTGTCATTCATGGGTTTTATACGCTGTAGTGCATGGATTCTGTGTTGCCTCTCAACATGGTTACATGGACTTTGAAAACATGCTATGGTGCTATATGGTTGAACTTTTCATGAATATGGTGTGGAGTGTCTCACAGTATACATGGTTCCCAAGTCTTCACACATGTGTGTGCGGCGGAAATATCTATGTGTGTGTACAGTTGCAGTTTAAGTATGGTTAAACTATCAGATCTTAACTCAGTCTCTTGAAAACTTGATAACTGACTAGGTTTTCAGAGAACCTGGAATACCTTTGTGCCTGTTCTAATTCATAATATTACTACTTTAGAAGCCTTATTGATGAAAAGAATGGTTGTGCCATATCAACCATTCAACTTGGAGGTTCTCCCTTTACTCAAAACAGTATTAAACCGTGGTAGCTTTTGTTGATATGAGAGTGTCAGTCACGAATCCAATGATTTTACATGATAAGTTTTTTATTTTGTATTTTTATGTGACAGGGGAATAGTTCAATTATAAAATTCTTCAATAATTACCATAATTCCCAGTCTTCATTTGAGCAGAGGAATGTTACAAATGCCCAAGGTGTTAAAATACCATTGTTGCATGGTAATTATCTGATCGCTTTCCTTTAGTTTATTTCTGAGATGCCTTTTCTGTTTCTTATTCCTAAATCCTAATGTCACCAATACTGCAGGATCTCAGTCTGCCAGTGGCAGTAATTTAACAAGTAATCAAGTTGAGATGGCATCTGAGATTCATCAACTTGAGGAGATTGATGCAAATAACAGTGGATGTAGCATAGATACTGTGCCTCAAGGAAGCCAAGCTTGGAGTTATAACATTGATGAGATTGACCCCTCTATCATTGATGAATTACCACCAGAAATTCAGGAAGAGTTTCGAACATGGCTTAGGCCTCGTAAGCGGCCTAATGTGGTTAAACGAGGTTCTAGTATTACTCAATATTTCCGGCCTGACAAAGGTAGATGAAATGATTATCGACTTTGGTCTACTGTAAATATTGAGGTTTAAGAAATATATAGCTCTAGTAACAAAAAAAAAAAAAAAAGAAAGAAAGAAATATGCAGCTGATTTGTGATTGGCAACTTGGTTTAGATTTTTATGGCATCAGTGCAAGGAACCTTTTTTTTCTTCTTCGTGAATTAACCTTGGTATACTATGCACCTTTGTAATCGTATGTAAATGTAAGTATATGTATGCCTATCATTCTTTCCCATAGAATTGAACATAGATTTGCTATTTTTCTCTTTTTAGGTTGCTCTGGATGACTTGTTATCCTCCTTTTTCGTACTTCTGCTGTACAGTAGTACCTTTTATTGAAATCTCCTTATAAAAAGAGATAATAATAACAAGTTTTAGATGACTATAAATGATAACTTGTTTGTTTAAGCTCGTAAATTATCTCTTAAATTATGTTTGAAGGGAAATTAGAAGGAGAAATGTGGAAAACCAATAGGAGTAAAATCAATTTTAGCTTCTACTGTAAATAAAAAGTGAAAATAAATTTAACTATACTTTTTGTCAAAAAAAGTTGTTTGTTGAGAATGACTTTTTTAACCTTAAACAATCGGATTTTCAACATGCAATAGAAAAAGGGCTTATGTTGTTGACTTAAATAACTTCCATTTTTTTTTACTAGAGTCTAATAATAAAAATCACACTGTTGTGTATTTTGAATATAGTTTCAAACATATCAAATAGGCAAATTAATTTTAAAAAATTTCTATCATATTATAATACTAAGCAAGTAGGTTGCTTTTTACTCAATTCGTTTTGAAATAATTGTCGCATTTGAAAGAAAAAATTATTTTAAAATAATTGTCGCATTTGATTTTTAATGCAATTTTAACTCTCAATTCATTATCTCTATTTTGTATTTATGATAATTGAAATCACTCAATAGTTTATAAGGATAGTTTGGTAAAATTGTTCTTCTCACTATCTTATTTATCATATTTTTTAATTTCTATAAAATTGTTAAATATGATAATTATTTCGAGAATGATGAAATATTGATTTAGAATTTTATTATGTGGTATCGGACAACATGTAAATGTGGCTGCATTATTAGTCATTTGTGCATGTGAGACCACAAGTTCTAGTGGGTGCTCCAAAGACCCATGTGTATTTATTATTTAATTTGTTTAGTGTGTGTTAATTGGATTAATCCTATTTGTACTTAGACTAAGGTAACTTCTTTTTCACTCTCAATGCCATTTGAAAATAAACCATCTTGATCTACTTGTTCTTCTGCTTGGGCTATTGGCGTGTTCTCTTTGAGGCACAGTTTGCTCCCTAATCAATTCTCATTTGAAAAAAAAAAAAAAAAAGAGTAAAACATTTTAAAATTAAATATTTATTTTGACTAATAAATATAAAAATGCCAATTTGTAAAATTAGACAAAAAAAAAAAAAGTAACAATAAACCAACCAGTAAAAAAAAGCAGGAGATACCTCGTGGCTCGTTTCTTCTTTGCTGCGTCTCTACCTCCATTGCTTTGCTGCGGTTTCAACCTCTTCTTTTGAAAGCTTTCAATTTGGTTGCTGACGATATCTCAGCCTGAATCTTTCGCTGCCAGTTCAAACAAGACTTGTTGGAATTGAAAATCCACCGAGGGAAACGAAACAGGTTCTCTTTTCTATCTTTACACACTCACATGCACTTAAACTGTTCGAAGAAACTCCACACTAACAAAGCTTTGATAACAATACTAATGTGACTGTGAGTGAGCTTCAATGGCCAACACTAACAAGCTTTTTATGTTGATTTCAGGTTGAACATGCACTGTTCGTTGTAGCAGCATTAAGTACTAGGTATCAGCATCATTGATATTGATATGGATAATACAGCACCCTTTCAAAGTTTTCTTCAGATTCTTCCCCCTGTTGATTTTGCATGTGTTTATGGATCATCTCTTCATCCAACCAACCATGACAAGGTCCCTTTTTGTTATATACCGATTAATTTTACTTGCTTATTATTTCTCTTCCACATTCTGGGCCTCCCCCCAGAGTTGTTTTTTACCCTTCTGTGTTTTTGGCTTTGTAGACAACCATGATTGATTATATTCTTGGTGTGTCTGATCCCAAACAATGGCATTCTGAGGTACTGATTTGTAATAATATGTTTGTTATGGACTGGCTATATGAGTTGGATATCTTACTCATATAATTTAATTCATTTTTTCCTTTTCTTGTTTTTGCAATGGCATCAATCAAGAATCTGAAATTGAACAAGCATCACTATGCATCATGGATGGTGCACCTTGGTGGAGAAAGGCTGGTATTTGCTCTCAATTTACCAATTCATTTAATTTTATTTTATATTTCTGAATTGGGTTTTGTTAGATATTGATGATGTCGCACTATGCAACATGTAGATTACTGGTGTTGCAGATAGAATTGGTGTGGGAGTACATTTCAACGCTTTTGTTAATTGGAACGGAAAGGTATTGTCAACTTTTTGATTCAGTGGTGAAGTGTGTAAGTTGGACTCTTTATTCAATTTCTGCTAATCACCTTCAAACTTATGAAAGCTGCCATGCTTTTTAGTTGTCCATAACAACAATTTTTGGTTGATTTGTTAAATCAAGACTCCTTTTTATTTATTTATTTATTTATTTATTTTCTATTGTGCACCTCATAAGTAAATATATACAGATGTTCAAGTATGGGGTTGTTCGAATGCATGACTTACTTCGAGATGTGCAGTATTGGGAAAAATTCTACCTGTGTGGTCGATTACAGAAACCAGTATGTTACCATTTTTTCTCCTCTTCATGTCGCAAAATCATTTGATTCTTGGTTTGTAGATTTTGGACCAGACCACTTATGTATAACCTAGAAAATGTTCAAGCAATAAAAGTATAAAGATGAATCTCATCAAATGAGTGATGCTGTCTTGTAGGGATTTTTAAAGCATAATGATTCTTGTCTTCTCAGAGCATAAAACTTAGGCAGTCTGTTGTGAGGTGGACCTGAGTACTTCACATATTTCTAGTCTGTTTTCTGAGCTCTAAGCAATTGACCGATTGTATCTATGAGATTCTAAATTTTCTCATATGAATAACCCTTGTGAATGAAAAAAAATATATAGATATTTTATTTATGGTTTCCATCTGTGCTGATTTATAATTTATCATGACTAACAATGAAGATGTAAGAATACGTAATTACTTCTAAACATTGTGTGGTCAGTCGAATTTATGTAGCTCCAGTGCACTATTATATGGTGTTCTGGTCTCTCCGATTCATATGATATCATCAAAATCCAAATCCCTCTTTTTTGGGAACATTTATGATCCAAAATGATTGAAGTATCATTTTAAACTTACTCAAATATTTGGCTGTTATTCACAGAGTAGTGCCAGGTAACATCTTTTGAAATTGAACTATCCGTGAAGATTAGGAAAAGTAAAAACAAAACCCTACTTATAAGCATCGGGAAGGTATGAAAAATAAAGAAATAGAGGAATTGTGGGCCCACAGATAATTTTCTAAATGGGCTAATAATATATTCAATTGTTGAAAGTTTATGCATTGCAATCCAATTCTAAGTAAATTTTGATTGTACATGGCGAATCACCTAGGTCAACCCCTCGTACTTCATATCAAAAAGAGTTCTGTACAGAATACTGTTTGTATACCATGTACCAAACTGTACCATGATTCATGAAACACTGCTCTAGTGCTTAGTAAATCCGGGTCCCTTAATTTCCTGATAATTTGAACTGACTTAGGCCTGCTTTTTGCCTATACTTTTTATGCATTTGATACAGGTTCATATTGTTGTTGATAATTTGGAAATAAGCAACATCAATTCCGATAACCTGCGAGCTGCGTTGTCAGCTTCTCTTCTCCTGCTTCCATCAGAATTCACAGAGGTATACTTCTTTCTTGTTTAAATGATTTTCTTGGGAGTTGGAACTTGGAACTTGGAACAACTGAAATGATTCAACCGTATCCCTGCAGGCTGATCTGTATGCTAAAGTTTGTAGTCTTTCATATATGGGTGATGTGCGCATGTTATTTGCTGAGGATAAAAATAAGGTAGTCCTTGATTGGTACTTATGTAGGTTGTGTTATGCAATTGTTAATTTCTTTTAATATTCCAATATTTTTGAATTCGCCACGGCCACTTTGACCTGCTACCATCTCATGTGAAGAATACGTGTCTACAAAGATTACATGTCAGTTTGGTCACAAGTTCTGGCTAACTCTTTATTCCTTTCTGAGTTTATTATTAGTATCTCTTGCATAGCTTATTTCTTGATGTTCTGGTCAACTGACTGGATTTTCACTTAATACCATTAAAATTATCGACCGAAGTGCTTTGTGGGAGGAAGCCAGATCAATAATACATGTATCCTATTTTTGCTTTATATTTTCACCCAGGTTCCCTTGTTCACAATTTGTCCAGGTGGAGAAGATTGTAACTGGGCAGTTTGATCTATTTCACACGATGTATAAGCCATTTCTTGAAGAATATGAGGCTAAGAAGTTATTGAAGCTTTCGTCCACTGTCAATGACCAAATACAAGTCTCTCAGGTCTTTATTATCTGTTATTAATCTTTATAGGACAATTACAATTTACGATATCTTTTTTTTTTTCCAATTGTACTCTCTAATTAATATTACTTGCTTCACTACCAAACTGATATACTTTTCATTTATAGCAAAGGTGAATAAACCAATAGTTGATAAGAGTAATTTAGTAAAAGAATAAGTCTCTCTCTTTCATTTATGCATCTTTTTAATCTATGTGAAATGATCAAATGGATCACTCATTGTGGGACAAAGGGAGTACTATTATATGTTGCATCTAGTGTGGACATACCAAGTAAAGTAGCTTCTTTTGTTTTGTAAAACAGGATTGTGACTTATCAGTTTCTTGCTCTTTAGTTTCTGCTCTTCCTCCATCAATCAGAAGCCAGATGTGCATGAAGCAAGGAGGGGATATGAAATCGAGTCAACCTGGTATGTTTGTAGTATGCTTTGTGAATTATTGTTTCAATTCCTAGTATTCTTGAAGTTCAAATCAACCAATAGTTGTCAGCAAACCGAAAATGATTATCTTTATAGTACTTTTGAATTTTTAGATGGTAGTTGATGATGTTGGTAACGTTGTACCTCTTAATAGGGATCTTATGTGTGTCATATTTTGAGAAAAAAAGGGCTATGTTTTCAGGTAGAATCATACATGATACCAAAATTAGATCAAGAGAAGGGGCTGCGAATTGCTTGCAGAGAATTCTGAGGCGAAAGGTAATGGTTTCAAGTGCAAGGCAGGCCATATCTGGCTTACTGGCTGTTGGTGGGGTAAATGCTACCAGATATGTTGTTAACAAAGTTAACAAAGCCTGGAAGTCATGGAGATGAATTTTGCAGTATTAACGATCTTTGACATATGGTTTTGTTGCTTGGATATTGACCTTCTCTGACCATTTTTCTGTGTGCACTTTTCCCTCGGTATCCCATTATCTTTTTTTTGAATAGATAAATGTTGATACCTTAGTTGTTATGTTAACATTTTCTCTTTCATCAGGATTTGAACCCCAATCTTTTAACTTCTTTAACTCTTAACTCTAACCAATTGAACTGTCCAACCCTTGTCATCCCAAATTCCCAATATCTTGGAGGTGACCTTTTCCCGGAAAACCCCTCTTTTATAGTCAGACGGAATTATCTATCTGCAACATTGGCAAGGGGTTTTGTAATGGCATTGGCTGCCATCTGATCATTCTTTGATTCTTCGGTAGTTACCGACAAGTATAGGCCAATAGTGAATGCCTAGGTGGAATACGGAGAAGATGTTAGGCGAAGGGAATATAGTTTGGGGAATTGCCCATGTATAGACCAATTTATTTCTTCGTTTGCTCACCGTATGTTATTATTATTTATTCTTTATTTCAAGGTGAAAATTTTCTTTTTAATATTTGCTTTATTTTTATTATCATTATTATTATTATTTCATTGCATCGAGTACCATCATAAAATTTGTTTTTGTATTGGTTAGAGACAGCTAATCTGAAATTAGAATAGAAGCAAAGCGAAAATAAGTTAAAATTATTTTTAAGTGATGTCCCTTGCTGCAATGAAACTCCTCATTTTCTATTCAAATATTTAGATCTTTATGATGAATTTAGAATATAGAATATTTTAATAGTTTAGGATGGGAATTTACGATTTGAAGAGGAAAAAATAGTTTTTTTTTTATATAATTATTTTAGTGAAATTTGCATTTCTTATGGTTTGTAAGTTTCAGCTATAAGGTTTAAAAAAATTAATTAATTCAATTTGCTAAGATTTTGAGGGGAAAACAAGAATTTGTGTTTTAATTGGGGACCAAAATAGGGATCAATCCATTTTATTTTGTTTTACAGAATCAATCCAATTTCTTATCAAAGAAAAATCTCTCATTGAAATGGAAAATGGCAAGCAACAATTGTAACTTAAAGCAATGAAGCAAAGTAGTTATTTGCCAAAACAGAAAAGGTAAAAGTATGACTCAACTAACCAGCAGAGACAAAATAACAGACATAATGCCTGCTAAAGCTAAACTAAAATAGCAAAATAAGATGTACTAAGAATAAAGAGCAAGAAAAAAGAGGGCACAAAAAGGTACACATGTCATAGTTAAAAAATAAACTGATATTAATCAACCCAAATAAAAAACCCTGACAATAATTTTGCATCAGAATTGAAGAAACTATCTTATGAACCACACAAAGTAAGAAACTATTGAACTTATAAATTTCAACATATCCTAGTTGTCCCCATGAAATTATTACTATCACTATTATCATAATCAGTTTTCTAAATTGTCTCATTCATGTCAGTACCAAGTATAATAGAGACATTTGGTTCCTGCCCATTTCTAACAGCTATAGCCTACTTAAATTTGGAACAACTGCTGCATATTGAGTGTCCAAAACATCAATCACCCTGTTGGCTATGGCACTTGCATACACTGATGAACCTTCAATTACCTGCATCAATGAAACATCTCATAGTTAAATTTACAACCAAAACAATAGGATAATTCTATTCATAATATTATATTATAAAATATTGGTTTTTATGTCTGAAGAAATACTACTAACCTTGCTATTGAGCAAGAAGCTAAAATATTCACCAACAAGTCCACCTGCAACATGGTAAAGTTCCAACTGAAGTTCATCCAAAACCTTGGAAACAAACAGCAAGCAATTAACCTTCTTCCTCTGAATCAGTTTGATCGTAACATCGTCATCAATAATCCGGACATCAACCTCACTGTCTTTGGATTTCCTCTGCAGCCATGAGGTCCTTATGCTTCCATCTGCATCACCAAAAGGCTTTATATTACAGCTTTCTGCAGCATCATCTTCAGTTTTAAGTCTCTTGCTCATTTCCCTCCCATGTCTTTTCCTCTCCACCAATAATGTCAGCTCATTCTTTGTTCTAACTAGTTCCCTTATATACTCAATAGCATCTCCCACCACTGATGCTCTATCAACCTGCATTACACCAAATCTACATATTAATTATATCAATTCATATATAAAATTTTATAAATGAAAAAAATATAATTAGTCCATAAACTATATTCAATCGATCTTCTTTCTCCCATTTTTAAAGCTACTGAATGACTAACTTGATAGGTTAACAATATTTTAAAGACTGCTTATGCTTTTATAGTTCAGGGACCAAATAGAAGAGAGCGATAATTTAAAGAGTAAATTGAAGGTTTACTTGAATTTTAAATGGTTAAAAAAATTCATAGATGCTTATTTTTGGTTACCTTGGTGGGATTTGGGATGAGACTCCTCAAAATCTTGTATTTTCCATTCAATTGCTCTCTTCTTTGTTTCTCAGTTGCAAAATGTTTGGTAGCTTTTCCTCCCCTTCCTTTGCCAACAGAAGCAGTGACCCTATTGAATTCCAGCACTCCCATATCAAGCTGGCTACCATCTCCCTCCATCTCATCCCCTCCACCAAAAAGAGAACCATTCCTTGAGCTCGTCGGCAAACTATATCCTCGAGGTAGAGATTGAAACAATTCTCTGAGGGCCGGAGGCTGTGGAGGAAGGTTCAAATGAAAAAGAGGATCGTAAAGAACTGAGGATCCACTTGTGTTGTCTGATCCTATTGGAAGGTCACCAAGAAAATTCATTGAACTCTGAAAATTGGGTGTTTTTTGAGTTGAGTTTGTGATGCAAATGTTGGACGGATTTGTGAGCAAAGATGAAGCTGAACATCTAGGTAAGTGGAGAAGGTTTAATAGATCTGGTGAAGGGTAAGGAGGGTCAAGTATAGAAGAAGGATTGTAGCTTTGGCTGCAGTTTTGTGCCTCAACAATTTGTTGAAAATGTTGTTCATGTAGTTGGTGGTGTTCTTGGTGATTAGCATAGCTCATATCTTGCATTTCTTGAACACTAGAGTCCCAAGTTGAGTGCTGATACACTTCTTGCACCAAATGGTTATCCATGTTGTTGTTGTAGGAGTTCCCTATGTTCAAACCAAGATTTTGTTGTTCAATGTCTATGGATGAGAGAGTGAGTCCATTTGTAAAAGTGGAAACTTCATCCATAGAAGGCCTCAAATTCTCTTCAAGGCTATTATTGCTGTTTGTGGTTTGGTTTTGCAGAATTTGAGGAAAGTTTACATCTTCTGTCATTGTGTTGGGATCAAAGCAACCAGTTTGATCATGCATATTTTGCCTGTCTCCTGAACCTGAACTCATTGGTATTTGTCTGCAATAGTTGACACAAATTAACAGAATCAGAAATTTAATATAAGGAAATCAGAACATACCATATGAATGCATATTTAATTAACACAAAGGAAAATAACAAAAGAAAGGACCCCAAAAAGAAATAAAAGTTGAAAACAGAATAACCAGTTAAATATCACATATCAATCACCAGAAAAGGACCATCTGTTTTGGTGAAAGGTTGTTCTAGGATCAAATTTAAAAAAAATTGAAACCTTTAAAGAAGAAAGTAATAACTTGTAATTGTTTGTAGTTGTGAATAATTAATTACCTAAATTAGAAGGAAAGAAACAATAGATAACAATTTCAAAATGGAGAATTTGAGACTGTCTCTCCCTCTCTTGTTTGAGTGTGGTTACAAACTCAATAAAAGAGTTTGTGGTGAGACAATGTAGAAAGAGGTAGGAAGAAGGATGATACTTATAAAGGGATATATGTCCCTGAAAGTAAGTGACATAGCTTATAATCTTTTGGAAATAGAATTTTTTATAAAAAGGTTTTTCTGTTTTTTGGGTCAAGGAAAAGGGATCATTCAGTTACAAGAAATGCACTCATATTATTTCTTCTTTGGAGTTGGGACCACTTGCTCATTTAGTCACATCTAAAACTTTTTTTTATTTTATATTTTATTTTAAAGAGTTTATCAGTAAAACTCATACACTAAATACAAAGATAGAATAATATTATTGGTTTAAATTCACATTTAAATATATCAAATATTTCTATGACTATCATCTAAGCTGTATTTAGTGTACCATTTTACACTTCTTTGAACAAACTTGTGACTAGTAACAAACCTACTAGTTATAAAGAAATTAAAAGTGAGATTTTTTTGGGACCACATATTAGTAACAAACTTTTTTAATATGTATTTTCTTTTTCTCTCACCAAATAGAAAGTGAAACCTACAAATTTGATAGGATTCACTCCTTATATTAAATAATTTAATAATAGAAAATCACATTTATCTCTTTTATAATTTTTTTAAATGACACTTATATCATTTCTAGTTTTCAAAATACATTTAAATGGCGCTCATACCATCTCTAGTTTTTTGTTACATTTAT
>JBBPBR010000003.1:10115780-10125788 GCA_037974775.1 Cicer pinnatifidum | reverse complement strand
AACAATAATTTAAAATCAAATTATGAGTTCGAATGATATCCAACCTAATATATTATAATTAATGATGGTATTGAATTGAATTTAAAAAGTATAATATAAAATTCAGATTACATGCGAATGTACTTTTCTCCATCAACTTGATAAATTTTCTATATTAAATTAAATGTTGTCGGTCTTTTAGAGTAAAATTATTAAAATATATTTTTGTATTTTATTTTATGTTTCAATAATACTATTTTCTATTTTTTTTTATAGGAGTATCCTGTTTGTTTTTGCTTCTTGGACATAACGTCTCCTCTCTAATCCTCTCTAATTAAACAATATGTCTATATTGCACTAAACTGATATACAACAAATTGTTGTCATGTCTCCCAAATTAAATTGGGTAATATGCAGATGACCAATGTTCAATATATTTGGGGCACGTGGAAAATATTGATGAGTGCCTTAAAAATAAATAAATACTAACAAGTAATCTAAAATTATTTGTTAAATAATATAAAATGAAAATTAAAATAAAATTTTACATAGAAAATATCAATTTTTAGGTAGACCCGCTTTAATAATATAATTTTCAATAAAAGTTAACAACTTTAGGCCTTCTTTGCAAAAATATTTTTATTTTTAAAAATTTGTATTAATTTTATTTGTTAATAAAAAGATAAAAGAGTCTTAAAATAAATAATTACCAAACTTTTGGAAAATAATAAAAATGTTAAAAGAACTATTTTCAAAAAGTAATATTATTTCCTCATGTTTTACATTAAAGTCTCTCATATTCTTATTAACAAGGAAAAGTAAACACATTTTAAAAAAGAAATATAAAAATTAACAAAAAAAAATCTTTAAACTCGTTGAAAATTTACATTAGAATTTAGGTATTACATACATTTATATAAAATCAGATAGAACCATGCATTAACCTAATTAGAGATTTATTAATAAAATTTACATAAAACCTATTAATTACAAAATTTATGTATAACATATTAATTACAAAATTTAAAACTTGAACTGAAGTCATAACGCATAATTCAATTATATGCATCAACCGCAATTGTTGTTGTTGCATGCATATGCTTTATCTATTTTGTTTATATATATATATATTATAGTTTGTTTGATATAAAAATGTATATTATTTGTTTTATACACTCAAATTTTATCATACCTTAAAAATAAAAATAAAGAATAATTTAATATTCCGATATTATGTAGAAGAGTTGGAAAAGAGGGAGAGAAAAATAATATTATGATGGTTCACACAAAATGTGATTGTAGAAGAAAACGCGTTAGTTGAATTCTAAAATGTAAAACTAACAATGGTTGTGGTCCCTCACAAAAGTAAGATATTTATCTCCATGCATATTGGTAGGTTAAACTAACTTATAACAATGCCTTATACCCATCAGCCTTTTTTCGATAATAGTATCATTTTTTTTTTCTGCATCTCTTTTTTCTGATAGCGAATAGATCAATATTGGTTTCTTGTATTGCTCCATTTCCTTTTAAGGAAATGTAATTTGTAACAGGGATAGGAAGACTATAATCATTTTTTGTGTTGTGCTAAATATATTTCGTTTTCATTTTCAAAATAAATAAAATAAGTGAAGTCAATTATATATTATTTTAAAATTAATTTCGTTTTTAAATTATTTTATTTAAATTGAGTTATTATTTTTACTTGTTAAAATTTCAAAATAATCGGTTTAAATGAACTATTGTGTCGTATCAATTACTTATATTATATTATTCATTGGGGGCAAAAATTATATTCTATCAAAAAATAAGGAAAATTATAACAATTTTTCTACTAAAAAATATTCCTTTATTAAAATTAATATTTAGATTATACATTAAAAATATCACAAATTTAATATTGTTAAAATTAAAAAAGATGAATATACGAATAAATTCATAATATTTAAATTGATAGTGCGATAAATGAAATAATGACTAAAAGATAATGAACTCAATCCAAAGGATAATATCAAATCTCAGCACATGTAATAAATTTAAGAGGACAAATAAAAGAACTTCTTTGTTTAAAAAAGAAAATTGCACAACCATAAAATCAAAAATATGAAATAATTTACATGTAGAAACCATCTATTAATTTAAATAAAAATAGAAAAAGAATGATATACGTAATAAATGAATACCAAAAGAAGTACTTAGAAGTGCATATCAATCAAGAACAAAAAAAGTAAAAGAAAACTACAATGAAGACCAACCTCAAACCAAAATCGAAAAATTTCAGGGACACCATTGACCCGAGAACACTCCCAATTCAAATAACTACATAAGAAAAGAACCAGCCGAAGAAATGAACAAAAACCAAAACACCAACAAACCACCCACAACCTATTAGGCCCAACCATCCCACATACTTCTATGGAGCTTAACAATTTTGTTAAACATGGTTCATCCAAATTAAAAACTACATTTTGTTTCAACTATTTTTCAGTTAATTTATTTATTTACTTGTGTACATTCACTCCAATATAACTCGAATGATTTGGTGCAACATGATTTAAATGATTAAATAAATTGAACCATGATATGTATATTTAGCCTGTTCTATTTGTGGTATTGTAAAATATTATTAATTAATACTCTTGTTATTATTTATTTAATTAATTTTTCCGAGGAAACAAAACAAACACACATATAAATGAGAGTACAAGGCATAACCAAAATTCATATACAATGTAATAACAAATAAGAATTTCAAAATAGAAAAAATTTGAAGAGGGCTTAATTGATATTTTGCACTCTGGTGGATGGGACAAAATACACCATATCAAAGCCATCGAAAGACTCTAGAATTTTCATTATTGTATTCCTTATTAGTTATATGCTTCTTTTTCATTTTTATATGAACATAATTAAACATATAAAGGAAAAGTATTGATAATCTACTTTTCTAATAACTTTAGCAAAAATTTATTTGACTTATTTTTATGAAATGGTCAAGGTTTGAAAATTAATTCCATAAGCTCCTCAAAATTATCTTCCCTTTTACAGCCTAACATCACTCTTTCTCTCAATCATGTGCCTTCCATAACAACATTTTTGCTATTGTGACAAAATTCCCAAATATAAATTAGAGTTCATCAAAAAATGAATCTTTTACTTTATTACAAAATTGGAATGTTCTTTAAGCAAACATGATAAACACCATTGTTGTATTGTTGTCGTCATTTGGCAAATGACTATACATTTATCACGCCCAACACATCTAAAGGATCTTAACAACAATTTCAAAAACTTCACAAATTTCTCAAAATTCCGAAATTGGATAAAATATCAATTATGTTAAAATTGGAAATAAGGGAGATTTAATTGAACCTCACCCAAGAAATCACCATATAAGTCTTGTTAAGTTTTAACATCAGATCAATCATAATCTTGTACAAAATCACATAAAACTTAAATTTCAAGTACATGTTTCAATCAATGACAAATAAACTTTGTTTGAACACAATAAAAACTTAAAACTGTCTTTACCCAAAAAAGTTTAAGGTACATGATGAAAAATAAATAAAAAAGACTAATCAATAATCATCAACACAATTCAAAGCAACTCTAATTTTGTCGACAGCTGAAGTAACAAATGAGTTCATTTTGTTGACAGCTTCCAAGTCTGGTTTATCCATATCAGTTGGTCTACCAATGAGCAACTGATACAACAAAGTCACAACGGTACCTTCGGTTTTACCTTGTCCACATTTTGTCTCTGAAAATCTACCATCCCCTGTTATTGTTAAACCAGAAGGAAGTAGAGGCATCATTTCAGAACCTTCTTCTCCTCTTATTATACAATCCATTGTTTCTGTATCTATTGGACAATACACCAACACAGATTCCATTGCATGTGTGTAACATTCTTGTAGAATCCTCATTTCATTCCTTGCAGGGTGTAGAGGCTACCTCACATCAACAATTTCAATAACTATAGTTAGAAAATTAAGTAATCATAAACAATATAATCAACAAATTGCAAAATCTAACAAGCTATGGTATTTTATTTCCATCAAATATAGTTAAATTCACTTAACAAATAAATTCATGCATGAATCATATGTAACCAACAATTTGCAAAATCTTAAGTCTAAAAATTATTTATTGATCTTTATGAGTCTAAATTGCATTACTTTATATATTTCCATATTGAGCAAAATTAAAGATGACATTAAAAAGTAACTTCATTTTGAGAAATAGGTAAGTAAAAAAGTACCTGAATAACGGAAGTAAAGTTCCCAGGGTTAATTCCACTAGTGATGCGGTGAATCTCCTCCACTGGATGATTTTTGCTAAGAACATCCCACTGCAAGAATATTAATATTTTGTAAGATTACAATTGAGAATAAAATAAAATAAAATGTAATTTGATTTGATTTAATATAATAAAATAATAACCTCGGGTCTTCTACTATTGTCTTTGAAAAAATCAGAAACAATACGAGGAGAAAGAGAAAGCCAAAAGGAATTAGAAGCGGTTAGGATAACGCCGTTTTCAGTCCCTGGATCTGTGCACTTGCGAACGGATACTCTAACGGCGTCACTATCCAACGTATTTAAATGTGGAAAGTCTAAGTTAGTTGACAAGTCAAGTGCTTCATAATACATTTTCAACATACGTTCGCCAAGCTTCATCACAGTCTTTCTTCCTTCATTTGTATTAATCCCTGAACAATAATTATTGGTAATAAGTTTTTTTGATTTAATAAACTAATAATATTGTTGATTAATTAAGGAAGAGTATAGTAACCTCCTAGTCCTAGAGAAGGAATAGTTTGAATTGAATGAGTTGAAAATCTCTGGCACATTCTTTCCAATGTCAAAAGCCATCTTTCAGCTCTATATCCATTATTGCTACAAATAGCTTTTCTGAATAGCACGTCAGTATTAGTCTTATCATCCACTTCTATGTGTTCCACCCAAGATACCTATATATATATATATCACATTAATACATATGAAATTAATATGAGTAATAATAATATGTTTTAGAAATGCAATATAATATTATATACTAACCCTGCAGGAGTGATTGGTAAGTTCCTGAATCATGCATCCAGATGGAAACTTCCAAACATTAGGAGGAGAGATGGCATCTAGTATGGAACAGAATGACACTGACACATCTGCTATCACCCATACACCTTCTTCTATTTGTTTACAATATCGAAGGAATGAGGCAACTCGTGTTGGCACCAATGGGGATAGAATGTGCATTTTTGCATTCATCTGTATAAAATTATTCTTATTATTATCACTATTTTTTATTCCAAACAAAAAACTATTTATGCATACATGCTGTTTACCAAAATTACATACCAACTGCAAAGCTCCATTTCTGTTTTCCATCGAACCTTCTTCATATACTTCCACTGTTACTGCATCTTTAACAATTGTTGGAAAAAGATTCATCCATTTTTCCTACAAACATTAATCATTTATGAGTATCTATGTTCAAAATAATCGAAATCCATAAGAAGAGTTATAAAAGTACTAACCGAATCTAGAAACATGTCAACCAACTGTGCAGCACCCATGCTCACTATAACTGAATCTTTTGTTGCCTCTGTACGCTTACGAGGTCCCTTTAAATAACTGCTCTTATGGTAAATCATGTCATAGGTTTCACGTTGAAAAACGAAACTCTCATCTTCTGTAGACCTAAACCAGAAAGGCTCATTCAATTTAAGAAGCCTTGTTAATTCTTCCATAGCATTATTAGCAGTCTCCATGATCAGCTGTTTTTCCATTTCCCAAGATATGGTTATTGGGTGGGGAGCTTCACCGGTCTCTTGTTTAGGAACAATAAAATCCTCATCAATGGTAGACATGTGGTGTTCTTGAGCATGACTAGGAGCATGAGCAGGAGCAGGAGTATCATGAAGGACATTAGAAAGATTAAACATATTTATCTCAAAAGAAGGAATATCTTGATCAATAGCTGTCAACAGAGCTGAAATATCATCAATGTCTTTATCTGGTGCACCATTAGTAGCACAAAAAATTTCATCAAGAAAAGGTGTATCACCATAAGCTACAACATTTTCATCATGTGCATGAGGAGTAACATCACACAATTTTCCATCATATATGAAATGTGGAACACCATAAATGAAATCAGCTGGAACATTTTCACTAGGTTCTGAAGTAATAATGGCACAATTTTTTTGATCATTGGCAGCAGAAGTAACAAGATTTTGTTCAGTTGCAACTGTTGTAGCAGAAAAACTTTGATTATCATTCTCAGCTGCAACAGCAGTAATTGCAGAAGTAATATCTGTCACACTTTGATCAAGTGCATCAGTGACAGCAGAACAATTTTGATCATAGACAGAATAAGAAAGAGCAGATTCATTCTGATTAAGAATAATTGCTGAAATATTTTGATATGGGCCAGAATCTGAAGGACCACTAAGAGCAGGAACATGAATAGGTGCAGAATCAGCAACATATTGATCAAAGATTGAAACATTAGAAGGAACCATAAAATCAATATGCTTGTCAATAACAGGAATATTGTGATCAATTATAGCAGGAATGTGTGGAGTAACAGCAGCAATATCTTGATCAGGAACATCGATTTCATTGTTTTTGTGTGCAAAACCTCCAAGTGAAGATTGAAGTATGTATTGAAAATCTCTAAATATTAGAGGCTCCGCTGGATTTTTCCTTTGCTTTTTGCCATTAAAGTTTGATAGTTTCGCATGCTGAAAATTAATTCATAAATGAATATCAATAAAAGAAAAATTGAATCATATTGTATCCATTTGTGAATAGATAAAATATACATCAATCAATAATATACTTGCCTCTTTGCGTAACCTTTGATTTTCGTCAAGCAAGTTTTGCATAGTAAGTACTTTTGATTCTTGTGGTATAGACCCCTAACAATTAGAGCAAGTTAATATCTTCAAACTTTATTTTAATATGAAGTTTTGCGATAGTATTTTTCGATTCTCTATCTCTAGTCAAAGTGCATGGTTTGCAATGCTCAACAAAATCTTAATGTATTTGATTTAAAATTTGTGTCAAATATATTTATTTTCTTTTATATTTAAAACACAAGAGAGTATTTAAATATAAAGAAAATCAATTGTCGTTAATTACATAAATAATCATATTAAACAAAATATATATATATATATATATATATTACGAACACAAATGATCGTGATATTGTAATTTTTTTTACAAGAATAATAATATATTAAAATTAATCTCATGTATGTATAGATCACCTTTAATAGGGTTCTCTGACTGTGGAGCCAATGCTTTATTTGACCTGCACCAAGCCCTGCTTCCTGGCCTATTTGAACACGTTCAATATCTTCGGTTTTGGTATGTCTAAAAATAAATATATAATCAAAATTGTTCCTTAGTTTAGACTTTAGAGTATCATCCTTAAAAGTTAGTTTTTACAAGAATAAAAAGATAGTTTTTATAATGGAGATTTCTATTATACATAGAAAAATGAACATGTTTTGATATTATTAAATATTCAATCATTAATAATTAAATGATATATTATTTATAAATTGAAATTTTTAATTTAGTTAATTTTAATAAATATTATAATTATATACATGGATAATTAAAAAAAATTATTAACAAAAAAATTATAGTACTGATAAACATTATATTTTTTATTGTATCATAAAATTTATCTTTTATAATAAATATAAAGATGATTTTTATGACAATAATTAATAAAATTGATTTTAATTTTTTATTCATGTTTTGAAAAAAATATATTTTTTATATTTGCTTAAAAACTCTACGTTTATCTTATGACCGTACACGACTTGCTTTAAATATAAAATTCACAAAGCATAAAATAAAACAACAAAATCGATATCGATAATTATGGAATGAAACAAAGGACAATAGACAACGCTGTACCAATCGAAATGATAATGAAATCCATAATATGAACATGACAATTAACAATAAAGCACGTACATAAGGGAGTAATAATAAGTGCATTTCTAAAGATTTCTTATTGCCAATATTGCATATCAAGTTCAAAGCGAAAGAAAATTTAAAATCAAAATCTATCGTGATTAAATAAACAGGATGTGCCATTAAATATTGATCATTGATGTAATCTATTTTCTAAGTAGTCAATGACGTGGAAACTCGATCTTGTACTTTCGCAATTTACCTTTATGCTTTTGTGAATTTAATGATGAACTTTTCGCTTTAAAAAGGATCCTTTTTTTTTTTATAGAAGATGGAATCAAGTCATCACCGATCATAAATTAAAAATGCGATTTAATTTTGAAGCCTTTTTTTGTAGCATGAAGAATTGTTCAAAGCTTATAAAGATTAGGGCCAATAAAATAAAATAATTGCCCACAGGTGTATACATTTTGCGTGGGAAAAATAGTAAAGATGTAAAACTAAATTATCATGAAAGAATGGAATGAAAAAAGTGTGCGTAGAATATTGAACAATAAAATAATTGGGTGGGGAAAAAAATTGACGAAAAAATAGTGTACTAAAGTTTAATTTCATTCAAAACGAAGAAAATCTGTCAAAAGAATCCAAAAAATAAAACAACAATTGAACCAGAATAATTTATTTTTTAAAAATCAAATAGCTATAACATAATTATAATTTCTGAATGTAAGTATCTTATTGATCGATCACTGAGGTATTAGATGAAAGGTAACATAGAGAAGATCAACACAACATGAAATCAATGGATCAATTAATTAAAAAATATGACAGAAAGAAAGAATAAATAAAAAAAAAAAAAATGTTATTGAGCTTACTGTTCCAGTTTAACTATTTGATCTTTAGTGTGACGCGAGTGGGTCCTTGTTCTCTTCTTCTTTGGCTTTGGAGTAGCTTGTGCTTGTTGAAAATTGATAGTCGCACCTGAAGGTATATTTGAAAATACCATTTTTTCCATCTTCCAGAGGAAATTTACGTGCCTGCAAAATTCAACCTATTTTTTTGTTTTATGTCTCATTTTGTGAAATCTTAGCATGTTTATATATATCCTTAGTTATATCGTTGTGGGTTGCCAGTTGTCACCAAAAGAAAATCTTTAAAAAGTATTATTTTAAATAATTTATTTATTTGATATTTTACGCTGATTAAAAAGTAAAGTATTTTACTATATTATATTTATTAATTATTGATGTATTTATTATTATCATTATTATAAAGTAAAATATACTAAATTAAAAATGATTTATATAGTATTAATTAGATGGTATAATTAAAAAGTATTACAATAAAAATTGCAAATATTAATAACTTTTAAATAATTTTGTGTGTGTAAGATTTGATTATTGTGTGACCGAGAATAAAAGAGTAGTAAAAAGTAACAGTCTTATTATTTATTTCCTTATTTGAAAAGGAATTTTAAATGGATTTGATATATAAATATTTTATTTTTGTCAAAAATATCTATTAAAAAATTGAGTGTAATGATTTTTCTGTTTAAACTACGTTTCAATAACCTTACAATAACGAGTAACCGATGTGTCACTGACAAGGTAAAGAAATACTTAAGGAAAAGTGAAATAATTTGTACATGAAAAGATACCATTTTTGAGAAGAGCCATGAACACCTTTCATATACTAAAAGTAAGTAAAGCATAAAATTAAAAATAAAGTAAAAATAATATTAGAGGAGTAGAAGTAGGTGTTAGAGAATTAGCTAGGGAGTAAAATCCTCAAAAAGTTTGTGATTATGTATAGTTTTGGTTAAATATTTAGAAGAGTCAAAAAATTATATTGAAAGTGTAAAATTGATTTTAAAATATTTCTTTTTTGCTTTCGACTAAAATTGATTTGACTCTAGAATAAATTTATAGTTAAAATTAGAATTTATATATGTTAAATTAAGTAATTTGACTCAAGTTATTGATGAATTTCAGTTAATTACAAATCATTTGAAAGAATATAAGTTTAAATTTTTGCTAAAATAATTTTTTATCATACTATTGTTATCTTTTAATGAGAATTTAGATT
>JBBPBR010000003.1:10060307-10090501 GCA_037974775.1 Cicer pinnatifidum | reverse complement strand
ATTCTCAATCTATATTTTGAGAGTAAACATAGTTATTAAGAAAAAGTCAAAAACACGTTAATGATACATAAATATTTTAGAAGCAAATGGGAAGTAACAAATGAAAATCTTAATTTAACAATCAAGCTTATTTATTTCACAAATTATCATGGTGGAGAATTTTGCAATCTAGTAAAAAAAAATTAACGTAAGATCAACAACCTTTAATATCATCTATTTTAAGAAAAAAAAGTATTTGTTGACGTTGGTTCATATTAACTATATGTGATATATAATATGACCAATTCAAACACATGTGTTAACAAATGATATGTAAAGTTGAGATAACACAAAATTTGGTGATAGTAAGTCCCTCACTCACAATAACGTACCAAAAAGAAAAAAAGAGTTTTGTCTCTAAAAGCATTACATCAAGACTAAAAAAAAACAATGTCACACCATGATGACGCATAAACCGACATCGCATTCAAATGAAGAAATTATAGATAAAACATGAAGAAAAAAAATTTAATTTATGTGAAAAATCACATATTTAAATAAATAAAACTAATAAAATAAATTGGAGGGGTGATTCTAGATCCCATAAATGGCCTTAAACCATATCTCTGATTGATGAAGAAGAAGTCAATGGCTAAACTTTGTCTTATAGAGGCGTCACTAGGATTTAGGGTTTGTTTTAATATATAATTCTATGAATGTATTTACCTGTTCAAAAACTAGACACTTACAATTTCGAATTACCAAATCACACAACACATACTTGAAGTATTTGTTTGGCAATAAGAAGTTAATCTTATAACATTAAATTATCTCAAAATAATTATAAACTAATCACTAATCCTATTTTAATTAATGAAAAGGTTTTTCTCCCCAATTTTTTTAATTTAAAAATTACCTATTCACTTTAGAAAAAAACTTTGCTGCAAATTCACGTGATTCACACTATTTTATTCTCGGTTGGATAATATTTTCTAAAAAAACAGTGATGCGATCTCCTAAATCAATTTGCTTTTTTAATGTTAAAAAAAATAAAAATATTAAATAAATATTAAAAGTACTAATAAAAAATACTAAATGATTAAAATTGATTTAAAATACTAACAATTTATAATAATATTACTTAATTGATTAAAATTGATAAAAAAAAAAGTACATTAAAATAAAAAAAAATGATTAAAGGTGTCAATAGCTTTATGATAGGACATTAGATTTTGAATCATCCTTCTTAAATTTTTATATTTTAAGATTATAATACACCTAATTTCTAAATTAGAACCAAAATTGACGTTAGCTAATGAATGTCAAAAAAAATTAAGATTATGTCAAGTACCACCGAATTATAATTAAATATATTATTTGAATGTTGTTTACACCTTTTTTGTATGTCCAATTTTAATCAATTAATAAATATTATTAATAAATTAATTGTGTACCGTTCAAGAGGCCGCAAACTAGCCATGTGTTTGAAAATTTTCGTGGCAAGTTCCGTTGCCTCCTATTCCTCGTCGCTTAGTAGTCAAATGCAGCCCCTGACCTCTAAAAAAAAAAATAAATAAAAAGAGCAGCCCCAAGACTAAGTGCTCTCTATAAATACATGAAACATAAAATGTGTTACTCACTCATTCACAAAGCACCAATCAACTACTTATATTTATCAACCATTTTCCGTACCCAAACCAAAACCATTATTTCATATTCACAACCATGGGGATCCTTTCCTTGTTCTGCTACTCTCTCTTTTATCTTTCTATATTTTTCATCATTAGGCTTTTGTTCCAATCAAGAAAATTCAAAAACCTTCCACCTGGTCCACCTTCTCTTCCCATTATTGGCAACCTCCATCATCTCAAACGTCCTCTCCACCGCACCTTTAAAGGACTCTCTAAAACTTATGGTGATATCATTTCTCTTTGGTTTGGTTCACGTCTTGTAGTTGTTGTTTCTTCCCTATCTGAATTCCAACAATGCTTCACTAAAAACGATGTTGTCCTAGCAAATAGGCCACGCTTTCTCTCAGGAAAATACATTTTCTACAATTATACTACCTTAGGATCCACATCCTATAGTGAACATTGGCGCAACCTTCGTCGTATCACTTCCCTCGATGTTCTTTCGAACCACCGCATCAACAACTTCTCTGGAGTCCGAAGGGATGAAACTCAACGATTAATCACGAAGTTGGCCGAGGATTCATCCACTTCCTTTGCTGAAGTAGAACTTAGTTTCAGATTCTACGATATGACATTCAACAACATAATGCGAATGATATCTGGAAAGAGGTACTATGGAGAAGATTGTGACATGAGTGATCTTCAAGAAGCCAGTCAATTCAGGGATATGGTTACTGAATTGTTGCAATTGTCTGGTGCAAACAACAAAACTGATTTCCTTCCTTTGCTTAAATTTTTAGATTTTGAAAACTTAGAAAAAAGGGTTAAGAATATTGCTAACAAAACGGACACATTCCTAAGAGGACTCCTTGAAGAGCAACGGAACAAGAAGGAACGTACAAACACCATGATTGACCATCTCCTAAATTTGCAAGAATCACAACCTGAGTACTACACTGATCAAATCATCAAAGGCCTCGCTTTGGTATATACATAATAATTACTATTTATCACAATTTTCACACGCGCATGTATATATATATATATATATATTTATTCCTTTTCTAATTCATTATTTACTGATCAAGTTAAGTTAAAATTTGTAGGCTATGCTCCTTGCCGGAACCGACTCATCTGCTGTAACTTTAGAGTGGTCAATGTGTAATTTAATGAACCATCCAGAGATATTGAAGAAGGTAAAGGATGAATTGGATATTCATGTAGGACAAGATCGTTTGGTAGATGAATCAGACCTTCCAAAACTTACTTATCTTAAAAATGTCATCTATGAAACGCTTCGGTTGTGTACACCTGCTCCATTGTTATTACCACACTCAACTTCAGATGATTGCATTATTGGAGGATATAAAGTTCCACGAGACACCATAGTATTGATAAATGCATGGGCCATTCACAGGGATCCTAAGTCATGGAGTGAGGCCACAACCTTCAAGCCGGAGAGGTTTGACAAAAAAGGGGAGATTGAAAAGGTGATTGCATTTGGGATGGGAAGAAGGGTGTGTCCTGGAGAAGCCTTGGCTCTTCGTACAATTAGCATGACTTTGGCATTATTGGTTCAATGTTTTGATTGGAAACGTACAAGTGATGACAAGATTGATATGACAGAACGAGATGGATTTGTTTTGACAAAATTAATTCCATTAAAGGCTATGTGTAAAACTCGTCCGGTCGTAAACAAAATTTTCAAGTAATTCATTCTCATGGTACTTTCCGGTACTAGAGTTCTTCGAAATGTGTATTCAATACAATGCAAGTACTATATATGCACGCTCAAATAAGTGTTATATTGTATCCTTAGTATAAAAAAGCTATTAGCCATCATTGTATACATTTTTAACTCCGTTTTCTTAAATAAAAAGTTATTTTATTTTAATTATTTGTAACTGATCCGAACTATTAAGTACTTATCTTTGATGAATTATAAATGTCCAATTGTTCCTTCACATCGTTGCAACTTGCGATCAGGATGAGTAAAAGAAAAAAAATCAATCGGTTGATTATCTGTGCACTGGCATTTATGCTACAAGAGTTTGTAAATTTTGAACAAATAAGTCAACTTGATCAAGGAGTATACAAACAGAAATAGCTAGGGACATGTGTATATTATGAATTTGATTATTTTTTGAGTTTTTCGTCATTTGAATTATAAAAATGAAATTGACTCTAACTAACTAAAGATTCATTTGTACTGAAATGATGTTATTGAAGTTTGGTGAGTAGGATATGCACCTCTAACACTATTTTATTTTAAATACATATAAAAAATAATTAAATTTATGCTAATTGAGAAGTAAAAAAATTAAAAAAACTTTATCTCTCTTAAGTGAGATGATATAGGGCTTTCTCTTTATCGTGGGAAGACGACGCGAGACATAGATCTTTATGTTTTGACAATCACATAGTGTTTAGCTGCATTCAAATTTGTTTTCTTATTCATATGATACATTTGAATCACATCGAGTCTTGGAGATGGTTGGTATGTAATTTTCCGGCTACGTTGGGAGGAAAACACAAAAAAATTCATGTTTGAATTATATTTTATTTCAAAAATTTAATTGAAAATAAAACAAGAATAAGTAAAACCATAAATAAGTAAAAGAAATAAAAATAGAAATACAAGTCAAATTATCATTATTCAACATCAACCGAGTAATTACGTCGTATTTCTTGACACACAAGGATTTAATCTACTATTCACCAATAATATCACAACTCCACATAAAACCTTCTCGTTAAACTAATTGTGTTCAAGTCTTCTCAATTTTTTAACTTTGTGCGGCCAAGTTGTTGAGAGTAACAAGGGACAACTACTATTGGGCCAAGTTACAAAAGTGTTTAGATTTTTTTTTTTGACGAACTCTCACACAAGAGTGTTTAAACAAATTGCTATGTTAGGTTTCTAAGCATTTAAAGCTAATACAAGAGTTTTTCACGAGCTTGTATATATGACGACAATAAAATTTCTTTTGAGTTTTTGTGTTGTCTTATTGTAGTTTCAATGACGATCATAAATCCTTTTACAAAGAAGCTTTTAGTCTATTAGTGTTTCTGATTGTAGTTGCCATTGCATGGAATCACATGTGAAATAATAACTCATATCAAACCTTCAAAGATATTGAGTCAACATTAAAAATTTATCTAAATACGTCTTCGTAATTGATTCAACATATATTAATAGAAACGATAAAATAATGTTTGAATGTTGAATTTATCATATGATTGACTTTATCATACGATCAATTTGTCATCATAGTGAACTTGTATTAACTAATTCAGCAAAGGTGCTTTTAGAGCGAGTTTGTTATAGTCAGTTTAAAATAATTTATGTTATCATCAAAATGATTTAAGATCATTGTTTTTCAAACCAATCATATTCTAACACCTCCAACATTTGAAGTCCTTACTTGAGACCAAGGGTCATGGTGGACAATAGAAAACTGTTGCAAACTCTCTATATCTTAGAGTAGTTTTTGTAAGCATTAGTTTTTCCTAACATTGGATATCTCTAATTATGATTTGGGTTTCAACGACCTTATTCTTTGTGCTTTTGAATGGTGGACCTCGTCAAACATTCAACTCTCGTAGAGTACCTAAACAAGGAGATATGCTATTACCTCTTTATTCTTTGTGCAAAGTTCTTTCAAGTGTTATTTGTAAAACATTTAACTAAAATGTCTTGCAAGGAATTTAAATTGTTATAGCTGCACTTGTGTTATCGTATATTTTTTTTCTATGTAGATCGTAGTTTTATTTTCTGCAAAGCTACTCAATCAAATGCCACCTGTGTTCAAAATATTATCAATCTTTACCAAGATGTTTCAAGCCAATTTGTCAATATTGACAAGTAGGAGATCTCTTTTATTTGAAATATGCCAAATGACAGAAAAATTGTTTTCTCAAGATGGATTCCATTTAAGGGTTTACAGACACAATCTAAATATTTGAGGCTTCACTCTTATGTTAGTAGGTCGAAGCAAGAAGTTTTAAATTATGTTCAAATCAAATTTGGAAGAAGTTAAAATGTTGGAAGGGTAATTTTTATCTTCAACAGCGTGAGGTGCTCATAAAATATGCGGCACAATCTATTTAAATTTACATCATGGGTTGTTTCCTATTACCAAAAAGTTTATATGATCACATTGAAGCAATACTCAGGTTATTTTGGCGGGGTTACATCAAAGGTGAGAAGAAAAAGTTTCATTGTATATGCTAAAGGAAATGTTGTCAACCAAAAAGTAAAGGGGGGTTGAGTTTTAGAAGTATTATAGCTTTTATTTTGGTAGATTATCTCTACTTACGACTAGGGTTGTGCAAAAAATCCGGTTATAAAGCCCAAATCCAAAATCGAATTCAAATCTATTTTAAAAGTCCAGTTTAAAACATATGGTTATAATCCGGTTATTTATAAACCAGTTGGATAACCACTTATGTTTTATATTTGGATTTTGTTTTTATCCACTACCAATATTTTGTTAATTTTGATATTGTATTTCTTGAAAAAATTTTGAAATTTATTTTTTTCAAAAAAATATCGGAAAAAAATAAAATAAAAAAAACTTTTTTTTTCAAAAAAATTTTAAATTGAAGTTTTTCTCAAAAAAAATTGATGAGACAAATTTTAAAAAAATTTATCGAAAAAATCGATTTTTTTAAATAACCGATTTTTAAACTATGAATAAATGTTCTTTTAAAAAATAATCAAACTTTAAACCGATTTTGAAAAAAAAAAATCGATTTTAAAATTAAAATTTTCAAAACCAGTTGCTTAATTATAAACCGGTTATTTAACCATAACCAATTTTACAATTGGTTTTATAACCGATTTTAAACCAAATAATGGATTTGGTTATAAATCCAAATCCATATATTAGTTTTAAAATGAATATGGTTTGGTTTTTAAAAAAAACCAACCATGTACAACCCTACTCACGACTCTTTGGTTTCAAAATGTTTAAAATCTCATTATTTTTTCCGTAGCAATGTTGCTAAAGGCTTGTGTTAGTTTCTTGCATAATTATAATTGGTGAATTATTCATAAGGCTTTATGGATTCTTAACAAAGGTTGCATGGAGAGTGAGAAATAGACAATTGCTAACTATTTGAGAGGATAATTGATTACCTTTTCAAAATGGTTACAAAGTTTGGCGTCATAATCCTCATACCTCGTCTTTCTATCATTTGAAGCTTCTTAGATCATTCAGATGTTTCTATCCTTTTTTGCCCCCTCAAAAAGACTTTTCCTATTCAAAATGTGTATCACGCTGTTAAACAATGGGAATAGGCTGAACTACATGAAAGCTCTCACCAATAGGTGCAATTAGAGATTTGGTCAGAGTTATGGAACCTTTAAACTATTCCCAAACATGTTTACTTGACTTGGTAAATTTTGGAAGATTATCTCTCAATTACACTAGTAGAATTTTACCTTAACAAAGCTTCACCCTTGTTAAATCGATTAAGCTTAATTGACTTAAACATCATAAATTCAGTTCAACAAATCATCTTTTTAAGTCGGATCTTTTGATCAACTAACTTAATATGTAAAATTAAAATAATTATTTTTTTAATAAATTTTTCATTTTGTTTTTATGCTCTTGATCATACATATATATAATATCTATTATATATTTAAAACAGAAGACTTCACTGCCATCTCACACTATTTTCTCCACGTATGCAAACATTTCCCACGTAGGCTAAAAAGCTTACGTGTACGTCTCGATAGAGCTTCTACTCAGTTTCTAAATTGTTTTTCTCTCCTATTTAAATATTATTTCTTAACTTTTACTCAAAATTTTTAAATTAATTCTACATTATTATTTTATAACGTCATATTATTATTCATTAAATTTGCTTAAATCTTTCACATTAAATCTACATTACTACTCAATACGGTTTTTTTTTCTGCATTAATCAACTCTACATTTCCTAAAATATCTATATGATAATATTATTTGAAAATTATTTTATAATTATTTACAATAAATTTATAAATTATTTTACAATTTGATAATAATTTATAATTTATATTATTATCAAATTATTTTATAATAAATTTATAAATTATTTTATAATATTATTAGTTATTTACCAATAGTAATAATTTATATTATTAGTCATTAAATTCAATGGAAAAAAAACCACCTAATCACTCATAAATATCGACATAAATATCCTTCTTTGATGGACAATTATATTATTCCATTTATGGTGAATAATGATTTATGTCAATCAATTTTTTTAATAACATTTTATACAATAATAATATATATATTCTATTTGACAGAAAATACACAAATTTATTTAAAATTATAATATATATAAATATATTAAAAAATATAATGAACAAAAATTTATTATATACATGTGTTATGAAAAAATAAGTTAACACTAAATTTTATCAATTAAATTATATATTTATAATTGAATGCTATTTTTTATTTTAATTTTCACCATTATATGTTGAAAAATAAATTGACAATCAAAATACAATCAGTCAAACAATTATCCTATATAATAAGTTATCATTCGAATCTTATAAAATATTTTAAAAATTAAATTAGATGATTGTGATAAACCTGATTTTTCCTCATTTTAATTTTCCTAATCATATTCAATTATTACAAATCAATAAAGTAATATTATAAGTTAACTATATTTATAATACATAAAATATTCTTTATAAAACTTATAAAATTATTTTACAATTATTTATAATAAATTTATAATTTATAAATTATTTTACAATTTGATAATAATTTATATTATTATCAAATTATTTTATAAGTTATTTTATAATAAATTTATAAACTATTTTATAGTATTATTTTATAATATTATTAGTAATTTATCAATGGTAATAATTTATATTATTAGTCATTAAATTTAATAAAAAAAACCACCTAATCAATCATAATTATCGACATAAATATTCTTTATCTAATCTTCCTTTTATGAACAATTATATTATTCCACTTATGGTGAATAATGATTTTATACGTTAAAAATTAAATTACTCATTGATATCAATTCATTTTTTTAGTAACATTTTATAAAATAAAAATATATATTCTATTTGACAGAAAATACACAAATTTATTAAAAATAATCATAAAATATGAATATATGAAAAATTATTAAAAAAGTTACTTCCAATTATTAAAATCTATTATCTATTATATATATTTAAAATAGACTCCCGATGCCACAACAAGTTATTTTTTTTTACAAGCTCTTGATGAAATATATTCAATAATTTTTTTACAACAACTTCTCATGCTCGCAATTAAAACATCATACTAATAAAACAAATAAATTTAGATTACGCTACAATATTAAATAGTCAATCATATTTATAAATTTTTATATCTTATTTTTGAGTTTGTATTTTACATTTTATTTCGTCAAATAAATATAAATATCATTATATGTTGAAAAATAAATTAACAATCAAAGATGAGTCAAACAATTATCCTATATAATAAGTTATCATACGAATTTTACAACATATTTAAAAAATTCAATTAGATAATTGTGATAAACATGATTTTTCCTCATTTTAATTTTCATAATCATATTCAATTATTACAAATCAATAAAATAATATTATAAGATAACTATATTTATAATACATAAAATATTACTTATAAAATTAATTAATTAACATCCACGCAGCGCGCGGACCATAATCTAGTTTCGTATTAAATTTCAAATCAGAATTTTGGTACAATACAAAGAATATGTCTTCCATTTCTGACTAAATATTCATATAAGAAATATAGAGTACAAATAATATGTCTTCCATTTATGACTAATCTTGACAAGATGAACAAAAAAACATAGATGTTGATCAATAACAAAATTAAAAAATCATAATGTAGCAATATTTAATAAACATATATTAGCATTATCATTTTCTTCAATTAATTTCAAAATAAAATCCACACAACGTTTTCGAACTTATTTAATTTGATTTGAATGAAATGATCTCGAGTCATCAAATATCTGAATAAAAAAAATGATCTCGAGTCATCAAATATCTGAATAAAAAAAAAACACAATAATTATTGGTTGAATCCTAATTTTTTATAATACAAACATTAAAAAATACAATCAATAACTTGTAAAAAATTACGTACTTGCATCTATGAATCAACTATGTTACAATTAGCGGTGGGAATAGGTCAGGTCAGGCCAGACTTTAAAATACCTGAGTCTGACCTACGATTTATTTATTAAGCCTAAGTCTGACCTACGACCTATCATCAACTTTTTTTTCAGTCTGGGCTGACATTTTTAAAAGTCTGGCCGGCCTGAAAGCATTTTTAAAAGTTATATTCACATTAAAATATTTAAATGTTCTACTCATACCACATGATTCTTTCCACATACCAATATCAATGTACATATCTATATATATTAAACAAAAAAATAGTTTTTCTTAACAAAATAATTTCTAAAAAATCTGAAACAAACATTCTTTGAACCCTAAAAAATAATTTTTGGTTTCAAATAATATTTTTTTTCTAAAACAAACACACCCATTATTACCTCTTAAACAAATATGCAACGATTATTGAGTGATTGAATAATTGAACAGTTACCGAATATGAAACGACTACCAAATACAAAATGTTATCGAATATGAAATGATTAATAAGTGATTGCCTAATTGATAGGATTTAAAATAGAAAATAATTTATTAATATAATAATAAAAAAATAATATTAATAAATAATATATATATATATATAGGCCGGCCTGTTAGGCCTAATAGACTTTTTTATAAACCTATTTAAATAAATAGGCTTTAAAAATGACCCGAGTCTAGCCTTTTTATTAAATAAGTGATGTCAAGCCCGACCATAAGTAGGTCAGACCATAGGCACTTGACGAATGACCTAGTCTATTCCCATTCCTAGTTACAATGCTCAACATATGTAACATGACATAGTAGTGACACTCATATATTTGTCATGTTTAACAAATCATCATACCATATCGGTTTTGTATAACTCTGCAAATCGCATAACAAATAAGATGATTTCTTATTTCTTCAAAATGTAATACGTTTCCATTTAAACATTAACATAAGGACAATAAAACTTTCCTTCATTTTTAAGAAGTTTTTTTAAAGCAAGTTGTAAAAATTTCTCCACACATATACATTTCACTTAAACTATTTGCATTCATCCAATTCATCTAATTATGATCTATAAATATTTTGTTAAAAATAAATAATCATAAATATTAATATTAAGGTAATATAAAACTAAAATAATTTTATGGTAATCTACTTTATTTATTTATTGTCGTATTCATATTAACTAAGAGTAATCTAATAATAGTACTATTGTTTTCTACCTTATTGTTATTATTTTGATTATTTTTTTTGCTTCATATTATATAAAATAGAACATGTAAAATATGTATTTTTACTTATTGATACAACCGACCAAATCTCCTACATCCATTCAAAACACTTCAAAAAAATCTCATAAAAACAAATTATTATTTTTTGAAAATTATAAAGATAAAGAGAAATATTGAAACATATACTTCAATAAGAAAACATTCAAAACAAATAAAAAAGAAAATCCAAATAATGAGTTCATCTCTAGTATGCAAATTAAAGAAAACAAAATGATAAAGAATCGTTAAAAAAAATGAGTTTGGCATGTCATAATATATAGCTCGTGGAAGTGAAATTATATATATTAATCATTCCAGCAGCGTAATATGTCATAATTATTTTTATATATCAATAATTATAGTAATAAAAAATTATAAAAAATTACTCACTTACTAAACAAGAACTTGAGAAGCAAACCTGAAATGAAATGGTGGATGTTAGAGTAAAGCCAGTAAATGCAATGTTGAGGAAATAAGATAATAGAGAAGGTTTACGGTACAATGGCTAATGCAGTTTGAATATAAAACTATTAAGTGCATTTGGTCAGGGAGATAAAGCTAAATGCATATTCTTTATATTTTTCTAAATATTCATTTAAGTAGATTATCAATATAACTGCTTTAAACAAATTTTCAATATTTATAAAATTATCACCGCCTCATCTTATTAAGTCATTAAACATAGAGGAAGAGATATATATTAATTTTTTATTTTTATTTTTACAGTCTCTTTTAGATCGGTTGCTAATATAAATAACTTAATTCACCATATTAAAAACTAAATCTTCTATTAGTGTTAACAAAAAAATCTTCTCTAAAAACGAATGATGTTAGAGCCGTTTTATCCTAGATATTGTTGTACTGAGGGAAATATAAATCTTTTGTAATACACTCAATTTTGTCTAGCCATTAAAAAATTTCAAAACTAAGTCATATATTTAATTTTCATATTTTCCATTCTTTTTAAAAATTATAAATATAACTCAATAGTTGAGCCCACAGATTGTATAAGTGTTGAATTTACACTTAGCCCAAAAATATAACAAAGAAAATGAATAGAAAAACATGTTGCTGAAGTTTTTTTTGCGGGTGTAAGATTTTTTGAAGTATTGTTGGGGTTGGTAGCTATTTTTCTTTGGTATGCAAAGTATTGCTAGTTAATGGGTCTTGCTGGTTTTTGTTGTTGGTGGTGGTGGTAATGAGGATACCATGCAATGTTGAAGGTGGTGGTGAACTAGCTTTTAACTCTGTTGATCATATGGTAGGCGTGCGTGGTATTGATTTGGCCATCTACCCATTGGAGGTAATATTTTGTAATTAATTATTGTCAAGTGGTTTGTATGTATTTGATTTGGAATAAGGCCAATTTGTGTTTATTGTTTAATCTTTTGTGTGTATCACGTGAGTTAGTTCTATTTTTAATTAGACCGGTCGTTCTTCACGTTGGACAACTCACTTGTTTTTTTTAGGTCAAGTTTACTTGTAATGAATTTTGTTGACAAAAAAAGTAAAATAAAATAATAATTAATAAATAAAAATTGGTTGATCACTGTGCAGCAGAGGCGCCCCCATCACCCTTCTTTTCAGCCTGCTTATTTCTTCCTTTTCCCAAATTAAACAATAATTTTTATTATGGATGCAAACAATAAAATAAAAAGAGTTCTTTCTCCTTTTCTATCCATGAGATTCTTTAATTTATGATACAAAATAATATAGAAATTAGAATTTAATTTATTTTATAAACACAAAAATTCATCATTGTAATTTATAAATTAAAGGAAAACAAATAAAAAAAAACGATTTGGTTGGAGATGAAATAAATAAAGAGGAAAAAAAAAACGTAGAAGAATGTAATTTTGAAAAAAATAAAAAAGCATAATACAAAGAATGAAAAAATAGATAACAGAAAATTTTGCAAACTCCCCATAAAACCATCATTATAAACTTTATTCATTGTCTAAAAAGTAATCACAAACATATATCCATCAATCCACATTTGTATTTTGATAAGTTTTAAAAAGTTTTTTGGAACAACTTTGAACTTTTAGAAAAATATTTCTGAAATACAATTGTACTTTATAACTTTTTTAAAATTTTTTTTAGAATTTAAGTTGAATTTAGTGGAGTAGAAAGAGTAAAATAAGTAGTTTGAGTTATATATAGGATTAGTAGTATAAATGTAGAAAGAAGGTAAACTTTCTTGTTCTTATGTACTTCCGTGAAAAAAAACTGTTATTGTGCTAAATGATAAAACAGTTATGGATAGGACTGAACAAGAGACAAATTTGGGCCCAAAATGTTGGTGCTATTATGAAGCCCAATTTTATTAAGGAAATTTTAAGTTGTACCCCATATTTATATGCCTATATCATTAATACGATGAATGGATATATTTGTCCTCATAAAAATATTAAAAAGTTTTTATTTTTACTCACTATATCATTTCAATTTTCCATAACACAAATAAGTGTCAAAATTTTCAATTTAAACAATTTTTTTTTTCAAGTTTGCTCATATAAAATTTATTTTTATTCACGATATCATTTTACTTAGTTTAGATGTTTTAAATCTCTTTTATATATATATATATGGGTACTATGAAGAGATTAAATATATTATTTAAAATGTACAATTTAAAATTAATCTGATGATTATATATAATATTTCTAGATCATATTTAATTGATTCTAAATTAAAAATTATAAATTTGTATGAATGAATTTTTAATAATATTTTAAACATGTTTATAAAATATCATTTAAATATTTAACAGTTAAATAATAAATTTTATTTCAGTAATGATTAAAATAGCTTTGAGAATAATTTTTAGAACAAAAAAGTATGATTTTTTTTTACTAGAACTAAAATGAAATTTAAAAAATTTATAAGACTACATATTTATTTAAGCTTAGTTTTTATTGTAAATGTTTTTTTTTTAACTTATATTTAGTCTTTGTTAATACTTTTAAAATATTGGATACTTAATCTTTAAATACCAACTCAACTGATAAATATCAATATTGTTAGGTTTAATGTCTTATCGTTTATCTTATATTTAAATTCAAAACGTGCATTTATATAAATTAATCATATTCTCTTTTCTAAAATAAAATAGTGGTACAGATATGCAAAGTCTTGTTTTACATGAAACAAATAAAAAATTAAAAATCTCGAATCTTGATCTTTCTTTTAGTTTTGAAGAAGAGAGTGTACCATATTTGACTAAGTTGCATAGGGTGAAACTTGAGACAATGGCGGTTTGGTGGGAGGGTAGTCTTGTCTTTGCCATCCAACTAAGGTTTGGTGGGAGGGTAGTCTTGTCTTTGCCATCCAACTAAGGTTTGGTTGGAGCGTAGTCTTGTCTTTGCTATCCAACTAATTTTTATTTTTAATTATCTGGATTCATAGAAAAATGTGAGTTTTTAATAATTTAAAGTTTAGCTAGTAAGTAAAAATGGTAAAAAGTTATTAAAATATAGTAAAAATTATTTTAGTCAAAATAATTAATCTTTACCTAAAATTTATTATCCACTTTCATTTCAATTATTTAGTTTTTGTCCCGTTTCTACAGTAAGTTCTCTCTTTGGTTTCCGGTTTCCACAAACATATGAAGATTATCTGTCACTAAAGTCAAATTTTATTTTAACACGAAATATTGGTGGAATTTATAAGATCAGTCCCACGTGACTGCGAGAGTGATAATCAACACAAGTAATCAGTCAAAAATAATTGAAACAATATGTTCTTTATTGGCGGCTGAATTCAATTTACTTCTTTGGTATCATTTATGATCTTATATCCGCAAAGTCTAATGTAATTAACAATTTTTATTATTGTTTTATTTAGATAAAATAAAAAATAAAAAAAAATCATATTTTTTAAAAGACATTGTTGAGTTCATATATATATTTTTTTTCAAATTAATACTAAAAATATTATTGTATTATTTAACTTATTGAAATTTGTTCTATGAATTATTTAAAAATTAAAAAATATATTAATTAAAGAGTATTGTAAAATTAATGTAGTAAAATTAATCAAATTTTGTTCATATTTAAAAATGTTAAAGATAAATTTTTTTATTGTTTATATTTGAGACAGAAAAATTTATAGAGGTTACTATATACATACTCATACATGTGTAGACTTAATTCATATGAGCAAAAATATATTTTCCTAAAAATCATATTAAACTAATTAATTTGTTTCACAATCTATATCCAGAAAAACTAATAAATTAGAAGATTTAATTATAAAACTGACTTGACAGTTCATGCTGAAGAGTTAAGAAGTTTATTAATTGAACTTCACCCTCAATATAATATTAATAACATTAATGGTACTAAAATAATTTATTTAAACAAATAGAAGAAGAAAAACTCAATGGAAAAAAGCTACGGTAAACAATTTATGGCTAAAACAACTCAATAATTTAGTCAAATAAAAAATTCAATAATGAGTTGTAACACGAAAATTTAATTGATGGAACCAAGAATTGATGTGGATGCAATTGAACTATACTAATGAAATGTCAAATAAATTAATTCCACTGACCATTCATAATTTTTAAATAAAATAAAATAAAAGTCGGCATTGTTGTCGATTTTCCGCCCTCTTCCTCGGATGGACAAAAAATATGTTTATTATTTTATCAATATGCATGATGCACGCTGCATTTTTTTTAATACACAACAGTCAAATTAAATCTCGAAACATTTGTTTAAAGTCTGAGGCATTTTTATCACTCAGATGAATATATTGCCGATAAGTGTGACGCTCTTTAATTAGTACATGAATAGTGTTAGTTAATACGAATGATTTATGCAACAACAAAAAAAAAAACATAAATAAAAGATAAGATAAACAAACAATTGAACGATCTTTCTTATAAACGTATCCCTAATATAATCCCACGTTCTTCTTAATATATAAATGTTTAACTTTTAAAAATAACAATTTTGTTTTGTAATAGCTGGCATACACGATGCATACCTTCTCTCTACCTGCGTCAAAATATAAATAATCTTTTTCCGAAATAAACAATAGAGTCGACAGCTTGAAGTATATCAGCATCATGATAAACATGCGTCATTTTTTTTTCTCACTAATTTAAATTATTTTATTTTAAAAATATATAATTTTGATATTTTTTTCATACCGTATTATATATTATATTATTTAAAATATATTATATTATTATTATTTTTTGTTAAAAATTATAATAAAAAACTATTAAATTTTAAAATAAATAAATTGATTTTATGAATTAATGAAAATAAAAAAAAATCGAAATTATAATTAACTATTTTTTTAATATAAAAAAAGAATACAATAGTGATATATATCTCAACACATTAAAAAAACTCTCCTGATTTTTCATGAAGAGTTGTAAATGTCTCACACAATTATTTATTCAAAAGTTGGACTAAACAATTATAGTGTGTCAATTAATACTCAAATGTCAAATTATATATAGTTTAAGCAAACTATTTCTACGGAGATATAATTGACATTATTCCTACTTACATAATATAGCTACTTTAGCGTTGTAGTCTAAACCTCAACACAAACACATAACTACTAGGAGTCTCTTATAGAATATGTTTCTGTTAAATGTGAGTAAAGATTCAATGTTATATTTTAATAGTGGTATTAGAGTTAATGTTTTGATTCAAATGATTTATTGTATTGAAAGTCTTTTCAATAATAATGGTCAGACGAAATATTTCATTGATGTTGTGTCAACAATGGTATAAAATAAGTGTACAATATATGGATGAAAAATCTTCCAATTCAAGATGGAGCATACCTAGATAAATGAATAGGGTGACACTTGAGGAATATATTGTTGGTAGGGACAAAACTTAGTTATGGCAGGGGCTTCAACCACAAAAAAAAAAAAATAATAATAAAATGATCAAAATACCCTTATTGGCATTATAAAGTAATATACAAAACTGAAATCGTAAAATTTGAATCTTCTCAAATCTCTCTCATTCTCTTGACAATTTCCAGAATTATTTCACATGTTGTTTCACTCGTTGTATCTTTTCAATCCAGTACTACTGAGATACTTTCTTCATGAAATTGTTATCTTGAAGATGCAATAATCGTTCTCTTGAATGATTGATATATGATATATTATCTTTTAGATTTTTTCATTATTGAGTAGATACTTATACACTTGATTATGTGAATGGTTTCTTGTTTGCCCACTTATGCAATTCATGTTACTTAAATAAAACTCAAGTGCAGTCATTAGTAGATCATCATTCATAAAACGTAATCATTTACCTCAACATCTGTTGGGGTTGATTGCAAGTCCCACATCCTTTAGTGTGAGAGAATAAGGAGAAGGCCAAGGCTATATATTGGGTTTTGGTCCTTTGTTTTCAAATACACCAGTCAGCAATATCACTTTAAGCTTGTATCTGACTTAGTTTAAATATTTGCTTTGTAAGAGTGTGGTTGTACTAGGGTGTTGGGTGTGAGTGAGAGAAGTCTATGTGTTGTAACAATTTTCACATAGTGTTAATTCTCTGGTTGTCGGTTTAGGCAACGACCGTGGTTTTTCTCCGGTTTTGGAGTTTCCACGTTATATTCTTGTGTTGTGATTGTGTCTTAATTCTTTTGAACTTATGCTATTTTTCCCGACAACTGGTATCAGAGCCAGGTTCGGAGGTTTGGTGGGATAATTTTTCTTAGTATGCTCTGTGGTTGCAGCTTTGTCTGATCTTCCACATCAGAAAAGAATTATCTTTGGTATTGTTAGGGGAAATGTGATACTGTGAAAGTGCTGTTTAGGGAGGTTCTGGCTAAGGAAAGACTTGGTATTTAAGCGTGTCTGTTGTGACCCACCTCTCTTTCCTGGGAACTTACCTGGTGCACAGTTTACATCAGGATTACACAAGGCATTGAAAGAAAAAGACTCTGAAACAAGTGCTGGCAAGGTCTCCCTTGTTTTTGGAGATGATGGTGATCTCATCTAGAAGATAAAGTTTGTCCTTATGGTATTTCCGCTATACCATGAAAAAGGACAAGTTATTGCTAGCAGATTCAGAACAGCACACGGGCATTGGTTGGCATTGATGCAAGGTGTGTGGTGATGTGTCGATGGCTGAAGAACTTCCTGGAAGCCAACATGGGAGTTGCACCATAAATTTCAGTTAGGTTTCGACATGAGAAAATTCTTGAAATGGTTTAGTTCCAAGTGGAGAAAATTCTTGGGATGGTTTAGTTCCAAGTGAAGTGTACTTTTTATGGTGGAGTATGATTGTCGGTAAGACAATGGAAGCGGAAGCTATAACTCTTACAATCAAGGTGGAGATTGTTGGGTTGATTGCAAGTCGCACATCCTTTAGTGTGGGAGAATAAGGAGAAGGCCAAGACTATATATTGGATTTTGGTCTTTTGTTTTCAAATGCACCAGTCAACAATAGCACTTTAAGCTTATATCTGACTTAGTTTAAATATTTGCTTTGTAAGAGTGTGGTTGTACTGGGGTGTTGGATGTGAGTGAGAGAAGTCTATGTGTTGTAACAATTTTCACATAGTGTTAATTCTCTAGTTGCCGGTTTAGGCAGCGGCCGTGGTTTTTTCTCCGGTTTTGGAGTTTCCACGTTATATTCTTGTGTTGTGATTGTGTCTTAATTCTTTTGAACTTATGCTATTTTTCCCGACAACATCAATGCGCTTGGTTTAGCATATTTCCTTCATGGCTAGAATATCCACCTTCTAAATATGTTGCATATTGCTTATTATGGTATCTATTTAGCAAAAGACCAAGTGGACGTCCCATATAAGATATCTTCATTGGCACGAGTTTTAGAGGTTGGAAGAAAGTCAAAATGGAAAACATTTCCCCATTCTCAAATACATCGGGGTAGATCCTTTCTCACCACACAAAAAGTCAATGAAAGCTTGTTTTGACGTGCTGAATCATGATGGACATATTATGAATGATATTCAAGTGCAAAGATAAGAATTTTTTTTTGAAGAATTGAATATGTCTCAAGACATCAATTTACATTGTTCGTTGGTTAACACTTCAATCTTGTACTTTTAGGGGGCACGATGAAACTAGTGGGTCAAGAAACCAAGGAATTTTTCTTCAATTGATAAAAATTTTGTCATCTTACAATGATGAAGTTGCAAAAGTTATGTTGAAAAATGCTCTATATAATTATAAGTATACTTCACATCAAATTAAAAAAGAACGCTTACATATTCTTTCTAGTAGTGTGAGAAAATGTATATGTGAAGAAATTGGTAATTTTAAATTTTTGATTGTTATCGATGAAGCTTGTGATGAATCAAAAAATGAACAAACTTCTCTAGTGTTAAGATTGTTGATAAAGTTGGTTTAATACAAGATAATTTATTTATTTTTTTTTTTGTGACGCATGTTTAAGACATTACAACTTTAACTTTGAAAAAAGAAGTATGTGATATACTTTCTCGAAATAATCTTGATGTTTCGAAAATATGTGGTTTAGAATATGATGATGATAGTAATATGAGAGGAGAAAGTATATGTGGTTTAGAATATGATGATGAAAGTATATTTTCCTCTCATAGAATATGTGGTTTAGAATAAAGTGCCACTATTTGTGAAGGATTATACTTATGCATACTATGTCCATTGTTTTGCTCATCGATTGCAACTTGCCTTTGAAACTGCATGAAAAGAAGTTGTTCCAATTCATAAATTATTTGAGAAGATGACTTTTATTGTCAATGTTGTTTTTTTATCTTACTAAGCGTCATGATAAGTTACAAACTACACAATTAGAGGAAATTTCACATTTGCTAGAAATTGATGAAATTGTAATTGGTAAAAATACAAATCAAATTGGTACTTTGAAGCGAGCTGGGGATACTCATTGAGATCAAGTTTCTCTTCTATTTGTAGCTTGATAAATATGTATGAGGCAACTTGTATTGTTTAAAAAAAATTACGAAAGAAAGATCAAATTATTCTACATGTGGATATGTTGATAGTGCGTATAATTATTTGAAGGTTTTTGATTTTATATTTGTCTTGCACTTGTTGAAAAACATTATGAGGATAACTGTTATGCTTTGTCAAGTCTTGCAACAAAAATCTCAGGATGTAGTTAATGTCATGTATTTAGTTGGACAACAACGTCTCTTATTCAAGCCTTGAGAGAAGATGATTGTAATGCATTATTTACTAAAGTGAACACTTTTTGTGAAAAATATGATATTGAGAATCCAAATCTCGACGACATTCATTCAACAACAAAATTTGGACGTTCTCGTCTTCAACAAGATCAAGTCACAATATAACATTATTTTAGAGTGAAAATATTTTTTAATGCCATTGGCCAACAATTACAAGAGTTGAATAACATATTTAGCAAACAAGTAATTGATTTGTTAACTCTAAGTTGTGCTTTGACTCGTAAAGATAATTATAAAGTTGTTAACATTGAAATTTTTTGCATTCTATTTGAAAAACATTATCCAATGAATTTCCATATGCAAGAGAATATTATTTTGAAATTCTAACTCTCACATTTCTTGGACTATGCTTGCCAAAATTTAAAGTTGACTAATTTATCAAATTTCCTAGAATGGTGCTCATGTTTGATTTGACTGAAAAGACACAATATTTCTACTTGATTGATAGATTATTTCGCCTTATCATGACTTTTTCAATTTCTATTGCCATAACTGAAAGATCTTTTTCAGCAATGACAATTATTAGGTCTAGGCTAAGAAACATTATGGAAGTTAACTTTTTGGTAGATAGCATCGCAGACTCAATACAATAGTTGATTTGAAAACCAACCTGTATCATAGATTGACTTCTCCAAATAGTACAATCACTACTAGAAAAACTCATTTTAGCTGTCATATTTAGTGCCGCCCAACGCCTTTGACGCTAGTTAGCGTAAGTCAAGCGCACACTAGTATGCCAAATAGTTTTTTAGTTTATTTTATTACTAATTAGCGTCAGATTAGCCGATGCTAAATAAAATATGACAAACGCTAGTTTATTTATTTATTTATTTTAGTCACGATGTTAGCGTTGGATTGGCCGACGCTACATTAATATTATTTTTTCCAATAACCCACTCCACTCCGTATTCCTCATCACCTCACCACTTTTTTCCGTCACCCACTCTAAACCCTCTTGAACCCGTCACCTACTCTGTCATCCCCATCAATCTAACCCTCTTGCCGCTATATCACCGTTTCCCTCACCTCACACTAACTCTCGCGGCCTCACCCTCACTCTTGAATCTCAGACTCACTCTCATTCTCGTTCGCTCATCTCTTAGCCTCATTCTTGTTGTCTTACTCTGGTCTTTCAAAATCACTCTCATTTTCGTCTCTCAGACTCACTCTTAGTGTCGTCTATTCTCAATGTAAGTGTAACCTTAACCATCTTTATCGTTTGTGTTCACTTTTGATTTAAGGTTTGATTTTGATACTAACATTTGATTTTCTTTTACTCATTGTGAGTTCTTTTTTATTTTATTTTGGTACCACATTTGCATGTTTAGTTTATTTTTTTTTCTTCCATCAATTTAGGTTTTCTTGCATTTCCTATGTGTATTTGTTTGGAGAGAATGTGAGATGAATGGATAAGAAACTAGGCGTGGAAAATGTGTTTGAATTTTACGGAATCAATTCAGATTGTCAATTTTATTAATGTTTCTTTCTGTTTGACAATTTCAATTATGTGATGTGTATTTGCTGTTTATAGTGATTTTTTAAGAATTAAAACTCTTCTTTAGTTAAAATTTTATTTCTAACAAATATTTGATTAAAAAACTTCTGTAAATACAATTTCAGTAAGGAATGATTAGTGCATGGGAAAACAAGTATGTTATGTTGAATTTCCTTTTAATTTGTTTCAAGTGCAATATGATTTGCCAGGACATTTGTGATTCTGATACAGTGATAGCATGTTGGGATATGAGGCATTGTAATATCCTTTGAAGTCTTTTATTGCTCTTAAGTTACTTGGTGCTCTTAAGTTTTGATAATAACTCTTTGGTTTTGATAATAACTCTTTAATATCCACCCAGGTTAGCACAATAGCACATCATTTCATTCATTCCTTTATATCTTGCATAAAGATTTGTGTCATTATCATCTTTTTTTTAAATATTGAAAGGTGGGTAACATCTCGGCAAGGTTATTCACAGAAGCAAAGAGTCATGCTTGTCAAGTTTTCCAGGTACAATCATCATCCTACATAACATGAAATTAATTTTGTTTAGGATTATGCTCATCTATTTGAAGTTAATGTTATCTTAATATTCAGTCGGTATCCATAAATGTTTTATAGTTCAGCACCTCATTACTTACCTTTTTTTTTTTACAAGATCTCTGTATTTACCCAATGTGTGAACATCTGTTGTAGGGAGGAAATGTCGCTCATCTACATAAACTGCTTTCCATTGAATCAAGTTCCCAGGTAGTTGTTGATTTAGAAATAAGAGTACTTGAAGATTGTTTGTGATGCAATGTGCTCAACGAGCATGATGGAGAACAATGCTTGTAGTCCCAGAGTTTTAGAAGGAGCTTAAACTCCTCTGGGAATCAATGGACACTCGAAAGGTGCTTATTATCTTTTATTACCTCTAATTAGAATTTTTTTAATGTCAAAGCCTAGCTTTATAAAATAAAATAGAAATAAATGATGTGCACAAAAGAGTTCAAGTGATCTTTTGATGATATGTGCTTTTACATTCTTCTTATTCTCCTTCTCAATAAATACCTGACAAGCTAATTCCCATTGACGAAGATTTTTACTTGAATTTTCTTTTGAAGGAGCTTCAGTTCTTGAGGAGTGAGCGTGATCGCATTGAGCACAAAATACGTTATTTGAAGTGGTCTCTCAAGTTAGTATAACTATGAACCTCTCATACAAGTCATTTCTTTATTATCCATCTGCATTATTATAAAGTACTGCACTATTTTTCAGATTCAAGAACCCAGATGCTGATGCCAAGCCCAAGTTATTTTTAGCACTTTATAAATTGGAGGTTTGTATTTTAAGTCATACATGAAGTCCAATTTCAGACATTTGATGTGCATTTTTTTTGGCAGCTTTAATGAGAGAGAATGCGATTAGTCCATCAAGAAGCTCAAAGAAAATTACATCAAAGGGTAGTATTTTTTATTTTCTTTATTTCTCTTTTTACTAGTTTGCTACAGTTACAATATATCCAATTGAAATTGTATAATTGTTGATGACCATATTGATAACACGTAGGATTATTTTAGTTTAAGAGATGAGACTATTTATTCCTATCATTAAAATTTTATTAATTGAATGCTAATTTGTATTTGATTTAAGTTGGTGTTCCCTTTTTATATTCTAGTGTTGTGACTATTTATTTTAAATAGCCAATTGTTTCAATGATTTGTGTTGTGACGCGGACACTAATCATTTTATTGACTTTTCATTGTTAACCGTAGAGTCGATCAGACCGATGCTACATAATAAAAAAGTTGTCTTTTATTTGACTATAGCATCGGTGACGCCGACGCTAAATATTTTGTTTACTACAACTTGTTGACTTTAGCATCGGTCATCCAACGCAATTGAATTGTCAACGGATATAACTAGCATTGAATATTCTATTTTATTGGTAGTGTTGACTTAGAGTGGGTCTGGCCGACGCTAGTATGACATTGAATTGCATTTGCCCGACGCTAGTATGGCATTGAATTGCATTTGTCCGACGCTATGTATTAGCTTCGACTGTTAGCGACGCTAAATCAATGTTATCATCGACTTTTTGCCTATTAGCGTGGGCTTTCGATCGACTCTAAATTCAGTTGTTCCAGTAATAAATATAATTAAGTTGTTTAACTAGACTGTAACACTAAATGAGTCGCATTCTTGACACCTATTTTTTTATAAATATTTTCTACATATTTCATATAGGGATTTTTGAACGCCATTATTTAGTCTAAAATATTTCTAACTCAAAATTATTTTTTTATCATTTTATTTAAATAAGCTATTTTTTATGTTAATTTTATTTTTTATAATTTATTTATGACATCATCATTTGAAAAATATTATTTTGTTTATCGTCTTGATATATAACATTTGTTATGTTTTGATTGATATATTAGTTTTGATCATTACGAATTCAATCAATAATTTTTATGTAATAAATTTATTCTAAGATATAGATCTTTTATACTTTTAATTTCATCATATTTATAAATATTTTATTATTTTATACTATTAAATTGAATGTTGTAAAAAATTTGTTTTATTCTTTTTTAGTTTTAGCGCCTAATAATTTATGATGCATCGTATAAATTTGTATAATTGAGAAAGATAAAAAAATATTGAATAATTAAGTAAGATAAAAAGAATATTGAATAAAGTGTTATTTTTTAAGTGATAAAAAGGTAGATGGTAAGACTAGTTAACGACTATGAAAAATAGAGTAGTCAACTATAAGAGAAAAATAATAAAAATAATATGTATAATGTTTATATTAAGTGTAAGAAATAGAGTATTGTTATACTTAATTTTAAAGTATGGTTTCTGTTTTTCTTAAACATAATATATTTTAAAAAAACTACATAATCTTTGGTACAGAAATTATATTTTTTATAATAATTGATTAATAATTAAAAGACAAATACTGGCAAATTAGCAATAGTGTGTTTGATTTTGGTGGAAAGTTGTATCGCCTCCTACTCCCGTTAGTCAAATTCAACCCCAAGACTAAGTGCTCTCTATAAATACTTACCAATCATACATTGAACGACTCACTCATTTCAGTACCAAAGCAAAACCCATTATTTCAATTTCACATTCACAACCATGGGAATCTTTTCCTTGTTCTGCTACTCTGTCCTTTATCTTTCTATATTTTTCATCATCAGACTTTTGTTTCAATCAAGAAAATTCAAAAGTCTCCCACCCGGTCCAACTTCTCTTCCCATAATTGGCAACCTCCACCATCTCAAACGCCCCCTCCACCGCACCTTCCAAGAACTCACTAAAAAATATGGTGATGTCATTTCTCTTTGGTTTGGATCTCGTCTTGTGGTTGTTGTTTCTTCTCTATCTGAATTCCAACAATGTTTCACTAAAAACGACGTTGTCTTAGCAAATAGACCAAAATTTATCTCAGGAAAATATATCTTCTACAATTATACTACCTTAGGATCTGCATCCTATGGTGAACACTGGCGTAACCTTCGTCGTATCACTTCACTCGACGTCCTTTCAAACCACCGCATCAACAATTTCTCTGGTATCCGAAAGGATGAGACTCAAAGGCTAATAACGAAGTTAGCTGAGGATTCATCCACTTCCTTTGCTGAAGTAGAACTTAGTTTCAGATTCTACGATATGACCTTCAACAACATCATGCGAATGATCTCCGGAAAGAGGTATTATGGAGAAGATTGTGACATGAGTGATGTTCAAGAAGCAAGTCAATTCAGGGATATGGTTACTGAATTGTTGCAATTGTCAGGTGCAAACAACAAAAGTGATTTCCTGCCTTTGCTTAGATTTCTTGATTTTGAAAACTTGGAGAAGAAGGTCAAGAGTATTGGTGAAAAAACTGACGCATTCTTGAGTGGACTTCTTGAAGAGCAACGCAACAAGAAGGAACGTACAAATACCATGATAGATCATCTCTTAAATTTGCAAGAATCACAACCTGAGTACTACACTGACCAAATCATCAAAGGCCTTGTTTTGGTATATACATAATAATTACTATTAATCAAAATTACTGCTCTAATTTATTAATGATTAATTATTGATCGAGTTGGGTTAAAATTGCAGGCCATGCTCCTTGCCGGAACCGACACTACTGCTTTAACTATAGAGTGGTCAATGTCTAATTTGTTGAACCATCCAGAAGTATTGAAGAAGGTAAGGGATGAATTGGATACTCATGTAGGACAAGATCGTTTGGTAGATGAATCAGACCTTCCAAAACTCCCTTACATTAAAAATGTCATCTACGAGACTCTTCGGTTGTATGGTCCTGCCCCTTTATTAATACCACACTCAACTTCAGATGATTGCATTATTGGAGGATATAAAATACCACGAGACACAATAGTACTAGTTAATGCTTGGGCCATTCAAAGGGATCCTGAGTCGTGGAGTGAGGCCACAACCTTCAATCCCGACAGGTTTAACAAAAAAGGAGAGTTGGAGAAGTTTATTGCATTTGGTATGGGAAGAAGAGCGTGTCCTGGAGAAGCCTTGGCTCTTCGAGCAATCAGTATGACTTTGGCATTATTGGTTCAATGTTTTGACTGGAAGCGTACAAGTGATGAAAAGATTGATATGACAGAACGAGATGGATTCGCCTTGAAAAAATTAATTCCATTAAGAGCCACGTGTAAAACTCGTCCGGTCGTAAACAAGTTTTTCAAGGAATCAATTTCCGTCGTACCTTCTAGTTCTTGAGCTCTTTGAAATTTTTATTCATAAAACTGCAAGTTCTATAATTCCCCGCTAGAATTTTCGCTTATGGTGATCGATTTAGAGATTGAATATTTTTCAGTTACATTAGCGATCGAAATAGATACCGTAAATTAGTTACTAAATCGGTTGCTATTGAATTTAGTGACCGAAAAATTAGCCTATAAAAGCGTTTTTTCTAATAGTGGATCTATTTGCAAATCGGTGTTAAATGTGTCCTTAGTATGAAAAAGAAATAACAATTTCCCTTTGTTCCTTTACATTGTTGCAACTTGCGTCTAGGATGATGTGTGTAGTGGCAGAACACACAAATACTAAATAATTTGATGGTGGATAGGTTGGGGGACCAACCTATTGAATGTATATTAATCTTTTGATGCATCTAGATCAAAAATCATTTGACTTCTCCTTTTTCTCTATATATTGTGGTAATTGTCTTATGTTTGGATACTGCTTTTTCTATGTAGTTATAATTGGCTGCTCTAACTCCTAATTTTCTATATTCGTGGTTGTAAATTGTAAATATATACATATATTCGACGTTTGTATGTTGTTAAAAATAATAATTGAGTTAGTTACTTCGTTTGGGTTGATTAACCTTTAGTTATGCTTAGTTAGTGTTTAGATTGGTATTTAGTTTAGTCGTTACATGCTCGTTTTATATATAGAGTTCAATGTGTTGTTTTTATTATTTTTTTCAATATGATTTTTTTTGTTGTTGAGAATTTCCTCTCTTTTATAAGCTCTCAAAGTTTCAAATTCATTTTCCTCCATGGTTTTAGGATTCCTAATATATGTGGTTGATTTTGATTATTTGGTTGGAGATTTTGGTTTTCGTTTGTGTTCGATCACTTACTAGACAAACAATTGTAAAAATATATATTGTATTTGGTTTATTTGTTAAATAAATGGCTTAAATACATATTTAGTTATTAACTTATTTTAAAATGTTAACTCGATTCCATAACTTTAACACTAGTTAAGTTGATCCCTTATCTATGTATTTTAATGGAAGTTGATATTTTCTTCAACGTGACACTAATATTTCAATTATCATCTTTTATAAGTTAAAAATTTATCAAAAAAAAAACAAAAACAAAAACGGGGGACATATACCTAACCCAATAAAAGAGACAAAAAAATAAGTATAAAGAAAGGCTAATCAAATCATGCACATATTTTTTTTTACAAACAACCACTAGCTTCATAATCAACTATAGAATACAAGAAAGACACCAACAAATTTGTGTTTTTAAGCAACTTTATATAATTTTCATGTGGTGATTGAGTTGTGAGCTTTTATGTGTTTATATTCATTTATTTATGTATTTAATTTGTTCGGATTGATTGGATTTTAAACGAGGGATTATATATAATTGTTGAAATTTCTAAATAATGGATGGTTGTTAGGATTTTCATATGAAATAGTTATTTTGGCGGGAATGACCATTAGACATTAAGAGATACAAGTTAAAGAACCAACTTGAGGTCATTTTACCAAATTAAACTTTTAAAATTAATTAAAGGGAAACCAAAAAGTTTAAATAAAACTACCACCCCAAGCCCCTAGGCTATAATATAATTAAGGAAGGTAATATCGGATGTTAGAGAATATATATAGTTGGGCATATATGCTACAAGAGTTCGTAAATTTTGAACAAATAAGTCAACTTGACCAAGGAGTATACAAATAGAAATAGCTAGGCATGTGTATATTATGAATTTGATTATTTTTGAGTTTATAGTCATTTGAATTATAAAAATAAATTGATTATGGCATACTAACAAGTCATGCTTATTGAAAATATAGTGGTTGGCCGCGTTCAAACTGGTACTCTTATTCATCATATAACATGGAATTAAGTCCATTCATATAACATTCCAATTTCTTATATGATTGAGAACTATGTTAGGGAGTTTGTGTAGTTCAATAAGTCTAAGACCTCAAGCATCTTATTCATCAGTAGGTTTTGATTTCTCTTTTTATGTTGATAAGGAAGGTAAAGGTGATGGGTGGGTTGAGGAAGTCCTTGAAATGCTCTATTCGGGTATATTCTTTGCACCATATAAATGTGTATGTTAATGAGGAGGGGTAATTATATGTTAACAAGGTTCAATTGAACCCAGAGTGTAATTATTTTTTTCCTTATTACTAGTAATGTGTGAAATATATATATATTTTAATTTCTAATGTGGTTGTTATTACTAATTTATTATTGATAAGTATTTGAAAGAAAAAAATTGCTTATAATAATAACAATATAATAGAAAAGAAAGAAATATGAATTAGAAAATAGACGTTAAAAATAAAATTAAATTAATTTGGGTAGTGAATATTTAGGGTCTTAATGGACTTAGGTTGAAAACAATAAGTTACCAACTCTAGTGATAGAAAGGAAAAAAAAAACGATGCCTCTCATTCTCAATTTGAATACTCATATACAACAACATAATATTGTAAGAAAAAGAAAAAGCTTAGGAGATTAATGAGTTGTGAAATGTCACTTGATATTGTTTCAAATCAGAATTATGCAGAGTTTTGTGCATAATATTGTAAGTACAATGCACTTGCGTCCTTTTCCACAACTCATCAATTTGAAGATCAATCTTAATACTATTTTCTCCTTTAGACATTCAGCTCGAGTTCTGAGCTTCATCATTGAGTTCAGCAATCTTGATACTCTTTAAATTGTGGTTTGGCTGTGGAAAATGATTTGTTTTAATTATGTCTTTAAAAGAGAATAACCATAATGTTCTTTTGTAAAACTAGAATGTTCTTGATTTTGTGTTGGATCAAAAGCATAGAAGAGTGGTTTAGTAGCTGTCTAGTGTCAATCTTTTGTCTCAGAAGCATGATGTACTTTATGTAAAAAGGTGCAACAACAATTTCTTTGTTGTCCTAGTCATCCTTGCTCATAGTTCATCAATCTAGAGATTGGTCTTGACGTTGTTTGCTTCTTTGAGTCTTTAGCTACATTTTTTGGGTTTTGATCATGGATCGAAGTTGCCTTGATATTTAATTCACTTGAAATCTGGGATTTATTCATTTCATTCCAAACAAATTGTCCATAATGATATTGATGAATATAGCTGGTATTTTCTCAAACTAGAATGATCTTCATTTTCTAAATTGTTGTTTTTAATAAACTACAATGATTGCTTTTCCAGACTGTTGTTTTTAATAAAATAAAATGATCTTGATAAACCAAAATGATCTTATTATAAACTAGAATGATCTTGTTATAAACCAAAATGATGTTATAAACTACAATGATCTTGTCATCCAATTTAGTTAAGACAATATTTTATTTGATTTATAACATGGTGTAGTCATTGATTATTGTACGAATGTATTTGACCACCTTCTTCATGAATTATCTTTAAGATGTAATATTCATTCTTTTGGATGATTGATATATGATATATTTTTTTTTGAGATTATTTCATTATTGAATAGATATTTATGCACTTTGGTGATGTTAATAACTTCTTGTTTGTTCACTTATGCAATTTACGTTTCTTAAATAAAACTCAACTGCAGTCATTAGTAGACAACTCTTCGTAAAAGTTAATCATTTATTTCATAAAATTTGTTGTCATTAAAACATACATAAAAAAAGTTTTTATCTCAACAAACTTGACCATTTCTAATATTTTATTTCAATCACGGGTTTTTAAAAAGATATATTTTA
>JBBPBR010000003.1:10021025-10045557 GCA_037974775.1 Cicer pinnatifidum | reverse complement strand
ATTTTAAAATAGATGGATCAATTACGTGATTTAATATAAATATAAAAACTAAAAATGCAATTAAAATTTTGTTATGAGAACAATGATTCTCATTAAGAGGTAATTTATAAATAATATCATGAAATTAAAGTAAAACTAATTAAGTTTACTTATATTTAATACCGGCAATTAACACTGATACCTTTTTGTTTAAATTTGAAATGGTAAGGAGTACAATGTTTTATCAAAACTATAACACTATTTTCCTCAACAACAATAAAAACTATAAAACTGTATAGAATAACTTTTTTAAAATAAATATTCACAAGTTTTCCTCTATCCGAATTGTTTCTCTTTGTGTCAAACACTAATTTGATTATACTAATATGCATATCAGCCAACATATAGAGGAGACATTTAAATTTATTTGATAATTATAAAAATTACATATTTTAGTTTATTCTAAACTCCCAATCCACAATACATCAAACTAACAAATTATTCCATTAATTTTTTCAAGATTGGACGAGATTTACACATAACCTTTAATGGGACTAATCTTGACAAGGTGAATCCACTTTCCTCTCTCATATCAATTTCTTTATCTCCAACTCGTGTCCATTCAAAGCATTGAATCAATAAGCCCAAAGTCAAGCTGATTGCACGGATAGCCAAGATTTCCCCTGGACAAGCCCTTCTTCCCAACCCAAATGCAATTAACTTGTCTAACTCTCCTTCTTTCTCAAACCTTTCGGGCTTGAAACTGTTGGCCTCACTCCAAATTTTAGGGTCTCGATGAATGGCCCAAGAATTAACCAGTACTATTGTGTCACGTGGAACTTTGAATCCTCCAATAAAACACTCATCAGACGAAGAGTGTGGCAATGACAATGGTGCAGGAGTATACAATCGAAGTGTCTCATAGATAATATTTTTAAGGTAAGGGAGTTTTGGAAGGTCAGACTCGTCCAACAAACGATCTTTCCCTACATGAGTTTCCAGTTCATACATTGCCATCTTAAGCACTTCTGGATGAGTCAATACACAAGATAATGCCCACTCTAAAGTTACTGCAGATGAGTCTGTTCCAGCAAGAAGCATACCCTACATGCATACACACCATACTTCATCAAATTATATAACAAATGCTAAATGATGTTCATATATATAGAGAGACTTTAATTATGAAAAATATATATTTCAATCATTAATCATAATTATCTGTGTGTAATAGCACAAAAGTATATTATTATTACCAGCACAAGGCCTTTGATGATTTGATCAGTATAATATTCAGGTTGTGATTCTTGTAAACTTAGAAGATGATCTATCATGGTATCTGTATGTTGTTTTTTGTTGCGATGTTCTTGAATGAGTCCTCTCAAGAAAGTATCGGTTTTGCTACTAATCTTTTTTAACTTCATCTCCAAATTTTCGAAGTCAATCAACCTTAGTATTGGCATGAAATCATTCTTATTATTTGCCCATGACAACTTCAACAAATCACTCACCATCGCTCTAAATTCCTTAGCTTCTTCTACATCTGTCATGTCACAATCATCTCCATAGTATCTTTTACCCGAGATCATTCTCATTATGTTATTAAAAGTCATATCATAGAATCTTGAACTAAGTTCTACTTCCACAAAATCCTTTGATGAATCCTCAGCCAACTTTTTAATAAGCCTTTGAGTTTCATCCCTTCGGATTCCCGAGAAACTATTGATGCGATGGTTTGAAAGGACGTCAATGGTAGTAATGCGGCGAAGATTGCGCCAATGTTCACCGTAGGAAGAGGTTCCTAAAGTAGTATAATTGTAAAATATGTATTTACCTGATAGAAAACGTGGCCTATTTGCTAGAACGATGTCGTTTTTTGTGAAGCATTCTTGGAATATAGATGGTGAAGACACAACGACCACAAGGCGTGAACCAAACCAAAGAGAAATGACGTCACCGTATTTTTTAGATAAGCCTTTGAAGGTGTGGTGGAGGGGACGTTTGAGGTGATGAAGGTTGCCAATTATGGGAAGTGAAGGTGGACCTGGTGGGAGGTTTTTGAATATTCTTGATTTGAAGAGAAGGTTGAAGATGAAAAATAGAGTAAGATAGAAGAGAGAGTAGGAGAAGTAGGAAATGATATCCATGGCTCTTGATGTGGTCTTCTAATATTGTGCTTCTCAAATGCTTATATAATAGAGTCATAGCCTATTGTGCTTCTCAAATGCATGCCATGGCATTCTTTTGCATTTGGTCATACGGTACAAATTAAGGGAAATAGTATCTCTTAGCAAAATATGCGCAAGCTACCTTCTTTTATTTAACTATATCTATACATAATAATATTGTAAGCATTGTTTTATGGCAAGTTTGTCATTTCACAATCGTTAGGAGATTAGTTTATATTTTAAGTTTATAATTATAGTAATTAAGTTTCTATTAATAAAATATAATTAATTTATTAGTTATTAATTCAATTTTTATTTAATTTCTTTTTATTTAAAGTTGAAATTTTATTGGAAGAATTAAAAAATAAGTTATGCAATCAATTGCATGTACTTTCAATTTTTTGAGAGCCAAAAAGACTTTTTATTGAAAGTTGAAAAGTTATTTAGGGAATTAAAAAAAAAAACAAACAATCAATTACATCCTAGATTGGACAGTTTATTGAAAGCAAAAGAAATTGTTAACAAATGGAAAAGGTCAAATAACTGGGCGTCAACTATCTTCTATACATAATAATATTGTAAGCATTTGTTTTATGGTAAGTTTGTCAGTTGGCGATCATTAGGAGATTAGTTCATATTTTAAGTTACATAATAATATTGTAAGCATTGTTTTATGGCAAGTTTGCCATTTGGCAATTATTAGGAGATTAGTACATATTTTAAGTTTCTAATTATAATAATTAAGTTTTTATTAATCTAATAACTCGTCAGTAACTATAAAGCATCAGATTATTTTGATATTTCAAATATTATTTTCTCAACACCGTTTTAAATTTTTATTGAAGAGTATCAATATCAATATCGATATTATTATTATTATTATTATTAATTATTAATAATAATTACTATTATTTTTAAATTCAAAACGAGTCTTAATTGGTCTCATTACATGCATGCTTTGAGTGATAGAAACAAAAACAAAAATGAGTGTAAACATAAAAAAAAGCTAACTAAAAAAGATTGAGAAAACAATCAAACCTAATTGCCTTTCTGGCTTCCTTCATGCGACTTACCAATTCTCTCCTGTTCTTCTACCATATTCTCATTTCTCCCTTCCTCCTCAATTATGTCGCATTCAATTATACGTGCGGTGCCTTTATTTTTATGTGATTACATTGTTGTTTCTATCTCACAAGTATTGCATGCAATGCATGTAGTTACAATTTCAAATTTCAATCAACCACTAAAAAATAAACAACCGGTTCGTACATAATCTCTCTACTCACTGAAAAAAATTAATTGTCAATTGATAGTTGTACAATTTTTAATGTATCAAGTTTACAATAAATTTTACAAATAGTCTTTAGTAATCTGAATCTCATTTTACTATGTAGTTATAGAAGTTTGACATTATTGGTGAATCTTTCTAATAATTTAGAGTAATGTGATCACAATTTGAATAATCTAGAATTAGTTTCTGTTGAGAATTGTAAAATCTTAAGGTTAAATTTAGTTTATGTCGTAATAATTTGTGACGCACGAATTACACACTTGTATCATTTAATTTTATTTATAAATGTAAATTTAAAAGTTTTTTGAAGAAAAAATCGTCTATAATATATCTGTTAAAGAAAAAAAAATTAACTTTTTTTATAAAATTCATAATTTTATGAACAAAATTCTCCAAAGTAATCTTTAATGTGTTCAACGGTCTAAATATAATGTTTTTTTGTATTACCTTGTATGTTTGATGTATAATTTTTTTTTTATTATATGTTTGGTGTATAAAATAGAAGGACAAACAATTAAAATTAATATTAATTTATTTTATAATATTTTACATTTATTTATTTTCATAAAATTATTATTTTGTGGAGACAATAATAAAGAGAATTTTTTTTACATTTTCATGTGTGGGGACAACAACCCCAATACTTTACATGCATCCGCCGTTGAGAATTAAGTTTAAAGTAAAAATTATCCCCGTTGAGTATGATATGTTAGAGTACGATTAGTAATAGTTAACGTAAATACTTATTATAAATTGTGAGTTTAATCTTTATTAATGATATTGAATGAAACAAATGTAAATTTTTTAAAAGTTTTCAATGAAAATGATAAGTCTTCTCTACTTTGAACTTAGATTCTATTATTTCACCTTAAATTATAGAAATTCAACAAAATAGTAAATGAGATAGCAAACCTCCAACAATTTAATTTTTTTAATAAGTTAATCCTAATAATATATATTTAGCTATCACACTTATACACTTATATTTCCTAACTCACTTCAATTGTATCCATTTTTTTTTTTGTTATTGTTCTTTGTTGAAATTTGATATTGTTATTCTTGAAGATGAATATTTGAATTTTTTTTAAATCTAGATTATGAGTTTGATGAAAACATTAATTTCTTTATAGAAGAAATGATTTTTTTTGGATTGAAGTTTCTTTAACAGAGGTATAACAAATTTCGTATTATAGGATACGTTGTAAGCGTATTCAAGAACTATCATTCTTTTCATTTCTCTTTCCTCATTCCTTTTATCCAAAATTTATCTCCCTTCTAAACTCCCAAATAGAGTCTTAGGATAGGTTTGTATGGACATTATAGAATAGAATGAAATGAAGTGATATAAAATCGTTAGATTATAAAATCTTGATATTATATCATTCAATTGTAATTAATCTTTATACCATTCACCTACTAACACAATGATGAGACATTGGAGTGTTGTAATAGGGTTGCTCTACCTCTTTCATATATCGGCGCAACTCCTTCTCCACAAAAACCAACAGATGTGTTACAAATAACTTGAGTAAATTTACAACAAGTACTTAAATCTTTTTCCCGTGAAAAGACACATTTTTGCTTTTTTAATTATCTCCTTAGACACTTGGATAGTTGTTAAAAACATGTAATCTGTTAAAGGAATGAGGTATTGATTATAGATCTAATAAAGGAAAAAACAGATATCTATTCTAATTAGAAATTCTCAGCTGATATAATAAACGCAAATTGAAGCTAATCATAATCAATAGCAAAGAAACTGAAAAGTAAAGTTGGAGAAAATAGTTGAAATGTGACTTATAAAGAATCAGGTTGAAACAGAAGGAATTTGTTGGGTGCGTCAAGTTTTTATGATCAGGTTTAACCTTATATGGAAGGTCAAACATGCCTTTGTTAAGAAAACACTAATAGCTTGTTTGATCGACAAGAAAAGCCAGTAAAATTAAAATTAAGACTACAGTAACAAATTAAGCAGGTAAGAAAATAAAAACTCAAAAGCAATTGCAGGTCTCAATAAAATTATATTCAAATCTTCTCCATGAAACCAATATTATCGTGAACAAAAATTAAACATAGCACTGAATGTTTCTTCAAGATCACATTATAAATGAACAAAAAGCTAAGAAAACTATAACCATGAGAGCTATAAATAAACTGGTACTATCAAATTCCACATTCAAGAACATGGTTAGTGCATAAATTATATTATATATCCTCCATGTCTCCATGTTCACAAGGAGTCATCAACATTAATCACTTCTCCTTACTAATATTGTGTTGTACCTCAATATCTAAAAACTCTAGTTAATAAAAGAACCAGTACATAATGAAGATAGTTGAATGGTAGTCATATTTTTCAATCAAAATTTGAACAGTGTTCATGAATTAAGAGCACAGAACTCTTAACTAGCCCAGCATCACCTACAATGGAAATGCATCAAAGCAATAAGTCAGACAGTCAATCCACAGAGCACATACTGAAGAATTTGCATGATGCTGTGCAATTTAAAGAGGTTCATGACAGAAATACCCCAATTGTTAACCGCCAAACCAAAGTATGGTAAAAAGGAAAAATTAAAAGATAAAGGAAGTAGAAAAGACAGCTGTACTTCCTTCAAATAACAATTTTTCAAAGCAAACTCCAGATTTGATACACAAAAGTTATTAATATCAAGGACATCATAAACATAAATTCTAAAACCAAATGAATCAGCTAAACAATCCTTCCAAATACCTACAAACAAATTAGTAACTGGTTTTTATATGCCCAGCATATTCAAACCCCCAGATTTTCCTGTAATCCTGTTTTAGGCAAATATGAGAATTGTAATACCCTACTTAAAATAATTTCAGAAAAGCAACTTTCGTTGCTGAGTGACAACTTACAACAGATTCAAATGTGTTGCAATATTGAAAGACTGCTATTCGTTTAAAAAAACGTATCTAATTAAGCTACTTAATTACATGATACAAACTGTCAATGAGTACAAATGCTAAGTGAAAGGGAAACTGAATGGCGTAAAGAATAATGCCTGCAAAATTCTTCTGCTAAGCAGTTTCAAGGTGTAAATAGAGCTAAAAGAATGTCATAGGTATTTAACTATGACAAGTATGAAACTCATAGCAAAGTGGTGTGGAGGCTAAGTTCTGGGAATTTAGGGGTTATGCAAAAGCTAGTGAAAGTCTGAATGCAAGTATGGATTGGCAGTGAATTTGATGGAATCGCGATTGACCGCCGCAATTTTTGGTAAAAGCTACACTTTGGGGTTTCAACAAAATCGTCAGTGCAATTTCTCCAAAGTCACTCGAATCTGAATACTACGTGGGCATGTAATGTGAAACTACTTACTTATTTCACCAAATGTATAGGAAATTGCCAAAGTCATAACTTACTTATTTCACTACTTACAGGATACATATGTTAATTGCAATATTTTTCTTTCATAAATCACATGGTTAAATAAAAAAAATTTACAATTTGAACAATTAAAGAATCAAAGATTCTCAAATATAAATGTGATAGCATATGACCAAAAATAAAAACTAAAACTAAGGCATGTAATATGCAATGGCAAGGCAAAAGGTAAGAATGTGTAGGAGACAAATGAGATAGCTACCATTAGCGAACTCTCTAATGGATTCATATGTGACGCTTTCCGCTCGGCTTTGCATTACCAGCACGGCGCTTGCCTTTAGCCATTTTAAATTTCTTTTTCAATTTCTTCCCTATTCTACCAACTGGCTTCAAGGAAGCCAAACTCTGATTTCCAACAGCCATATCCAAATCTGTAAAATTGCATAACAGTTAATTAAAATTCCGCTACGCAAACATTATTTAGTTGATACTAAAAGACATGACACCACAAAGCGAAAGAATAAAGTAAAAGAAAAGGAAGAATGTGGTACCCATGGTGTTGTTGTTGTTGTCAGTGGAAGTGGAAGCTTCCATGGCAGTTTTTGGTGGAAGGGAAACCTGAAGCTTAGGTGCAGCAAGAGCAGCTTCTTGAGCAGCAAGCTTAGCTGCTTCTTTTTTGTCATAATACGGCTCAACAATCTCTCTTCTAATAGCCCTCAACCTCTTCTCCCTCTTTGATCTCATTGACTTCGCCATTTTCCTCTTTCAACTTTTTCTTATACTTCAATTTGACACTGTTTCGAACGAACAAATAATATAAATATATTTCAATGTTTTAGATGTGTTTAAAATTAATTACAACAATAGGTTATGAATATTGGAATGTCGCGCATTGCTATGAAGAAATTAAAAACGTAAATACGAAAATTAAGCATGAAAAATATGTAATATAAAGAGGAAAAACGCGAGGAAGAGGCTATTTGGTTACCTGGTTAGGTTTAGCGTGCGAATGAATGTAAGAGGCGGTGGTAAGCTAGGTCGTTGTGTAATGAAAAAGCTAGGAGGTGGAGTATTAGTCGAAACCTAAAAGGAAGGATAGTCTTTTGACGAATGAATGTGGGCTTAATTTAAATATGTTAAATTGGGTCGGGCTTTCTCTTCTGGGGACTAATACCCACACTTCCGGTTTTCTTACCACACCCCCCTTCTATTTATTTGAAAGTATTGAAAACTTGTAACTATTTGATACTGATTCTTTCCTAATCAAGTGTTTTTTTTTTTAAGATTTATTTTCAATATAAATCAAAACACTTATATAATTTATTTTTTAATACAGTAGATCAAAAATAAAATTTTAATAATTTTAATTTAGAATGGATAACTTATATTCAACTACTTGATTTTAGTCAAATTTAAAAAAAAAAAAAAAAAACTATATTTTTTAGCGTCCAAAACATGAGACAGTGTGAGTGATATATAATAATCCATATCCCAACAAAGCATGGGTCCCGGTGGGAACTGGGAAACAAGATGGAATGGAACGATTTGAGCCACAATTGTTAATACTACTAAACTTACCCAAACGGACCCATGGCCATATCTGAATTCGTTGGAAATGAGTTCAGTCGCACCGTATTCAGTTGGGACTTGCCTCACTTCCTTGCAACGCAACTATTCAGTACCACCTCTTACTTCTTACAAAACAACAACATGCTCTTACCAACAACTACCACCACTTGTTGTACAAAAGGAGGATAACCAATTGAAAAGAAGAGACGCAATTGGTCTCGCCTTCAGTTTTGGTCTTCTTCATCCTTTATTCCAACCGCAATCCACCTCAGCTGCAGAAGCAGTTCCGTGTGAATTAACAGTGGCTCCTTCAGGCCTTTCCTTTTGTGATAAAATTGTAGGCACTGGTTCTCAAGCTGTTAAGGGACAGCTTATTAAGGTAATTAACCATTTTTTTTCATCACTCTTCCCTTTCTTCTCTCTTTTAATCGATATGTTATGTTAGGCACATTATGTGGGGAGATTGGAGAATGGGAAAGTTTTCGACAGCAGTTACAATCGTGGCAAGCCACTTACGTTTCGCGTCGGTGTTGGAGAGGTAAATCTCTTAATACTTTCCTACTTTATTACTAACTATATAACCAATCTCAATAATTAATTAGTTTACTTTTCTCTATACTTTTAACATTATTATTTTTGGACAATGGTATTAGTTAGTTATGGAACGCTGTGTATAAATTTAATTGATATTGATATTAGACATACCTATATGTCTAGCAAGTAGCATAATTCTTTTGAGATTTTGATTGCTGAAATCTATGGTGAACCACTTAGTACTTAAAAATCATTTGAAACTCTAATGATTGTCGACGGTGTGACTTTGAAGTAGAAGCTCACGGTCCTTCTCATTCTGAAGACAGAGACAACAACAAGAAAAATGAACACGAGTCAAGTTTTGAGGCACACATGTTTGTTTTTCCTTGTTTTTGTGGAACCTCATTGATCAAGTCATCATCTAACGAGGACGAGGAAGACTGTGAATTTCTACTTTCAAAAGGCGATGTCTGCTGTTGTTGGGAGTTTCAAATGATTTTCAATTATTGATCTACATTGGACCACTTTGACACTAGAACTTCCCTGTTTTCTATGCTTATTTAATTTAGTGAGCCTTTCATTGTAAGCTGTTACAGAGTTCACTGCTATACAACAATGCTGAATATTAACAAATTATTCATTATTCTTATAGGTTATCAAAGGATGGGATGAAGGCATTTTAGGAGGTGATGGAATTCCTCCTATGCTTGCAGGTACTTGTTTTTTCAGTCACTGTAAATTCATTGTTTTATAAATTATATATGATATGACATGTTGAGGTGAATTATTTTCCCTAAACAGGAGGTAAACGTACATTGAAGCTTCCTCCACAACTTGGATATGGTTCAAGAGGTGCTGGTTGTAAAGGAGGCAAGTACTCTTTTTTTTTTCCTTCATAACAATACTTTTTACTTTGCCATCATTATAAAAAAAAATGTCCACATATTTGTATGGAAATTAAAGATCAGATTTTGATTGCTCCTGGTTATTTTGCAGTCTAATTGGTAATAATACTGTCACTCAAAGATGAATTATTGGTTACTGTTCTATGATTTGCTTCATTTTCAATATACAAAACTTGATAGGGATGGTTGTGGCACTGATTAAATTTTCTGGGGCATAACGATGCAGAATGGGAAAAAGAAAAATGGAAGATCATTACAAGGAGAAGAAATGATTTGTAGGAAGATGGACACTTGAAATTTCGATTTTAATTTTAATTTCACAACATAGTATAACTAGCTAGTAGCTAACTGACATGTCTCTTTAAACTTGAATGTACTTGTTAAGAATAAAACTTACAGAAGATATTTCTTCATTGCATCGAGAAATTAGAATCCTTAAATTAAGTTCTTGAAGAAAGGATATATGTGCAAAAATCATGCCATGACAGACACTGCACTTCCTTTGATCATATAGAGCATGGGAGACTGTAGAAACATGTTTAAAAACAATAGCAAAACAGTACTATTCTAGAATGTTTTTGCTTTATGAAACTAATGATTAATGAATGAATCTAGAAGGGTACTTTATCCACACAAGCTTAGGATTTGATCAGAATAGTAGCATTCTAAAGAGTTATACATTGTGTTATCTTTTGGAGTACTTATATGTATCTTTTCTGCATCAATTTTTTTTTACCATTTTTCTTAGCTAAGCAGAATTTGTAACTTGGTTTTGGTGCAGGTTCATGTGTCATTCCTCCTGATTCGGTACTCTTATTCGATGTGGAGTTTGTTAGCAAAGCATGATTTACAAGTCCATGGCATTGAAATTACCTTCCTTTGATTTCCTTGGAGATTGGAAATTAGATTAATATTTTTATCCCTTTTGAGTTTATGTTTGATGGGGCTGTGAAATTACATCCAATGAAAGGTGTTCATAATTTCAGCAGTCTAATCCATCCACAGAAGAGCATTTTTAAAATAAAGAAAGAAAATTTGCCTGTTAAATTCATGACTATGCAATTAACATGTTTTGATTGTTTATCTCTAGTTTTGGTTTCATAAGCTTAGATAATGTAGGTGGACTGTGATTTTGGTTTATCTTGTCTGGACCATGATTTTCTGTCTCCAAACCAGAAAGAGAGCTTGCTGCATTGGGCTCATGATGTAGTCTCTAAATAAAGTACCCTGGTTGCCACTGTTCTTTGGATTATAGAAACTACTTTATACTCAAAGTTGAAGACATTTCAATATTTATAAATTATTATTGTTTTCTATGTATCTGTATATTTTGAAATTATAATATGATTTTTTCGTTTTTAACTTTATTAAAAATATATTTATCTTTGTTTTATATGAACAAACAACTTTTCAACAACTCATCTCCTAATTATGCATTTGATTATTCACAAAGTCTATTGAAGAAAAACTTCTAAAGCTGTCATATGCAAAATCAAAATTGCTTCAGAAGTAAAAACACCATTAAATATATGCAGTATATTTTTTAGATTCCACTAATATATAATCATCAGAGCTACCAAAAATCCAATTATACTATCGCGTACTATACCATCTCTTAGACGAGCAAAGTAAAGAATAATAATGATTCTAATTATGTTTGTCATTTTCTTACCATTGTCATTTTTTTAAACAAGAGGAAAGAGATTGGATGCCAAATGAATCTTTATAAAACTTTTCCTATTTTGATGGAGAGTGTCCTCTCTTTGAACCCTTTATAAGTTGATGATCAAGAACAGGAATTATTTTCACAGTTTCTCTTAGTGTCATATCCTTCTTCTTGGTTGCTGAAATAGCTACTACTATGTTGTTGATGTTCCTCTGCTTTGTATCCTCTTTATGCATGGCCATAGAGAAGTGAGAAGAAAATAGGAGCAAAGAGATCAATAAGATGTAACTGAAGGGAGATGAATATGTATCCATGCAAATTGTGAAAAGCATTCAAACCTTTAATGTGACATGTCACAAACCAGTATTGGGGTGTGATACACTGATATATATATAATCAACCTAAATATTCTTATTTCCTTATTAAATGAAACCAAGTCATGCCACACCCATCCATATCTTTTTTTAAGCTTAATTTACAAAATCGACTTAGTAGGTCGATACTTATAAACTCCTTTTAGATTTAATCTTTTTTTAATGTGAGACTTCGACTTAGTAGGTCTATATTTATAAACTCCTTTTAGATTTAATTTTTTTTTAATGTGAGGCTTTTTTTTTCTAAATACACTTATTCATACCGAAAATTATTGAATAATACATGGTATATGTAATTTGATGGGTGGCCTAGAAAGATCGTCTCTCATTCAGGTATATTACATTATTTATTTTTTTTAGATTCAATTGTAATTTTAGTCTCTTTATTTTACAATTTCATAGAATTGGTCTTCTATTTTAAAAGTCGATAATTTTGGTCTCTCATTTTTTTAACAAAAAAATAATAATTTGACATATTTTAAATGATAAAACATACGATTTCATAATATAAAATCATCTAATAAATGCATTAATTATTTATATATCATTAATTAAATTATAAAAATAAAAAAATTTAAAGTTGTAAGTTAAGTTTTTAGAGGGTTGGTTTTATTGTGATTTCATGAGTCTTAATCAGTTTACATAATCGTATCATATGTCACATTATTTAAAATATATCATATCGTCATTTTTAGTTATAATATTAGAACACCGATCAAAATTGTCATATTTTAAAATAAGGAGATCCATTTTAGGTTTCAATGTTTACTAATCCTACAAAACTGAATTATAAAGTCATTTAGTGTTTATCTTTATAACATCATTTGCATATTATCTCTTTTTTGAAACGAGAACCCAAAACTGATTGGCAAACCATACTTACATTAAATTAAATATACTTAGCGTTCTACCACTCAATATATCCCTTCCTATATGACCTTCCAACAAATTTTAAGCATATCAAACAAAATAGTTTTGTATTAAATTTGTTCAAAAGAATGTGTTACTTCTACATTTTTATCCATACAATAATTGATATTATAAGAGAAAAAAATTATATTTTCCATAAAAAATTAAATAAGGGCAATTTTGTTTCATTAATGCACATAAAAGTTTGAAAAGTCTTATAACCGGAGGAAAAAAAAGTAAAATTTAGTTTTATAATTAAAGATAGAAAGATCATTTGATTTTCGAGAAAGGGACCAAATACGAAATAAAAAAGACTACAATGAGCAGAGCATATGCTCATCCAGAGAAGCTAGACTTTATTATATATACCTAAGGGTTAGAAGATAAATACAAACAAAAAGACATACAAATGAAAAAGATCAAGGTGTATAATTACGTTCAAATGATTTACTCTATTAGCTATAGACATAGCAAGGATCATTAAATGTTCTTGTTTAAGAATCATCAAATTTAGGTAACTTATTTTTTTACTCTCGAAAGCATTTAAAATACATATTCGAATTAGTAAATACATATATTTTGATCAAAACACACTGTTGAATTCAACCAATTCGAAAAATATTGAGGGTTGAAGAAAAAAACTCTCTTAAATTTATGATAGAGAGACCCGTAAACTATATGATAAATTTTGAAGACAAACACATCAGTAGTATTATTATCTTTTTCATCCCAATTTACTTCTTTTAATAATATAACATATCATATGACACATCCCGTGTCTTTTTAAATAAATAATAATAATAATAATAATAATAATATAAAAACCTCTTTCCACCTCATTTCTAATCCCTCCTTTTTTCTCTCCCTCTTTCTCGGCAAACCATTTCCCCCTCCCCCATTTTTTTTTCTTTTTTTTCTTTCTTTCCTTCCTTCTCCTTGATTCTTTTCTCCCTTTACTACCCAAACCATCAACCATTAACAAATGAATTTAACCCCCTCACAACCATTGAAAAACGCTATTGGTTAGGATTTTTGGGTTAGGGTTTGTGTTCTAAGGAAGGAAAAGGGTACTCATCTCTTGAGAGCTGTTGATTGAGACTCATTAAGGTAAATGCACAACTCTAATCCTAGTATAAATTTATAGAAAAATGTAGATTTGAGTAAAAATCTTATTCTGTGCTTAGGGTATATTTAAATGATTTTTAGGTTTTCCTAGAGTTAGTTAAACTTTAGAATAATTTTTCTAAAGTCTTGAAAATATTCTTGATGCTCAGATTTGTCAACTAAGACCCTACCGGCTACTTTGAGAGTTGTTGAAGAGCAAACTTAGACGGTTCTCCATAGCTGTGAGTTGACGACGATCATTGTCATATATTTTTATACTGCTAATATTATTATTTTACTTGTTTTCTATATTAAAGTATTTATTGAAAAATTTGGGAAACACAACATTTGAATTTTATCTCGATTTCGTCAATTATTTGATTTAACGGTCATTGTTATATAATATGTTATTATTTTGATTTAAGTATGAGCTACAGTATTTAAATCTTGAAGTGTTACGCGATTGAGTATGTTTTCCATGATTTACGATGAAATGATTTTTAATACGTGTTTTGAGATATCGGTGTTATAATTATTAAATTGTTAACTGCGTTAGGTGCACCTATTTACCTCGTTGTGATTAGAGAGAGTTACCCGTTAGATAGAGCCGCCCCTATGAGAAATATTGTCCGTAGGAGGAAAGGGCTATCAACGAGATGTAGCTCCCTAATTGATATGTGATGATGCATTGCGGGATTGAGAGGAGAGGGTCATCCGTTAGATGGAGCCGCCCCTAAGGGAAAGGCCACCTTAGGAGGAGAGGGCTATCAATGAGATAAAGCCGCCTCTTGGTTCTAAAAATTTGTATTGTTACTTGTTTGATTTTTATGATGATTTTAAGGTTGTTCATTTTGATTTCGTATTGTTATTCACTGGATTTTTTAATATTTTTGTCAAGCGATTTAACAGTTATTCGTGCCTTTTGTGTTTCCCTTCTAATTGATGGTGGTTGTTGTCTCCTCACTAAGTCTTTGTGACTTACCCCTTTTGTTGCTTATTTTTTTTCAGATTCGCAGGCAGCTGAGTAGAATCTGTTATTTGATTCAAGTCTCAATATTTCTTTTGGTAGGCCTCTTTGATCGAGGACCATTTTTGTAACACTTGTTGAGTCTATGTAATTGCAGCTATTTTGGAGTTTAGAAAGTCTATTTAGTTTGTTAGAAAGTGTATTAAGAAACTTGACTATGTTATTTGAATTGTGACTGGATTGAGAATTTGACAGGGATTTCATAAATTTGGAAATGTTGAATTTACAGAGGAGACTCTGTCGAAATTTCGAGTAAAAGTATATGTATTTTTTTTTTTTTGAAATGGTTAGAGAACGGTTTAGTTATTTAATAGTTAAGTTAATTGATAGGCTTGCCAGGCTAGGAGTATAGCTTGTGCGCCGGTCACGACATTTAAATTTCGGGTCGTGACATCATATTAATCGACGTTGTATTTTATTTATCTTAAATACTTTAAGTAAGTGGTTAGAGATTGGATCTCAAAATCTTGCATATAGAGAAAATTTGAGAATTCATTTTGTATACTTGACAAGTTTTTCTATAAGGATTGGATCACTAGTATCGTTGAAATTTGAAACCCTTGCTTTGGAGGTACAAAAGTGTTCCACACTCGTACAACAAATTTGAAATTCAATAAGCAGATATTATGTTCAAAAATAATTTTGACTTATCATCCAAATTGATATTTCTGCTCAGATTTGGATTGGATTTGAACCCAATGACATAAACAATCCAATAATAAGATAACATTAGTTAGCAATTTTTAACATTTATTACGACAACAGTACCATTATTGAGTGGTCAAAAAAGACTCATAACAGAAAAAGGCAAGTCATTTGGGGTAGGCAAAAGGGTTTATTGCAACCATTAAGAAATATTAAACGTAGCAAAAGGACATCAGGTTTGGTAACTCAAACCAAATAGAATGACAAGAAAAATATAGAATTCAATTGAATTTTTCTGGGTCCTAGTAACATATACAAACAGAATTCATAAAAAACAGAAATAGAGTGAGGATTAGTTGGAACTTAATTTAAGAGGCTTGCGTGGGATTTGATAATGCTACATTGACTTTGTAACAATACAATGCCAAATGAACTAGTTTTAAAAATGGATATTCAACTACTCGTTTTCTCTTACTCACTACTCATTTTACATTTTCGTATGTATTCAACGTCAAATTCTTAATATATCTTCTCACACTTCATATTGAATATTTAGAGTGTAATTTGAATCATCCGATAACCTTTATCTCATAGCATGTGATTCAACAAATCTTAAATAGACGGATGTAATTTAAAAATTTAGATAGATCCAATTTAACCACCTCTACAAAATTATCTTATAATATTTAAATATTTTCATGGGATCATATATGATACTCCTATGATGCAACTGGGGACTCTTTAACATAGTGTATCATTCATGTTCAGCTACGACACTTAATAAAGCAAACCCGCTACATTACAACTATTCCTCAAAGCATCACCCCAACTAACCACCATATCTCTTCCTCATCATACTATATCTTTGTGATTCATAACATATTTTCAATTCCATTCCTTTTTACTTTTTCTCATCAAACCTCAAAGCATTAGACTCTAATTAACTACTGTTTCATCAAATCTCCCATGCTGTTTTCTTCACCCTTGTTCACCTTCTCGGAATCAGCTTATCTCATTTTCATTAATGCATGAGTTGACTAAGTTGTGTTTTCATTTATTGTTGCTCATCTCTCATATGTCACTCGTTTCAATGCTTTCTAACAATACGCATGCAACAGCTACCAACTCAATATTCATCTCCAATACACACACACTTCAAGATAATAAGATAACCAAGAATCACCCATCTTCATCATTAACACCAATTTTCTGCTGAACTTGAAGCGAAAGAATCCTTTATTTGGTCAAGTTTGTGAGTGTTTGAGAGTTACACATTTGAGTCTTAGATATAATGAAGGTTTCAACACTTCTTGTAGTAGTTGTGTTCTTTATGTGTTTTATTTCAATGCCACTACTAGTACTTGGCCAAGACAACATAGATAAAGATACAACTTTGGAAGTGCTTTTGGAAGTGAAGAAATCATTTGATCAAGACCCACAAAATGTTTTGAGTGATTGGTCAGAAAATAACACAGATTACTGTAGTTGGAGAGGAGTGTCATGTGGTTTGAACTCTTTAGTTGATGACTCGGTGCATGTGGTGAGTCTTAACCTTTCTGACTCGTCACTCACAGGGTCAATTTCACCATCACTCGGTCGGTTGAAAAACTTGCTCCACCTTGATATTTCTTCCAATTTCCTCAAGGGTCACATTCCACAAAATCTCTCTAACCTTGCTTCATTGGAATCTCTGCTTCTCTTTTCTAACCAACTCAGTGGTTCTGTCCCCACTGAGTTTGGCTCGCTCACGAGTCTCCGAGTCATGCGACTCGGTGACAATCCATTAACAGGTATGATTCCCTCGTCTCTTGGGAAATTGTTTAACTTGGTCACTCTTGGACTTGCTTCATGCGAACTCACTGGGTCGATTCCACCTGAACTCGGTCAACTCAGTCTCATGGAGAATCTTCTTCTTCAGGACAACGAGTTAATGGGTCCGATTCCGTCCGAGTTAGGAAATTGCTCAAGCCTCACTGTCTTCACTGCTTCTAACAACAAACTCAATGGGTCAATTCCAAGTGAACTGAGTCAACTAAATAATCTTCAATTTCTCAACCTTGGCAACAATAGTTTATCAGGGGAGATACCGAGTCAACTCGGTGAAATGAGTGAACTCGTTTACCTCAATTTCATGGAGAACCAACTTGAAGGTGCAATTCCACCGTCTCTAGCTCAACTGGGTAATCTTCAAAAGCTTGACTTGTCTATGAACAAGCTCAGTGGAGGAATTCCAGATGAGTTTGGCAACATGGGTCAGCTAGGTTACATGGTTTTATCTGGTAACAACCTTAATAGTGTCATACCAAAAACAATATGTTCCAATGCAACAAGTTTGGAACATTTAATGCTATCACAAAGTGGACTTATTGGTGAGATTCCAGCTGAATTAAGTCAGTGTCAATCACTGAAACAACTTGATTTATCTAACAATTCACTCAGTGGTTCTATACCTCTTGAGCTTTATGTGTTGTTAGGGTTAACTGATCTATTGCTCAACAACAATAGTTTGGTTGGTTCAATCTCTCCTTTTATAGGAAACTTCAGCAGCTTGCAAACACTTGCTTTGTATCACAACAATTTGCAGGGTGCTCTTCCTAGAGAGATTGGAATGCTAGGGAAGTTGGAAATTTTATATCTTTATGATAATCGGTTATCGGGTGCTATACCTATGGAGATTGGTAACTGTTCAAGCTTGCAAATGGTTGATTTTTTTGGAAACAGATTCAGTGGGGAAATTCCAATCACTATTGGAAGGCTGAAAGAGATGAACTTCCTTCACCTTAGACAAAATGAGCTTGTGGGTGAGATTCCTGCCACTTTGGGTAACTGTCATAAACTGAATATCCTTGATTTGGCTGATAATCAGCTCTCTGGAGCAATTCCTGCAACATTTGGATTCCTTGAGTCATTGCAGCAGCTCATGCTCTACAACAATTCTCTTGAAGGTAACCTTCCTCACCAATTGATAAATGTAGCTAACTTGACCAGAGTGAATCTTTCAAAGAATAGATTGAATGGTAGTCTAGCTGCAGTGTGTAGCTCACAATCGTTTCTTTCTTTCGATGTTACGGATAATGAGTTTGCCGGTGAAATTCCGTCTCAGCTGGGAAACTCGCCCTCCCTTCAGAGGCTAAGATTAGGCAACAACAAATTTTCTGGTGAAATTCCTAGGACTTTGGGAAAAATCCATGACCTCTCATTGTTAGACCTGTCGGGAAATTCCCTCACTGGACCAATACCAGCTGAGCTTTCTTTGTGCAATAAATTAGCTTACATTGATTTAAACAGTAATCTTCTTTTTGGACAAATACCATTTTGGCTTGGAAGTTTGCCTCAGTTGGGAGAGCTTAAGCTCTCCTCCAATAATTTTTCTGGACCTCTTCCATTAGGCCTATTCAAATGTTCCAAATTACTAGTTCTCTCTCTAAATGACAACTCACTCAATGGAAGTCTCCCAACTGATATAGGTGATCTTACATATCTTAATGTCCTTCGACTTGACCGTAATAAGTTCTCCGGACTGATCCCTCCGGAGATAGGTAAGTTGAGCAAGCTTTATGAGCTCCAGCTATCCAGGAATAGCTTTAATGGTGAGACGCCAGATGAGATTGGAAAACTTCAAAATCTCCAAATCGTTTTAGACCTCAGTTACAATAATCTCTCAGGTCGCATCCCGGATTCTCTCGGGACTCTGTCAAAATTAGAAGCACTTGATCTTTCCCACAATCAACTTACTGGAAAAATCCCCCCACAAGTTGGTGAAATGAGTAGCTTGGGAAAGCTTGATCTCTCTTACAACAACCTTCAAGGAAAATTGGACAAGCAGTTCACCCGCTGGCCGAATGAGGCATTTGAAGGAAACTTAAATCTTTGTGGAAGCCCTCTCGACCGCTGTAACAGTGATGATACTTCTGGCAGCAAGCAGTCGGGCCTAAGCGAGTCATCAGTAGTGATAATATCTGTAATTTCAACTTTAGCTGCAATTTCACTATTGATACTTTCAGTAAGAATCTTCTGCAAAAACAAGCAAGAATTTTTAAGGGAAGACAGCAAAATGAGTTATGTCTACTCCTCCTCTTCATCGCACGCACAAAGACGACCGCTGTTCCAACTAAATGCAGCTGGAAAGAGAGATTTCAGGTGGGAAGATATCATGGATGCAACAAACAATCTAAGTGATGACTTCATGATTGGTTCAGGAGGTTCGGGGAAAATCTACAAAGCTGATTTGGTCACCGGAGAGACGGTTGCTGTCAAGAAGATTTCATCAAAAGATGATTTTCTGTTAAACAAAAGCTTTTTAAGAGAAGTTCAGACTCTAGGGAGAATAAAGCATAGACATCTGGTGAAACTAATAGGATTTTGTAGCAGTAGAAACAAAGGAGCGGGTTGGAATCTATTGATATATGAGTACATGGAGAATGGAAGTTTATGGGATTGGCTTCATGGGAAATCGAGCAATGTGGGCAAAGTAAAGAACAGTCTTGATTGGGAGACAAGGTTCAAAATTGCTGTGGGATTAGCTCAAGGAGTAGAGTACCTACATCATGATTGTGCACCAAATATCATTCACAGAGACATCAAATCCAGCAACATATTGCTAGATTCCAATATGGAAGCACACTTGGGAGATTTTGGACTGGCAAAAGCACTCGTTGAAAGTTATGACTCTAATACCGAGTCAAATTCTTGTTTTGCTGGGTCTTATGGCTACATGGCTCCAGGTATTGATCAAATTTCTGAATTGAATTGACCTTGATTTGAAATTATTTGTAGTATAACTTCAACTTATGAGTGTAAACTTGTTTGCAGAGTATGCGTTCTCGCTGCGGGCGACAGAAAAAAGCGATGTTTACAGCATGGGAATAGTTCTTATGGAACTTGTTAGTGGTAAAATGCCAACAAGTGACTTTTTTGGAGAAGATATGGACATGGTGAGATGGATGGAGATGAACATTGATATGCATGGCTCTACCTGTGAGAAACTGATAGATCCTGAACTGAAACCTCTTTTACCTAGTGAAGAGTTTGCTGCATTCCAAGTGCTTGAGATAGCCTTGCAATGCACAAAAGCTACACCACGGGAGAGACCATCTTCAAGGAAAGTGTGTGATCTTCTCCTCCATGTAATCAGTAATAGAATGATGGACTTCCAGAAGATGAATTTGGATCAATACAAGTAAATTTATTTAAGAAGGATTGAAACAAATCCTAATATTACCAGACTTGTGTCCATGAAACTTTTTTTTGCTCATTTTTTGTTCTTTTTTCACATAAGATTTGGTGTAAAGGAACGATGATATAGTTGCTGTTATATGTTAATGTTACAACTAACAGCCAAATTTGTCAGCACTTCCCATTAACTTTCATTTTGGATTCTATAATACTTGCTCTGTACCTTTTAAATGACAATATCAAAAGATGTTTCCTTCTGAAACTATTCGCATTAAATGTTTTAACAGAGAATGTTGATCTTAAATTAAACATTTATGCTTCTTAGAGTATCATTTATAATTTTCCCATCACGACACCTTTTAACAATTTTGCTGAGTTGAACCAGATCCTGGTTCACATTTTCATGGTTCACATTTTCTTTGGTATTTGTAGTGTTTTTCCTTTCACAATACAAGGAAAAGTGTCTTTTCCTTAGACAACATTGCAGTTATATTTTAAAACGCACAAAAAACTCAATCTACTAGGAAGGACAATCATTCATTCTAGCGTAGTGGAAATTTTCAATCAGTTCAATCACAATTTACTAAGACTCCTCTATCCAAAAGTTTAAACTCATTTAAACACCCCAGATACCACATTGCATCCTTAGGAAACTAATTCTAGGCTCTAAATATTTCACAAATGTCTAGCCCAAAAGGCTGTTTCATTCTCCAAAATTACCAAACTTGTGGCATGCACAAATTAGATAAGAGGTATTGAATCATTGATGTCACAGTTATCATGATAATAAACCAAAGAAGTTATTGAATTGATCCATACTTTTAAAAAGTTATTGAATTGATTCATGCTGTTAATGAAGCCATAAACCCATAACATTATCTAACAGTTTCACTCCTTGCTGAAGCTTGTGGACAAAATAGGTTGAATAGCAGGAAAAAGCACAACAGCCTTACAAACATAGCACTATGAAACCATAAAACAAAGATAACACATAGAATGTGTTACATTATTATTTTCACCATCTGTAGCAATCCTTGAAGACATGCACTAATCATCATCTCCATCTGCAATAAGCCATTGCAAATAAATAAAAAACAATGATAAAAGTAAATTAACAATCTAAAAATACCAAAGAAAATGACAATCCGTAAAACACAACACCCAAAGTATTTGGCTATAGGAGCAACTGAAAGTCCAAAAACATTTAGTTCAAAGACACTTGGGTTGCTGGCAAGGAACATTCTTCATGCTTTAGAAATTACCATAAAATACTAAAATATCAAACAATTCGGATGACAGGAAAAAATTTCTTGACTTGAAAAGCTAAAAGATAATTTATTAACAAATAAGAATATGACCGCCAGTGGAACTATTCACCTATATGTCACCCTGAAATACAATAAATTAAAGTCAGGTCAATGCATTAAATCATAGTATGTACCTCCAGTTCATAAGTGTATAGTGCACTAGCTTCACTAGAGTGCTCATTTCTCATGAATCATCCATCAGAAACAAACAATCTTTATTACCACATTATCCAAGCCACTAACTTAAAAGATCGGACTCTTCTGCATATGCAACTATAGTTTTATATGGCACAAGTTACTAGATACACCATTCTCTTCAATATGTGGTACGGATGCGCTATACGCTACCTCCTAAGTATGGTGTACATGAGGAGTATACATAGTAGGTACGCTGTTTGAGTTTGTGATACATTCTAATATACTAATTGATATGCTACCATTTTTTCATTTAGTTAAAAAGTATACATTACATGTAGTAAAATATAAAATTTCATTGATAACAACTAACTTAAAATATTAAAAGACATAATTTGCATAAACGTTTTAAATATAAAAAACAAAGATACTATCAAAGACAAACTTCAAAACATTTTTCTTTCTAAAAATATAACTGCCTCAACCGTAAGTAGCTCTTCAGCTGAAAGAGATTGAGTACTTGTTCTTATATTCACATTTCACGATGCCAAGAGAAATAGATTTAATTTCCCGGCCTTGCAAATTAGTTTTAATTCACTTAAAAATCAATTTATCACCACAATTTTCTGCTACAATCATGGCCTTTTAAAAAATAATGGATATGGACACCGATAACACTTGTTTGGAGGAAACTTCTAGAAGGCTAGAAGATATAAGATGAGAAGTAGACAATGACTTCAATGACGAAGAGGATGAGCAAGGAAAAGTTGCAGCCAAAGAAATCACTAAGAAAGGAAAATGAACTAAAAATTGAGAGTTTCATTTCATTTGCAGGCCCTCTGAAAGTCTGAAGTTGTGTTTTCTATTCTTAAGTTTGTCTTTAAGAGTACCTTTACTCTTAATTTTAATTTACTTCAAGTATGTTCAAATGCTTATGTAAATCATGTCTTTTAACATTTTTAAGTTGATTTGAATTCATGAAGGTTATATTTTACGGCATGTAAAAGGTAAAACATAATCTTTAACTAATTAGTATATTGAGCGTATAGCATTCGCATATTGACTATATATACCCCTTTATGTACTCAATACTTAGGAAATGGAGTGCAGCATACCCTTCCGCTTAGTAAAAAGAATTGCAAAGCTGATAACTCAGACCAATTCATAAGAGACACGGTTGCCCCCTTCCCCTCCATCATTCCCGTTCACCACACCATTACACGTTATGATCTACAATCATCATTGTAAATGCCAAGTGCTTCTTCATGTAGTGCCAGATGAATCTACCTAGCTAGGTCAATTTTTTCATCTTCTTTCAACACCTAATGCCAGCAACAGCCTGATTCGACAAATAGATTTTGGCACAAACAACCAAAACCAATTCCAGTTTCCTCAAATCACACTCCCCCAATCAAATTTCTAAATCATCCTAAACCCTCATCCTAATAATTACTCAAAACATTAAGGCAATACTAATACATGAAAAATCATAATAATCTAACAAATTGAGAATCAGAAGCACAGTAAAAATCACAATAATTGAACATATTGATAATCAAAGCACAATAAAAATCATAGAATTAAAAGATGTGAAAAGGATAAAACGAACCTATGTAACGTCTTTCGTTCGCAGCCTTAGCTTTTTCGAGCATCTTATCGAGGTCTTGTTCAACTTGAGCCTCCCATTTCAGAAGCTGGTTCACGAACACAACGCCCAATCCCATTCCCAAAACGTGCTCCCACGGATCTACACGATCGCATCATCGATTAAACAAAAACAAAAGAAAGAGAAATTGAAAATTATAATAACGAGAAAGAAAGAGAAAGTTGAAAAGAAAATGGATTACGGCGCATGTAGGGGAGTTTGCGGAGAGCGTTGGAATACATTTGGGTACCCAAACCCAGTAAGGCTCCGATCGTCGTCGCGCTCAGTACCATTTTTCCTCCGATGTGAGTCTCACACCCCGTTCTAGACTATTAATGTTGTGTTCTTAACCTCTCTACAAACCTATTTTTTTTTTTTCTGATTATAAAAATATTGCGAAAGGAGATATACAGACTGTCTAAAATGGTTTTACCCTCTAAATTTTGAGAAATTCTGATAAAATTTTGATTTCTATTACGTAAAAATAACTGTATAAGATTTTCTGCAGATAATTTTAATCTTCCATAAAAACGTTTGTAATTGTAATTAATTTTTATATTTTTAAATAATTTTTTAAATATGTTTAAAATATTATAAACAATTTCTATATAAAAATTTATATTTTTTTAATTTAATATAATTAAATATTAACTTTTTAATTCAATATAATTAAATATAATTTTCTAAATATCATAAATTTAAGATAAAAGTAACAAAAATTAAATTTAAAAATTAAATTTTAAG
>JBBPBR010000003.1:10004794-10020644 GCA_037974775.1 Cicer pinnatifidum | reverse complement strand
GGAAAAATGACAGCTTAGTTGTCTATATTGAATTAAAGCTTATTTGTTAAATAAAAAAAATCGTTTCTTATATAAAATAATCAAGTAGTTTAAAAAATAAATTTTTAAAAAATTTCACTTGTTTGATGCAGTTTTTTTTTTCAATGGAATATAAAAATTATTTAAAAACTATTTGGAATGACAAGTTATTTAACAGTAATAAAATTTATTTTTAAAATGATTTTTTATTAAAAAAAAAGTATGCTTATTACAATAGCTTAAAAATTTTAAAAATAATTATTTTAAAAAATTGTTTTTTTAACAAAATTAGTCGTAACGTCCTGCTCTCATGTTTAAGATTAAAAAAGTACTAGACTGTTTGGTTCCATTTAAATTTTACAGCTTTTTGAAACAAAGATCAATAAAAGAATTACTTAATTGCAGTTTTGGTTTTTCTATTTTAACTGAATCGCGAAAGTAGTCTCCCATTTTATTTCTCTTCAGTTTTGATCTTTCAAACATAATTTTGGTCTAAAATATGATGAAATTTTAATTCTTTTTGTATTTATTTAAGTCACACCATGCTTTAAGATCTCATTTGTAACAATTGTACCTGAAATCTATTATCATAAATGGTGCAGTACGGCTTTAAAAAATAAAATTTCATCAAATTTTAGACAAAAATTGTGTTTGAGAGACCAAAACTGAAGAGAAATAAAATAGAGAACTACTTTCACGATTCAGCTAAAATAGGAGAACCAAAACTGCAATTAAATCTAAAAGAATTTGGTTAGCGTCTTTTTCTCGTAATAAGATAAAAAAAAATTGTTTTAAAAAGTTATTATAATTTAAAATGAATTTTACTCATGAGTCTAATGATGTGTAACCACATCATTTAATGAGTTAAAAGGATAATTTGTCGCATATTCATTAAATTTAGTCTAAATCAATTAAATTCATTAAATAATGTGACAACAATTCATTAGATGGATGAATAAAACTAAACATTTTTATTCAAAAATAAAATAAAATAAAACATTTAAAAGATGTCTGACTTCAAAAAAGACATAAAACCATTCTCAAAGAAAAAGTAGCCTCTGTTCAGGGTCATTTTTTATTTCAGTTCTAAACTTTTTTTAAAATATGATTAATTTTAAGTTTTCAATTTTAATTTTATTTAAATTGAATTACTTTCTTTACTTTATTTTGTTATGAATTCATCAAATATAGAAGAAAAAAAATAGTGATATATATAAATAATGATAGAGGTGGATGGTCGATGATGAATGGTTGGAGGTTGGTTGTGACGATACTCATAGTTGGTGGTCGGTGGTGCTGATAGTAGATGGAGGTGGGTAGCTTGTTGTTGGCAGTAGGGGTGTACAAGTTTCAATCATTTAGGTCTCATCCAATCCTAAAGAACGTAGAAACACAAAAATAAGGATAAGACCATGAAAAGGTAAAAAAGATCGAGTTCGGATTATCCTTCGGAATATTCGTCTCGTCCCAAATTCTTTTAAGAATAAATGATTTTTTTATTTATTATTTTATATTATTACTAATTTATTTTCTCGAAAACAAATCATCAATCAAATCACTAACTTCGTAACTTATAGTTTGTAAAACAATGTTATGAGTTACTACTCTTTAATGAATTAACAATTTTTTTGCGCTTATTTAAGTTACATCATGTCTCAAGATCCCATGATGCAACAATTGTACATGAGATCTATGATCATAAATTGTGTGGTGTGACTTAAAAAAATGATGTTTCATCAAGTTTTAGACTAAAATTCAGTTTAGGGAACTAAAACTAGGAAGAAATAAAATGAGGGGACTATTTTTGTGATTCAGCCAAAATAGGGGACCGAAATTGCAATTAAGCCTTAATAATTAAAAAAATAAATTTATTAAATTTTGAGAATTAACATACATATTCCTTTTTTTTTCATTATCATTAATGAGGTAGTTGTAATATGAATTTCAAGGTGCAGTTACAAAATACTACTTAAAATATATTTAATAATGTTCTTTAAAATGGAAAGAGAATATGAAAGTGGTTGTAGGAGTAGTAGAATAACTTCAAATTATTTATAAGACCATTGATGTTAATGGAGATAATAGTGGTGTTGATATCATCATCAATAATCGTGAGATTTCACTTATAAGTGTAAATCATAACTATATGTAACTATCTTTTTTTTTTTTTTTAGGAATGTCACATACCGTTGTATGTTCAAATTAAGTGCTACAATTGTCACACCTATAAGTTTCATTAAGGAAAATAATGACATTAGCGATAACCACCTAATTTGTCATCTCTATAGCGAAAGTGAGACATAAAACTAAGAAAAAGATAAAAGTGTTGAAGGGAACTAAAATAGGAATATGTTTCGAATAAACCATTAGAGTAGGAAAAATATAAAGAGTATTTGAAATATGAAATTATATATTATGTATTTCTTCACAATTTACACCTATATATATAGATATATAGATGATATGACATTCAGAGTTACAGTCATACATGTATTTATATTTATTAAAGAAATAATTTATTTTTACATATATTTACATTATTAAGTTCACATTTCAAATTTAGAGTCAGAGATTATTATAAGACTTTCGATATAAGATAAAATTCACATTTCATTTCTTTCTTTATATGTACAAAGTCATTTAATAATCATACATAGCAGTATAAAATGGTAGTAAGAGTGTATAATGTAAAATATTTATTACTGATTCGATTAATTAGAAACGAGAATCTCCCGTATATAAGGTAGACCTTGAGCATTGTCGCGAAAGATAGTCGTCCAATGCCTCAAACTTAAAGTGGCACTAACATTTTTTTTAATAATATGTGCATATAGATATAATGAGCAACATTAATTTTTTTTCAAAATAATACTAATTTTTAATAGAAGAACAACTTTATTTTAGTACTAGAAATGTAAATACGCGTGCACTTGCATTTACATGATATCTTTTATTATATAAAAAATAAATGTATGTATAACTCAACAATGTTCCTATAATATATATATATATTATGTTATGTATTCTCAACACTTAAAATCTTCTTATAGAAAAAATAAAAATGTGTGAAAAGAGATTATATTATTAATTTAACAATACATCATATTAAATTTTGATAATAAGCATACATATTTATTATTATTATTAATGAAATAGTTGCAACATGAATTTGAAGGCCGAGTTACAAAATAATAATTAAAATATATTCAATAACGATTTTAAAGTGAAATGATAATATGAAAGTGGTTGTAAGAGTAGTATTCTTATCAAAGTTAGTTGTACAAAATGACTTCAGATTATTTCGACTAGGGGTGTACAAGTTCTAATGCATCCTGCGTACACATCCTTGCCAGTAAGCAATGGGTTGGGTCTCAACCGATCCTAAAAAAATAGGGACACAAAAATAAAGAAAAGACAAGGATAAGATAGAAAAAAGATTATATTCGAGTTAGTCATCCCCTGTCAAATTATTTGATGGACGAATTATTATTATTATTGTTTATTATTTTATATTATTATTAATTTACTTTATCTAAAAAAATTATCAATCACATCATTAACTTAGTAAACTACAATTTGTAAAACAATATTATGAGTTACTATTCATGTATGAATTAATAAGTGGTAACTATAGGTGACTTGCTATGAGTTATTTATGTTTAATTTTTTTTTCTTTCTTAAAAATAGTTAAAAATTATTATTTGACGTCTTGTCTTAGGACCAAATCGATATTTTCTTTACTGTGTTTTGTCCTTATTAAACTAGCAAGTTATCAGGTTTGGTTGGATTTAAAAAACGAGTTAAATCTAAAAATGCGCCCAATAAAATATTGAGTTTGGGTAAAGACACGTCAAACCCGATCTAATCACTCATTTGTATACCTCTAATTGGCGTGATTAAAATTGAGTGATCGATGATGATGAAAGTGGTCGGTGGTAATGATCGTGGTCAGAAGAAGGTGGCTAGTGATGGTGGCGGTGGTTGATGGTGGTAGACTATGGTTGTTGAAGGGGTGTTTGTGCCTAGTTATTGTGTCATGTTAATTTAAAAACAAAAATAAAATTTATAAAATCTGAGTATTTTTTTGAGTTTTTTAGAAAAAACAGTTTTTAAATTAAGTAAAAAATCAACTCAACCCTCATTTTATTCGAATAGATTTTGATTTAGAAATTGACTTTCAAAATCAATAATAAAAAACTCACAACCACTTCAAATAGACTCTAAAAAACCAAAATATAATCAAATGAGTGCATGATAAAAATAATTTAAATATAATTTTTTTAATTTTGAGTTTAATTTTTATTTACTATAAATGTAAAAAAAAAAGCATTGTCCACAAATCACATATGATCATATATGTTACTTCAAAAATATGTATGATTAAAATCAAATATTTGTAATAATCTCACGATATTAATTTAACTATATTAAACATCTTTATAAATTTTTAAGTTTTTCTTACTAGAATCTCTGATGTTATACTCATATATATTATATAATAGTAGTGTAAAATCTATAAATGCAAGTCGAGTTGTCGGACATGAATTAGTCCATTAAGTCAAATTGAAAATTGGATATGACCTAAAATATTGGATCAAAATAGTCCATATTTTGATTAGGTCACGAAAATTTGTGACCCAACTCAACATAAAAACATTCGGTCTTGCTACTTTTCTGTCAAACATATCATATTATATATATTTTTAAAAATATGAGTAAAAATATACTTAACCATAATTCTCTATTAGTGTTACATGGTGCAACAACTAATTATAAGGACGGTTGAATCTTATGAGATAAAACTTCTCTATCTATATCTAATTGTCTCCATAGTTGATTCACCACGCAATCAATGTAAGGGATCTATTTTTTCGGTTTAATTATTTTTCTCAACATGTAATTAAGAATTTTATGTTAAAACAAAGTATCAAATTTGATAGCAAATTTGATAGCTCTGATAATAAAATGTTGGCACCTAAATACATGATTGAATTGGTGGTGAAATTGTCCAAATAATGATAAACTTATGTGAAATTGACAAAAAAAAAAAAATACTTAAAAGTTTTAATAAAATCCAGACGTCATATGTGATTTTGTGGAACTCACTCTCAATCCAAACATAAACTAAGTATTGGCATACTTTTCATCCATATATGTCCCAAAACACGGTGAATTGGTGATTAAAAACACAGGGTAAGGATCAAACATATACAAAACACAAATGTCAGGTTTTTAAGTTATGAACGAACATAAAGTACAAGAGACAAAATTCTCATATATTTTCCTTGCGAAAACACCAATTACACATAGTACATGTTATAAGGGAAATCACAATTTCACCATTCTAGTACATACTCCAGCGTTCTTCAAATCTATTGAGAATCTAAAAATAATAAATTATGAAGAAAAAACTATGTTTGAAACTAAAAAGTTGATCGCTAGATTAAAGGAGGATTTGGATTTGGAACAAAATAAAAAGGTGTTGAGAGATAAGAATGAGTTGGAGGGAGAGTAGAACAATAAATGAACATACTCTCAAAGGACTTAATCCTCCACAGTTAGATTTTGTCCATCATGTAAATATTCTGTATCAGTATATACTCGGACAACGTCTATTATTGGAGTTTGACATATTGGACACTTTTTGCTTTTTAGTTGCAACTCATTGGCACATTCAAGACATGCACACATGTGTCCACATCTGTAAAAAAATGTACAGGCGTTATCAGTACTATTGTGTACAAATAAAGGTAGTATTTATCACAGTTACTAGAACTAAATAAATTAATACCTGTATAAAATCGAATTTACTTTATTCTCCTTGCAAATGCGACAGTTGACTTTCTTTGATGTTTTGTTATTGCTTTTCTTTTCTTTAACTGAAATCATATTTCATATACAAAATGAGAGGGTATAAAAATAAAAGTGTTCCTTATACACCATTATCAATAATCACATACCTGTGTGAACCTCTTGTTTTTTGGATTGTTGTAATTGCATCTGCATGTCTGTGCAGTTTTTTAGTGTTTTCCTTAACTCAGACATCTCAATAGAAAGTTGTTCCATTTGGCCTCGCAAATCATATATGAATTGCATTTCCTATAAGCCACCAAAGTATTATGTCATTAATTATATATGAAGACTAATAAATTAACATGTATTTGGTTACATCTTTGTGTAAGAGTGCAATAAAACTCACAATTGAATGATGATTTGATGGTGAAGAGTATTGCCTACTATCTTGATAGAAAGATTGAGATTGAGAATGCAATGGTGAGGATACAAAAGCAACTCTATGAATAGAATCATCTCCAACACCACTGTCTCTATAACTCCATGTTGTTGAGGATGGTGTATGTACTGATGGTGAAGATTGATAATCACCAAGTTCGTGATCTGAACCACCATGAATGCTTTCATCTTCGTCTTCTGTTTCCTTCTCTTTAGGATTGCCCCTTACACGCAAACGATCATGAAAAAATTCCATTAATTGTTCCATGCTCCCTTCTTCGTCTTCTTCGTTGCATTCATTATTAACTAGTTGTGTTTGTTTTCCCGTGTGTGACTTCATCAATTTATCCATCTTTACTCGAAAGTCACTAGAAAGTACAGTTGAAACTGTTTTCCTACAAATTAACACAATTTACGTTTAAGTAAGTGAATTTACAATGAAAAATTTACGCTATTGTTGCTTAATTGACTATGCAACAATGTTAGACAGTTTCTTATTCATTATTGAGCAAATGACCATTTTGATCTCTCAATGTGTGAGTTATCGTCATTGTAATCCTTTAAGGCGTCTTCTGTTAGTTGATTTGGGCCTCATATATGTCTTTCATTTTTTAATTTTATTCCTTGATAGTGTCTTTAGTTAGTTAGTTTGGTCCGTGAAACTTCTAACATAAGACACAATAAAAGATGGTTTTGAAATTATATTTCATTTAATGACTATAGTGACATCACCGCACACACGTTCGGGGACGGTGTATATGAATTTTCTTGGACTATCGAATTGTTAGAATATACAAGGAAAAGGTGAAAAGAATGAGCATAGTAATCTAAATACCTTTCAAGGAGCTTACGCCTCTCATCATTGTCAGATCCAAAGTCAAGCATTTCCTTATACCACTCTTGTCTCAGTTTTTCCCAGTAGCTTCTAGGCCGAGAAATAGGACTAATCCAGTCATAACTAGATATAGTTTCGTCACAATTTTGATTATTGCCTTCTTTTCCGTCTAATATCTCATTATAATTGGCTTCAATAGTATCAAATCTAATTTGGTCTTTTTCTTCTACTTTATCATTCATTTCACTTGCTTTTGAATCAATTTTGGATGAAGTTGCTTCAAGAGTTTGTTTTGGATCCTGATTTTGAGCTTCAAAACCATAACCTGGACAAACTTCTTCTTTCATAACTGCACTAGTAGTAGCCACTGAATTTTGCTTATTATGAATGTCACTGATTTTCTTGCAGCCAACGGTATCTTTGCCAAGTTGTTTAGGATTGTTTACCTTTGTCAGGGATGAAGTTCTTTGTTCATCTCCTGTGTTAAATCTTTCCCTGCATTAAATTAAAATTATGAACCTAATAGTGCATTTTTATATATTGATGCAGTGGTATTGTTATTTGATGAGAGAGTGTCACACCTTATTTGGGTAATTGTTGATCCTTGTAGTTGTTTGTTCTCTTCAAATGTGGTTGATTTTGAACTTGATGGATCAAAAGCTGCTACTCCACGTTGCAACAATCTAAGTCGAAGTAATGACTACATAGATAGTGTTAGATAAATAGTTAGTTGAGAAAATATATATAGTCCTTAAAATGAATTATAAAGTATATTTAATTACCTGAATACGACCTCTTTGTGTAAACTTAGAAACCGGAGCACGCTCAGCAAGATTGTTGAGCTCTCCATGTCGATCACTCTCAAATTGCATAATCAAATCATTGAATGCTTGACGCCCTCTAATCCGTGGGCAACTTGTGACCTGACAAAAACCTTTTTCTTCTACTAATTGTTTTGGTCGCTCTCTAGTCACAATATTACTACTCACCTCGTGATCATTGTCATCACCTTGCATTTGATTTGTTACTGAGAGTTTCTTGATAATATCAGCAACCCTGCTCCCCTCACTTTCAGCAGCATCTGAATTACAATGCAGTTTTGGTGAACAAGGTTGAGCACTACTTTGTCCTGTTTTATCATATTCCCAATCAGAAAATGGTTCATCACACGATTCTCCTTCTTCTAAGACTTTATTATGTTCTTCTTCTACAGAAAATGCATTCATTTCATTGCTGCTTGCATCAGAATTAGTTCTTCCAACTGACGACCCATTCTGTTTTGTGCAGTTGGATTGGTTGAGCCTTTTTTCCCATATTTGAACAAGGGAAGAAGCACCAAGGTTTGATGTTTTTTCACTTTCAAATGAACTATCAGAACGAGGAGGGGAAACAGAAACTTCTCTGTCTCTTCTGGAATTGAAACTTGATGACCTTGAAGGAAAAATTTGCAACACGTCATGAACAACACCTTCATTATTCTCCATATTTTTTGTTACTTCTCGAGCTTGCCTTGCAGCCCATCGATCAATGGTCTTTGAATGCCTTGGACTCACCAATGCAGATAATGAAGAGTCATATTTGTCTACAAATATATTATGAAACCTTCTTGTGAAATTTAGGCTTTCAGAGTTGTTGTTTTTAGCAACTCTTGAAACCCATGTTCGTTTTTTATTGTTCTGATTAGGTGTTGAATCAGAGGATATGAGAACAGCGTTGCATGTGTTAACATGGTCTCTCACCTTGTTTTTGGGATGTGTAATGCATGCATCACAATCATTATGGTTCTTTAAAGTCAAAACACAACCAAACGGAGACGAAGAAGCGATTTCAAACTTGGATGATGCCATTTTCTCTAATGTTTCTATTGGTTATTGTTTTTTCTTTGTCCCAAACATACTCACAAAACCAAAAAATAATGTTATTACTATGTATATTTTCTTAACATACAAATGAATACGAAGATGGAATCATTTTATTTCAAGATAAAGGGTGGCTAGAATGAAAACATTCCAACGACGTCTAAATTTCCTTCTCTAAAGATAAAATTTATTTTTCTCTCAAAACTTGGTATAAACCGCACACAAAGACTCCGATTAAAACGCAATGAAAACAGAAGAGTGAAAGGTGGTGGAAAAGGGGTGGTTAGTTATTAATAGTTATCATTACATAAAAGCAAATGAACTTTTTATGGTTAATAAATCGTTAAGAAATAATCATCAACCCATAATTCTCGTTTTCATTGTCTATTGTTAGAGCTCTTGCATAACAAAATCAGTATGAAATTGTGGTTTATGTCGTGGTCCCTTGTTTTATCTTTATCTTTTAGTTGAAAATTCGAAAACAGGATAATAAGATTAAAATTAAAGTAGGAATCAAAAAAATATTATAACACTTTTAATGCATATCAATTGAATTAGGAAAAATATACTACAACCTTAACATTTATCACAACATGTCATAAAAAAAGAAAATATTTAAATGTTGATACACTTATCTCATGGTGAAATTCTTAAGAAGCATACTAATTGCTAGCTAAGTTAAGTTCGTAAGGAAAGATTCGAAAATCTATATTTTTACTTGCATTTTAGTCTACTATTCAATGTGATAGATATGTTAATATATTTTACCTTCATTTTTTTCAGCAACACAAATAATGTTCAAGTTTTTTACAGAATATATAAGGCAAAAACAACATTGCAAAATCAAGAGAAAATATGTCAAAATTGAGAGGAGTTGAAAATGGTACATGCATATTGAAAAGATTCTTATCGTCATTATGTCACGACAGGGTAAGAAAACGTATAACAAAGGAAATTATAACATTAATGATCTAAACTACCATAATATGAAAAATTCTTAAAGACCTACAAAATCTTACATTAAAAATATAAATGTAAATATGAAACAAAGCTCGGTGACACAAATACTTGATGTAAATTACATACAATTTTTATTGAAAAAAATACTAATATGTGTGACTCAACCACTAGCCACACAACGAGCACTCAAACATAATACTGCAAGCACGAAAGAACAATAAAACTACACAAATAAATAAGATCTCCCATGGAATCTAATTCCTATTTATAAAGAAAATCAAAGTTACGTATGAGGTATATTTTTAATTTTTTTTATTATATATATATAATAATTATATAATATCAATTTCTTTTATATATAATAACAATAGATTATTAAAATATCTTCAAATATTTATGATTTTGATAAATTATATTAATAAAATATAGTAAAATTAGTACAACAAACTCTATAGATAGATAAACTAACTAATGTCGACTAATAAACCACCCTAATTAACAACTCAACTACTAACCTAACTATCAGCAAACTTTTATAAGTTAATCATTGATATGATACAGTGCGATACTATTTTTTAATTGTGATTTTTTTTAAAATATGTGTATCTTTTTAAGAGTGATACGATGTTTAAATATAAGAAAATTGATTCATTTTTCGGGAAGAAAGTTTTCGACAAAAATGAAAATTATAAAATAAATATTTATTTAATTGAATTGTGTGAAGTTCTAAAAACTTGTGCGAAGTATAAAAATTGTAAAACCTGTGAGAATTGAAATTCTAACTTTTTCAATTTGTTTAATATGTATGAATTGTGTGAAACTCTAAAAAAATTATAGATTTTTAAAAATTTTTAATTATAATATTTTAATTATTACTTATCGCTCTCTGCAGCTTTTCAGAATATTTTGTGTAAGATCTACCACTTATTACCACTTTTGAATGCGTTAAGAAGCGATGAGTGAGAGCTACTAGGCACTCTTTGGAAGGGTGGCTCCTTCTAGACTTTCCTTGGTGTCTTTGCACTTCTACCTTTTTATCACTTATTTCAATGCAAGAAAAATATTAATTTATCCAATGTGAGATTTTTTTTAAAAGTTTACACTTTACTCCTCACAAAAAATGATATCTAGCAAAAAAAATTATCTTAATCGAATGTTATTTTATTTATTTATTTTTAATATAATATTAATTACTTTTTTAATTATAATATATAATTAATATTATATAGACTACTCTCATGTTACTATATTCCACCTTTATTTACAATAGTGGATAACACATCAATGGTTATTAGCTATAATTTGATAAATTTCATTCTATTTCTTTATTTATTTGTGATATTTTTTAATATGTGTGATTTGAATACAATTGACATCACTATGAAGTGGTAAAAGTAATTAAATTAGTCTTATATTTATGGTGAAAGTTTTTATATTGTTTAACGTATTTCGTCTTAATTAAAATAATAATTAAATTATTTAATTATTACATTATTAATATTATAAATATATAATAAAAAAAATATATTATATTAAAAATAATAAAAGTAATATTAATTATATAATATATAAAAAACATAGAATCAAATGATTATATAAAAGAGTCTTTTGAATGAAAAAAAAAATGTGTTTCTAGTATGCGAAATTGGTCAAAATGAATTTAACAGTTTGAGTAAAAATAAATGTTTGACCAATGATAAGAAAATGTATTTGAGAAAAAATTTAGACCAAATACTTGAGATTATAAATACTGGTTTGCACTTGACTAAAGGCAACACCATTGTACTCAACTCGAGGCAAAACTTCGAAGATATTTCATTTTCACTCTCCCTTTCGACTCGTTTCCCCAATCTCTCTCTCTGAGCCATCTACGCGTTTCTCTTATCTCTTCCTCGAGAATGAGAAAGACCATTGGAGAAACCCTAACACAATAGCCTGATACACTTTCATTTGTTAAGGTGAGTTGTTTAAAACCCTTTCAATTATTGAATGCATACTTTCATATTTATTATGGTTGAGTTTTAATTTATTTATTTATTTATTTATTTATTTATTTATTTTTATTTTGAGTTTCTGCAGTTATATCAGCTTGAATCATGAAATTAATGGAGAATTAGGAGTTGACTTCTAGGATGAAATTACGTGGAAAAAAGAATTGGACAAACATGAGGTGAAAGTCTCTTTCATATCTCAGTTTTGTGTCACCTTTTCATCTTGTTTGGATTTAATTGCTTGCATATCTTGTTGTAGATTCAGTCTTTGTGTTCAAATTCAATACCTTTTTTTTTCAATGTTCAATTATGATTATTGTAACAATAATTGGTCTAGACTCTAAATTATAGCTCTTTTTTCAACTTGTGGGTTATGATGATTGTCATGGACTCTAAACTATTTCATTTTCTAAGGTGTATATAATAAAGGATTTCATTTGACCACCATGCCTTAATGAATGGAGCTATCATTTTAATTGGTGATATTGTTTAGTAATATAATGTTTTTGTAATTATTTTTTATTTTTTATTTTTTAAGTGATGCAATTGCTATTGTATGGGAACATGAGGTTGTAGTTTGTGCTTGTGCAAGTGGTGGTAACTTTGTCATATTGTATGCAGGAGTTTTATCACCATCAATCATAATCTAGAATCTCTGAGCTTCCTTGAACATTTGAGACTTTGATTTAGGTAACTGCCCACATGGAAAGAGCACGTGTCAGGAGAAAGCAATTACTTTTGAATAGCTGTGTGTGTTTTTGTCCTCTGCATGAACTTAATCCTAAAAGTTGACATTTCATAAAATCATTTGCTAAGTCTACAAACAAAAGCATAGCAAAGTCTTTTGCAGTTCCATCTAGATGAACTTGGTTTGCTTTGAAAGTTCTTGCCCGCATGGTTGACTTCATGACTGAGTTATACATTTTTTTTACATAATTGACTTAAATTGTTTTTCACGTGATAAATATAGAGAGCTTATTTTCTATTGAAATTTTCTACGAGGTAACTTTAGAGATAAAAATGTTAATAATTTAAATTTGACTAGTCTCTAGATACAGGAAAAATGACATACTATACAGTAATGATTATAAACCTTCATGAAATTCATTAATTAATTTTTGAAAATAATGAATCTTGCTTAATCCTCAATCTACTATTTGTCTGTGTGTAATTTTCCAATGTAAGATTTCACCTTGTCACCAATAGTCCATTGAATATCTTAGTAAGAAGATATTTTCTAAAATTAAAGAATGTAAAGAAAGTTTTAAATAAAATTTCATACATTCTCACAAAGCTTGTATAATCATTATTAAATTGAATGTGATTTTTCAGTGTCCGTATGGTAGCCAAATTTAAATTGTCGACAATTTTATCACTGGGGTTATCTTGTAAGGAAATTTCAATAGAAGATAAGCTCTCTATAGTTACTTAAGTAGAAAACAATTAATGCCAATTATGCATTCAAGAATGTGCATTCCAACTATAAAGTGAGGGGCAAGAATATTCAAAGTCATCTAAGCTCATCTAAACAAAACATGAGGCAACAAAAATACTTTGTTATTCTTTAGCTTACATACTTCGCATGTGATTTTTATTAAATGTCAACTTTTGGGGTCAAGTTCATGTTGAGGAACAAATTCTAGTTCTAAGGTAAGTGCTAATTAACATGTTTTGAGAGAAAGGTTATAATATCAACTTCATCAAATTATTGCAAGCCTTGAAATATGCAAATTACTTCATCATATTAGAGCTTTGATAGAAAATCTTCTATCAATTGTCCCTGAAGAAGCAGAGGTGGAGGAATATGGTAGCTCCATGCCTTCTATTCCTTTTATGATAAATGTTTTGGTAGAGATAGCTAGTTAGTAACAAAGGAACCTTTAATCTTTTGCAAAATCATGTATCTGTGATGTACTCCTTTAATTGTAGCTGGCATCATAAAATAAATAAGTTGACAATTGTTTTCGACAAATGTTGTATGGAAAATGACCTTGATATTGATTATCCTCTGATTCTAGTTATTGATCTGGCTTACTTGTTCCAAAGTGTTTGTGTTGTTATCTTATTAATATTATGGATGAGTTTGTACTAATAGTTCTGCTATCTTCTAGAACTTAGTTGGCACTTGGTAGTGTCATTATGCCTAAATTTATTAATTTAAAATTATAATAATTATATATGGATATGAATTTGGATGTGTAATTTAGTATAAATCCTATACTGTTTTTCATTTTCACAAGGAATCAAGAATTTTGTTGAATTACCACCTTTACTCTGGCCATAATCATGTCACTGATATTAATTAGTACCCTTTATTGCTTTTTATTTATTCCATTGATCGTGCATAGATTTGAGTCATTATTCTGAGCTTTCAACATGTAAAAGATGCATATGGATCAAATGGAAGAGCGTAAAATATTTACCATAAGTAAGAGTAATGTGTTCCTAGTGAAGTTCTCATTCTGGGACACACTTGATAGTTTTGCTAAGCTGTCTTCATGATCAAACATTTGTATGGGAATCAGTAAGAGATGTCATTCCAAAGACTAGGTGCTAAATTTTGGTTGTGGGATTATATTTGGTTATTGTTTTTCTGTAAAATGTACAAGTGCATGTTTATCTTTAAACTTTAGTGGTTTTAGGTCACAAAGTACTTTGGTTAAACAACGGTGGATATATTGTTATTTTTGGCACCTTACATGCTAGTTCACTTCATCATCTTCCTCGATTCATTGATGTGATATGGGTATGCATGTCCACGAGCAATATGATGATCAATTCATGTGCAAGCCCTACTCGTGAGCTTCTTCCATATGGTAGTTTTTTTGCCAGAGTGGACCCTTTATAACTTGCTTATTTGTCATTGCAACTGAAAGGTTGGCTCAATGCTTAATACACAAGATTGAGGGAACAATGGATCTTGTGGCTCCCATGCGTAAGTAAATAGAATATGCATACACCGTATTAAAAGAACAAGTAACAATATTTCAAAAATGCCTCAACGGGTCTTGTGCAAATTTTGAAGTGTTTCATGACTTGGAATCCCTTTGGATTTGTTACAAATGTTTTTAATACATTGTACTTTTTCTTTGCAGATGAAATTAATTCTGAAGACAAAGCTTGTGTTGGAACAACATTTTTGCCACAGTTGGTCAGACATATATGTAACCTTAAAACAAATTTTGAAGTAACATATTTTCAAATCACACTATAGTGCTACTTTATTAATGTTAGACAAAAAGAAAAAAAAAATCATGATTGAAAGTATCTATCCGTTAAATTGGTTGATTTATTAATTTTTTTCTCATAAAAAGTCTAATGTCAAAACTCGTATATGTTAATGAGTAAGAAAGTGAAATTACATGTTGAAAAGTGAAAGTTACATCTGAATTAATTGAAACTCGCATTACATCATATAAAATATATATTAATTGAGCTGTATTTACCATCTGAATTTAAACTGATATGCCCTTGTAGCTAGGGCTGTGCAAAAAAACCGGTTTTTAGGTCCAAATCCATAACCGGATCCAAAACCATTTTAAAAATCCGGTTAAAATAATATGGATATAAACCAATTTATTTATAACTGGTTGGATAACCATCCACATTTTATTTTTGGATTTGGATTTAAACCGGATTTTATCCACCCAACTCCCAAATTTCATGCCCATAGGCCCACTTTTTTAAAAAAGAATCGATTTTCTTTTTTGATTTTAATATTTTCACCGATAAATAATTTTTGATTTTTTTCTATAAAAATTTTCGATTTTTTTTCGATAAAAAATGTTCGATTTTTTTTGATAAAAAGTTTTCGATTTTTTTTCGATAAAAATTTCTTATCAAACCTCTATTTTTAGGCCCCAATGTTTTGTTAATTTTGAGTTTTTTTTAAAAAAAGCATTTTATCCAAAAACAAAAAAAAAAATCATCGAAAAAAATCAGAATTTTTTATCGAA
>JBBPBR010000003.1:9986208-10002284 GCA_037974775.1 Cicer pinnatifidum | reverse complement strand
AAAAAAAAAAAAAAATCAACCAAAATTAAAATAAACAAGTAGGACAACTAAAAATCAGTCCAAATACCACATTTTAAAAGAAAAAAAAATACTCCAAATAACTGATTATTAGAATGCCCCACTATTTAACTATGTTTTATAATTGACTGAAAAAAAAAACTGTCTCATAGTACCTTTTTTTATTTATAATATTATTATATATTCCAAAGTACTTAATTGAATAACAACTACAATTAGTATATTTTGTTCTGATCCAACAATTTTTTTCTTGATCAACTAAATCACACTGATAAGAAAGAAAAAAAGGTACTGGTAAAGCTATTTTGGAAAAGAAACGACCCACCTTGGTCTTGGTGATGACTTCGGTTAGAGTGAGACCAAAATTCCCAAGACAATCGTGCAAACTTGTTAAAGAAGGAACTGAAACGTCCTCAACTGTTTTTATAAACACTACAGGTAATGACAATTTTTAATATTAAAAAATTTCATCACAAGTTATTGCTATTCACTATCCAAATGTGGCTTTGTTTAATGTACAAGCTAAATTTATGTCTCTTGTGCACTTAAAAGTTGACATGCAAATATATCCAAAATGTAATAGTTTGAACTGTTTATAGTATTTTAATAAAAAAAATGTATAGTAAAATTTTAACTTGAGTAATTTTATGATTTTAAAAAGTAAATAATGCAAAAGGTCTTGGAAAAGTTACTTTATTTTTCAAAACCAATCCAATCTTTACCGTCCCAACTTTTCTTACAATCAAATTCAATGCTCCCAGAATCATTATTTGCTTATCACTCCTAGTGCCTCAGTGTGACTCCACTTTCAAGAACAAAATAAAAAGAGTTTGAGTGTGCATATGCATAGTAGTAGTACTAGTAATACGATTTTTCATTTCTATTATTGGTTGTTAATAAATCCATTTCTTCTTCTATTCCACTCTCTGCTTTGCATTTTCAAATTTCTACTCACTTCATTCTTACATGAAGTGAAAAACCTCTCCTTATTCTTGCTTTGAAACAAAACACAATGAATCGTTCAAGTAAAAAAAGAGCTACTTACTATAATGATCACCCCTTCATAAACACTATGTTTTCTTGGTCTCTTGAGGATATTTTCAATCAAGACCTTTATCTCAACAAGGTTTCAACTTCAATCTCTATCACATTAGTATCTTTTTTTTTTCATAACTTTTATTTTTTGAAATTATTACATGTTAATGGTTTTTTCTTTCTTTGTAGGTTAATTATATCGATTTATCATTCAGTTCTGTTGAGCAATATTTCAGGTCATTTGTGTATCCTTTGTTGGACGAAACTCGAGCTCAACTTTGTTCTTGTATGGAAATTTTATCAAGTTCACCTTATGCTGAAGTGATTTCTCTTGAACAGTCTTTATCACATTCTTATGGTAGGAATCACTATGTTGTTAAAACTGATAGTTGGAGAAATAGGTCCTCTGGTCATGGAAAAGAGCTATACAAAACATTGTTTGGAGATGTTTTTATTTTGGCCGATTTTAAACCTGAAACTGTTAATGATTTACAAAGGTCTGGAAGGATGTGGAGTTTGGTATTGTCGGCCGGGATTTTGGATGAGGAGATTAAGGATGATGATGATGATGATACTAAATTTATGTCTACTTTTAAAGTGATTGCATCTAAAAGCATTGACATTGATGAAATGGGGCAAAAATCTTTGTTTATTATATTCTTGACGAATATAACTCCTAACAGAAGAATATGGAATGCATTGCATATGAATGGAGATTCAAAGCTGATTCAGAAAATTTTATGTGCTAGTGATGTGGTAAGAAAGTAATTTTTATGTTAAGGATTTTAGTCAGTGTTTCATGGTGAATATATACCGTGATAAATTTATCAGTTGTTCTCAATAAACATTTGTAGTGTTGTCTTTGATATTCAATGTTGATTGTTTGTTATAGTTATTTGTAGCACTATTTTAGAAAGTATTTAATGAGAACTTGTATTGCTATTAATGAATCTAAAGATTTGTGAGTTGGATTCTCTAGTATATTGTTATGGTAACTGTGGCTATTTCCAAGTAAAACATGTTTTGATCTTCAATTTTTGCTTAGATGCAGGTTGAGGAAAGTTGTGATTACTGCACTTCGAAGACTGGTTCCCTTAGGGACGATGAAACATATCAAAGGTTGTCATCTGAGTTGAATGAGTCACAAAACAAGGCGATTTGTGCATGTCTTTCTTCCGTTCATTGCAATCATAAGTCTACTGTCGATCTCATTTGGGGTCCACCAGGAACTGGGAAAACAAAAACTCTAGGCACATTGCTTTTTGGTCTATTGAAAATGAACTGTAGGACTCTTGTTTGTGCTCCGACTAATGTTGCCATCAAAGAAGTAGCGTCACGTGTCTTGAGCATGGTGATAGAATCATTCGATAGAAATTCCGATGCTTTGTTCTGTAATTTAGGAGACATTCTATTATTTGGGAATCATGAGCGTCTCAAAGTTGGTGCAGAGATTGAAGAAATATATTTGGACTATCGTGTCAATCAGCTTTTGATCTGTTTGACCCCTCCTGCTGGTTGGAAATATAGTTTTGCTTCAATGATTGATTTACTTGAAAACTGTGTCTCCCATTATCATATATTCATTGAGAACGAGTTGAGAAAGGAACAAGACAAAATTGATGATGAGAATTCTAATACGGCAAAAGATGACAACCCTTCAGATTGTGGCGTTGAGACTTGCAAATCTTTTCTTGAGTTTGTCAGAGAAAGGTTTCTTTCAATAGCATTGCCACTCAGAAACTGCATTTCAGTCTTGTGTACTCATATAGGCAGAAGTTATATTATGGAACACAACTTGAAAGATTTGACCTGCCTTTTTCGCTCGCTCGATTCCTTTCAAGCTTTGTTGTTTGAAAGTAATATTGTTTGTGAGCTACTTGAAGAGCTTTTTTCTCCTCTAGAAAAGGAATATAGTTCTCTTGAGTTATTTGTAGGTGCTGAATACTCTTTGCACCAAAGCAGAACTGAGTGTCTTTCTCTATTAAGAATCCTTAAAGTTTCGCTTGGTGACCTCAGCCTGCCATATGTTGTGACTGAAGAGTCAATCAGAGAGTTCTGTTTACAATCATCTTCATTAATATTTTCCACTGCTTCTAGTTCCTTTAGGCTGCATTCTGTTGCCATGGAACCACTAGATATGTTAGTGATTGATGAAGCTGCACAGTTGGTGGAATGTGAATCAATCATACCTCTACTACTTTCGGATATAAACCATGCTATTCTTGTTGGAGATGAAAAGCAACTACCAGCAATGGTTCAAAGTAGTGTATGTATTCTAAAAATGTCCACTTTAGTAAATTTAGTACCACTAGTACCTACATTTTCACTAATGTATGCAAGTTATTCATTGACAATTAATGCTAATGCTTGTCCTTTATATGTCTTAAGGTTTCTTTTGATGTTGGTTTCGGAAGAAGCTTATTTGCGAGACTGAGCACGCTGGGTCATCCAAATCACTTCCTCAATATACAGTACAGGATGCATCCAGCAATAAGTTCATTTCCAAATTCACGCTTCTATTTGAATCAAATTCTTGATGCATCAAATGTTACTGCAAAGAACTACAAGAAACAATATCTCCCGGGACAAATGTTTGGTCCATATTCCTTTATTAATATAATTGGTGGCAGAGAAGAATTTGATGATGCTGGACGAAGCCGGAAAAATATGGTTGAAGTGGCAGTTGTGATGAAAGTAATTAAAAAGTGTTTTAGAGGTTTGTGAGTGTGCATGTGTGTCAAATATGTCTATATGAAAAAAAAATATTTATTGATTCTTAATCTGCTTGGTTGCAATATGTTGGGAAAAAACACTTTTTTATTTTAAATTTATTTGTTACTACAAATACCTACAAACCGAGGGCAGAAAGGTACATGATAAAAATGTGGAATACACTGTTTCTAAGGCTTTATTAATTAATGTTAACATGTTTTCTAATTGCGAACTATTGTCTCTTCCATAATGCTTTTGCTTGGAATGCAGCATGGCTGGACTTAAAAGAGAACATCAGTATAGGTGTTGTATCTCCATATGCTGCCCAAGTTGTTGCAATTCATGATATGCTTGGACAAAAGTATGATAAGAATGAAGGCTTTGATGTGAAGGTAAAAACAATAGATGGTTTCCAGGGCGGAGAACAGGACATTATTATATTATCAACAGTTCGAACGGATTGCAGTACGTCACTTGGGTTCATATCGAGTCACCAGAGGACTAATGTTGCTCTTACCAGGGCTAGGTAGAACTTACTATATACTGTTTTGAATCACAAGTGCATTTGTTTTTGTTCATAAAATGTTTGCATCTATGTTGTTTATTTTATATTGAACAGGTATTGTTTATGGATATTGGGAAGTGAGAGGGCCCTAGTAAGTCAAGAAAATGTTTGGAAAGCTTTGGTTCTTGATGCCAAGAAACGCCAATGTTTCTTTAATGCTGATGAAGACGAGGATTTAGCGAAAGGCATCTGGGAGGCCAAGAAAGAGCTTGATCAACTCGACGATTTGCTTAATGCAGACAGTGTCGTTTTTAGAAACTCTAGGTGGAAGGTATTTGGATTTCCCCATCTTGAAATTAGTTATTGAGTTATTGTTATCATGTGCTTGACCTGTTGTTGTTCGTTCATATTCTGTGTTTTTGCAGGTTCTTTTCAGTGATAACTTCCTTAAGTCATTTAAAAAACTTCCGTCGAAACGGACAAAGAAGTCGGTCATTAGCCTCTTGCTCAAACTCTCCAGCGGGTGGAGACCCAAAAGGATTAAAGTGAACTTGCTTTGTGGTAATTCATCTCAGATGTTAAAGCAATATAAAGTGGAAGGTCTCTTTGTTGTTTGTTCAAAGGACATAGTAAAAGAATCATTATTCACTCAAGTTTTAAGGATATGGGATATACTGCCTGCAGAGGATACACCTAAAGTAGTGAAGCGTCTTGATAGTATTTTTGGAAGCTATACTGATGATTTTATAAGTCGCTGCAGTGAGCAATGTTTTGAGGGGTAAGTATGACTATTCTTGATAGAAATTTTAAATGTGAGAAAAGTAAAGAAAGTATATGGAATAGTGAGTTAACTGATGTTACATGAAAAAGTATAAGACTTATATAGCCAATAAGAACAACTAAATAGTCTAACTAATAACTAATTAGTCCAACTAACTAGTGTGACTGATATTGTATCACTTTGAGTTGTATTTTGTTACATCGAAGCTGTTTCAGCTAACTCATAGCTTGTTTTTGCTTCTTTTCTAGGAAAATGGAGGTTCCAATGACTTGGGCAAAATCTATAGAAATAATCAAAATTAAGAACCTTGATAATAATGGAAATGAAGCTGAATCAAGTTGTTCCGATCAAAGAATTTATGTCGAGAATTCGAAGGTTGAGGAGAGTTTTATTTTAATGAAGTTCTACTCTTTATCTTCCGTTGTTGTTAGTCATTTGCTTTCTGATCGTAATAGTAATGAACTGGATCTTCCATTTGAAGTATCGGATGAAGAACATGACATAATTCTCTTTCCTAAAAGTACATTTGTATTGGGTCGCTCTGGAACTGGTAAAACCACTGTCTTGACCATGAAGTTATTTCAAAAGGAGAAGTTGCACCATGAGGCTCTCGAAAATGTATATGGAAAAAAGAGTGTTGAAGTTCCTTGTTTGAATTATGATAAAGGGTATAATGACAGTTCTGCTGTGAATGATAGACCTGTGCTACACCAATTATTTGTAACCGTGAGTCCTAAACTCTGTCAAGCAGTTAAACATCATGTTGTTCGAATGAAAAGGTATGGATATTCTGCTTCAAACATTATCAACTTTTCTTTTTAATTACTAGAAAAATGTATTCTTGAACTGTTTTCAAATAATTTTTGTTGTTTTGTTTCTATACATTGTTTTATAGTTTTCTTGTTTTTATTTTGTGATCTAATATAGTGAGAATAAGTTGCTTTATTCTGTTACCTTAATAATATAAAAAACAAATAAATTTATATTAATGCTTTCATCACAACGTTTGCAGCATGAAATGCAGTTTCAGTAGTGAAACGCATGATAAACTTTGTTCTATTTCATTGTCTCCCTAATGTCTTTGACTATTATTGTATGTTGCATAGTTAATCTTTAACTTGCGTCTTTGACTGTTGGTCCTCCTTGTATGTCTTTGGCTTTAGTATAACTTGTTCTTGTGAGTTCACTTAAATTTCATTTATTTTAGAGTTTTCTATGCAGTATTAATTGGTATTTAATTATTATTATTATTAATGCTGTGCTTACAGATTTATAGGTGATGGGGATATTTCTACAGTAAGCAGTTGTATTGAGGAAGATATTGTTGATGTTGATACATCAATACAGTTTAAGAATATACCGGATTCCTTTGCTAATCTTCCCGCCAGTTCATATCCACTTGTGATAACATTTCAGAAGTTTCTAATGATGCTTGATGGGACTGTGGGGAATTCTTATTTTGAAAGATTTAGTGACATGTCATCTTTGAGTGAGAACCTTGGTTTAAGAACTGTTGCGTTGGAGAGTTTCATAAGGAAGAAGGAGGTGACTTATGACAGATTTGATTCATTGTATTGGCCACATTTCAATTCTCAATATACCAAAACGCTAGATTCATCAAGAGTGTTCACTGAAATCATATCTCATATAAAAGGGAGTATGCAATCTGTTCAGCCTGGTCAAGAGAAGTTAAGTCGTCAGGAATATCTTTCATTGTCTGAAAATCGAGCTTCGAGTTTAAGCAAGCAGAAAAGGGAGATTATATATGATATTTATCAAAGTTATGAAACAATGAAGATGAATAATGGGGATTTTGATTTGGCTGATATGGTTGCCGACCTTCATCATCGACTTAGAGTCAACAAATATAAGGGTGATGAAATGCACATTGTTTATATTGACGAAGTGCAGGATCTAACCATGAGTCAAATTGCTTTGTTTAAATATGTGTGTCGAAATGTAGAAGAGGGCTTTGTTTTTTGCGGGGATACTGCACAAACAATAGCAAGAGGAATTGATTTTAGGTTCCAGGATATCAAATCTCTATTTTACAAGAAGTTTCTGCTAGAACCAAAGCGAAGTGCTAATAACCAAGGAAAGGAGAAAGTGACGGTTTCAGCAACATTTTTGTTAAATCAGAACTTTAGGACTCATGCTGGAGTGCTGAAATTATCCCAGAGCGCCATTGAGCTTCTTTTCCGCTTTTTCCCTCATTCTATTGATGTTTTGAAGCCTGAGACCAGTTTAATATATGGGGAGGCTCCAGTTGTTCTTACATGTGGAAGCAGAAAGAATGCAATTGTGACTATTTTTGGCAATACTGGACATGTTGCTGGGAAAATTGTTGGCTTTGGAGCCGAACAAGTAATTTTGGTACCAGATGATTATGCTCGAAATGAAATTTTAGACTATGTTGGAAAACAAGCTCTAGTTTTAACTATTTTGGAGTGCAAGGGGCTTGAGTTTCAGGTAGTAAAAAACCTTCATATTTGATTCCTTAAGTTTTGAGTGGTCATATGTGTTTATTTATTTTAATGGTCATATGTGCTCTATTGTAGGATGTATTGCTGTACAACTTTTTTGGCACTTCACCTTTGAAAAATCGATGGAGGGTGATATATGAGTATATGAGTGAACAAGATATGTTGGAACCTTCAGAATTGAAATCTTTTCCAAGTTTTAATGATTCCAAACACAATATTTTGTGTTCTGAGCTGAAACAGCTATATGTGGCTATAACTCGTACAAGACAAAGATTGTGGATTTGCGAGAATGCAGAGGAGTATTGCAGACCTATGTTTGATTATTGGAAAAGGAAGTGTCTTGTACAATTCAAAGAACTGGACGATTCACTTGCTCAGGCAATGAAAGTTGCAAGTACTCCTGAAGAATGGAAGTCGCGTGGCAAAAAGGTTGTTTTTGAAGTCAATTTACAAGTGGATCGTTATAATTACTTTCATAGTAATGGATTTTATTAATATGTCTCATTTATTTATTGAGAGAAGTGTTGCTTATTATAATTTCCTTTGCAACTTAAAATATCCTTATACCTAAAAACTCATAGGTGATATTATGCTATATCACTGTACTTTTGTAACTGTGTAATGCACAGAGCAAAGCTTTTAGATATGCCAATTATGTCTACTCTTTTTTCTCCTAATTGATATATTATTTTGAATGTCTCTTTGCAGCTATATTATCAAAATAATTATGAGATGGCAACAATGTGTTTTGAAAGAGCAGGTGACTCTTATTGGGAAAAGAAGTCTAAGGCTGCTGGTCTTAGGGCCACTGCAAACCGTTTGCATGACTTGAATCCCGAGGATGCAAATGCAGTCCTTAGAGAAGCTGCTGAAATTTTTGAAGGCATAGGAATGGCTGAGTCTGCTGCTCAGTGTTTTTCTGATTTGGGGGATTATGAAAGAGCTGGTATGAACTTCAGCTATAGCATCTATGTATATAGTTTTTTGCCATTTGCTTATGCAAAATATTAGGATATCATTTTAGAATACAAATAGCAAGTTTATCCTACATGTTCCCGTCTTGTGTTTTTTTGCTGTCTTTTTTAGAACTATTTCATGAAGTTAACAAATGATTATACTTCTAAAATGAATTAATCCAAACACACAATATATTAAAGTTTATGTTGTTCACTTTTAAAATATTACCATAACGAAGTTGTCTTTAAATTACAATAACAAGAAACCACAAAAGGCAACACACTTGGGATTTTTTAGGTGTTACAATTATCCCTGAAATCATTTATGGAAGAAAATTATATATTAAGTTATATGCTTTGATTGTTATATGCCTTTTATATTTGTATATAAAATCCAATCAAACTAATATATGCCTTTATGTAAAAATTACAAATTTTATCTAAACCTAATTTTTGTTGTAGTTACTGATACTATTTAATTGACTTCAGGTTATCTGAGTGTTGGTAGTTGCATTGTTGTTGATGAATCAATTTGGTTTGAGTTTGGGATTTGACTTATTTTGTGGTACTAACAAATATTATAGGTTAAACATAATTTTTAGTCCTATAATGATATTGGTTTTATTAGTTCCTCTGTTATATACAATGACCTGATACTCAACCACCATGTTCCCTCAATCGTACAAATATAAAATGATTTCACCGGTTATTTTTGAGGTTCAAACTATACTATATTAAAAAGTAGCTTGGTGGACTTGTGAGCCAAGGTACTCAAACCTAAACACTATCATTATCATTCATTATATTTTCTTCTCTGCTATTTTTCCTCTTGTTTATTGATTCATTTGGTTAGGCTATTTATTGCATTGTGAATCCTTGGTCTACAAAATTTATTGTATTTATGTTAACAGGGAAGCTTTACTTGGCAAAATGTGAAGAGCCTGATCTGAAAAGAGCAGGAGAATGCTTTTATTTAGCTGGTTGTTATGAAATGGCAGCTCAAGTGTATGCCAGAGGAAGTTTCTTTTCAGATTGTTTGAACATTTGTGCAAAAAGTGGATTGTTTGACATTGGCTTATATTATATTCAGCACTGGAAACAAAATGAAAGTGCTGACCCTGGTTGGGCTAAGAGTCATGATCTGTATGCAATTGAACAAAAATTTTTGGAAAATTGTGCCCGCAATTATTTTGAGAAGAAAGATACTAAATCAATGATGAAATTTGTTAGAGCTTTTCATTCAATGGATTTGAAGCGTGAGTTCTTACAATCATTAAGCTTACTTGATGAGCTTCTTGAATTAGAAGAAGAATCGGGCAACTTTATGGAGGCGGTAAACATTGCTAAGATGATTGGTGATATTATTCGGATGGCTGATCTGCTAGGAAAAGCTGGTGAACTCTTGGAAGCTTATGAACTTATGTTTTTCTATGTATTTGCAAATTCTCTTTGGTTTGGGGGAAGCAAAGGATGGCCTTTAAAAAAGTTTTCAGAGAAGGCCGAGCTTTTGGGAAGAGCGTTGACATTTGCAAAGGAAATGTCAAGCAGCTTTTATGAGCTTGCATCTACAGAAGCTGAAATACTAGCAAATGAGCATGGTAGCATTTTTGAAATAATGAATCATTTGAAATCTTCTCGCATCCATGGGAGTGTCAGAGGGGAAATATTATGTTTGTGGAAACTGTTGGATTGTCATTTTAAGCTGAACTCCTCTAAGTATGTGTGGCAAGAGAATGTGTTTGATGTGTCTGTTGAAGGTATGATTATGAAGAATCAACTTTCTTTGGAGTCGTTGTTTTATTGTTGGACATGTTGGAAGGATAACATTGTTCATATGCTGGAATTTCTTTCAAATTTCAAAACTCAAGAGCCTCAACAGGATTGTGGCTATGTTAAGTTTGCATTGAATTATTTGGGTGTCCAGAAGCAGACTTATAATCTTATTGACATTTATCGTTTGCTCATCCCTGATGCTTATTGGGTGAAAACAATGGGTGATAGATTTCTAAAGAAGAATGGCAGGATAGTGTCTGTTGATATTCAACCTTTAGTTGCATTTGCTGAGAGTTACTGGAGTTCAGAATTATTATCTGTTGGCATGGATGTCTTGCACAACCTTGATGCACTCTACAAGGTTTCACTTAATAAAGCTTCTTCTGAATTCTGTAAATTACAGTCTTTGTTGCGTATCTATGAGGTCTCAAAATTTCTTCTCAAGTCAAAATATTTTAGCCATGGTTACGATAACTTGAAAACATTGAAGACATTTTACAGAAAACCAATTGAGTGTTTGTTCCAACATGTAGTTCCCTTTGACTGGAAAATATCACCGACCAAAGAAACGGTTTATCTAAGGGCAACTGAAAATTATAAGGATATCATGACAGAGATCATCTCTGAAACCACTAAAGTGAGAGATAGATTGACCTATGGTCAAATTGGAAGGGTGGTAGTTATGATTCTTGGTATGGCTAATGTAAAAGATGAACTTCTTGTGCAAGTGATGACAAAGTTAGAAGATAACATACGCTGGAAAGATGTCATTCAAAGCTTACGGATGTATTCAGAAAGTTTAAATTTACCAGGCAATAAAGTGGTTTTGGAGTTGCATCGCATATTTAGGCTTTCCGAGGCATTGCAATACATTTGCAGTGTGAATTGGATACGGGAAGTTGACTATATATCTCCAAGTTGCTTTATGTATCTTGTTGAACGGCTCTTGCTGATGACATCATCTTGGAAGGGCTTCATTTATGCAACGAAGTCATCTTTCACTGAATGGCTTATTTCCCAGGATGAAAATTCACTGTCAAATTTGAGCTTTATGGCAGATGTAAAGCCAGACATGAATGTTATCCTTGATTTTATCGCGAATATCCTCCGTGAGTTTGTTTATGATCAAAAGGGTACTAAAACCTGGATTGAAAAATCAAACTTCAATGTGAAGAATTATTTTCCATCTCTTCTCCTGAGATTGGTTGTTTCAATGTGCTTGCTTCATCTCAGCTCTGGGAGTGGGAAGTATTTACAGTTACTTCGCAATTTGTTGGGGAAGGGCTATATAACTTCTCAACTGCCTTCGAAATTTTACAATGTTCTTCACAAAGGAAAGAAAAACATGAGTTTAGAAGTCTTTGCTGAGGCATTTAAAGTAATTGGCAACCCCTTGGTAATTGTCAGGCTTCAGAACAATTCTTCAGAAATCGTGTGTTCAGATGCTGTGTTTGTGGATTTAGCGACATGCCAAAAAAGAGAGCTCATATTACAAACATTATTTCCTAGTAGAGTTGACAGCATCGAAGGCGAAACTGCATCAGTAATAACAGAACTCTCTGATGCTGCATCTAAGAGCTCTACTTCTGTTTCTGATCTGGCATCAGATGGACAGATTAAAGATGGAATCAACATATCTCTGAATGCTGATTGCTTCTGGGAATGGTTGGAAAATCTAAAGTCGCAGACCGATGTATCATGCATCAATAGGATTTCACCTAATTCTGTAATGATAAAGGTCGGTCAATTTATTTTGCTGTTTAAATAAAACGCTAAAGTATGGTTCTATTAAAAAGGTTATTATTGATATTCTTTTATGACAACTATATATTTTTTCCACTTTTTTTATTTTCTGCAGGATTTTTTGGATCTTTGCATTCGTGTTTTAACTTCGTCATTAGAAGACCCCGCAAAGCTGGGAAACAAAAATGAAATGGGGGAGTTGGTGAATTTACTTGATGAAATGAAGCAACTTCATACCGTATTGAGCATGAAGTAAGTTGTTTTATATGTAACTTTGCATAAATCAGTATTTTAAGACATTACAATATGTTTTCTTTTACTTTGCTTGTTAACTTTATTTTGTTGCATGTTGTCCAGGACTGAGAAGCCCATTCCAGTGGAACTCGCGAAGAAAATTCTTTCGAGACGATCGAAAGTATTGCTCATTTTAAATCAGCTGCTTCTGTCTTGCAAAAAGAATATCAATGTTGAGTCTGATCCATCACAAACCAGCACTGCAGCAGGAAATGATGAGCAAAATGTTTTGAAGGAATTCAAAGATAATGTGTCCAAGAGCTCTGAAGGTGAACATAATTCAAAACAAGGAAATGCTAAGGAAAATAGCAAGGGGAAGAAAAACAAATCCAAGAAACGCAAGGGAGGGAAAAAGGGTAAGAAGTGAAAATGCACTAATGATAAACTTGTCGGGTCTTTTTTGTACATGCAATTGCTGTGGTTAATTTGTATTTATGCAGTAAACCTTTTAAAAGTTTTTTGATGATTTATTGATATGAAAAAGTATCATTTTATCATACTGGGTGTTTGTTTGTACACTTCATTTAGGCTTCGTATTTTTAAACATTTTATGATAAATGAAAATCGATGGTGACACAAACTCGTTTTGCAAAAATAAATGAGAAATTGACACAAACTTGTTTTACAAATTCTTGTCTCGATGATCATTTGCATGTAGAGCACTTCTTTATAAACAATTACAAAATAATGGTGGAGTGACACTCTTTCTGCATCAGCTGAAAATTAGTGCATAATCAGTAACGATTGATAAAAACAAAGCCAAAAACGATTACTTTTTATTTAGTTCGGATTTTTTCTTTTCTCCCTTTATCGCTGCCATTATTGAATAAAATGTGAACATGTTTAGTTGCACAACCACTTCACTCACGCAAGCAATGCCATGTCGTACATTCAGCGGTTTGCTTGACCATCAAGCCCACATTTGAATTTGAACTTCCAATAATTGAAACCTCCATCTCTATCTCTATAAATAGATTCAAACTTAAAATTGAAATTTGAAACTTTTACCACAAAATTCATGTTTTTTTTTCAAATTTATTGTTCAAATTGACTAATAGATAAAGTATTTACATTCAACTTATTTTACAAAATCAATGCATCTAAGAATACATCACTTTATAAATCACAGTCTCATTGAAATCAGGTGGGCAAAGACAGCTTGAGCTGTCCATACCCATAATATACAATTTATAATGAATATAAAAACCTAAAATTTGTGACATTTTTCCGAATAAAATATTGTTTTTTATTCATTAAAGAATACACACGGAAAATAAAGTTGAGTCATAGAAAAGGTTGTAATGCCTGGATATATAAACTAGGGTCTGACGGTTGTTCAATAATCTACAGAAAAGTTATTCAGAAAAACCTTTCTTATCTTCTTCTGTATTTTAAAAAATTTACACAAAAAGAATGCAGGTATCTTGCACAAAATCAGATGAAGCAATAATTAATAAGCAATATGAAATGTATTCGATAAATAATACAGGCACAAAAATATCAAACATTAACAACACGAAGCAGCATGCGAAAGAAGAATTCAGCTGGCATAAGGTTTCCTTAATACATTGTAGCTTAGCAAGAAAAGCAAGCCGTTTATTACAATATGTGGTGGTTGGGAACTACCCCTCCAAAAATGCAGATGACAAATCAACCCCAAAAAACTAGTTACCAATACCAACTTCACAAAACGTGCTTTATAAGTAACTCAATTGTCATCCTTATTACTTCTCTATCATTCTCACTAATCATAAAACTAAGCTCTTTTAACACCCCACCCATATTATTAAGATCCCTAAAGTCAAATAATTCAACTCAGATGCAGGTAAGTCGAAGAATCATCTAAAAAGACTAGACAGCAGAACCTTGTGTTGGTTTGGTAGTATCCATAATCATTCATCCTTGTTTTATTCCAATTGCAAAAAAGACCTCAGAGTTATCATTTAATAATGTTACTAAAAAACTATAATTTAGTATTAATATTAATATTTCAGCTCTGATCAGTACCAAAGTCTTTGATCTTAGACAAAGGGATTCTCAAGTATCCCTCAAGCTCAAACTTCTTAGGTGACAATTCCTTATACTTTTCAAACTGTTCCTTAGCTTCATCATTCTTACCAAGCAATGCATAAATAATTCCCCTGCAAAAATAAGGTCTATAATCATTAGGATCTTCTTTGGTTAATTCCTCATACATACCCAAAGCTTCATCAACATTCTTCTGCAGAAACTGAATCTGAGCCATTATAAATTTCACATCCCTCGCTTCTTTTTCCTTGTTGTCTTCCTCTCCAATTCTCAGAGCCTCTTCGAGTTTCTCAATTACAGCTTCGCCTTCGCCCGAACGGTCCATCAAAAGGGCGTTCTCGAAAAGCGCTTCGAAAGAAAGTGGGTTTGACTTCAGAATTTCCTGGTAGAAACTTCGCGCGCTGTCGGTGTCGCCTGTTTCGATCGTTAACCTCGCCGCGATGAATTTCCAATCTGTTACCTCCGGTTGTGATGAGATCAAGCTTTTGAGGATCTTCAGAGCCTCTTCGTCTTCGCCGAGTTCTAGCTTCTGCTGAAGCAGAGACTTTAGAGTTTCAATGGATTCGTTGTTTGTTTCGATGATTCCCGATATGGGAGAGGTTGTTCCGTCGTCGGTGTCGGTGACGGCGATGGCATCGCTGGTTTCGTCGAGGAGTTCAGTGAGTGTCGGTGGTGGCTCTGCTCTGGCAGGGGGAGTGGGGAATGTGAGGGCGGCGGCGGTTGCAGCAGCGAAGATTGTTGCACCGGCGACAATTTTGAGGTGGTGGAGAACAGGGGAGTTGGAAGAGCGGGCCTTGACGGTGAGACGGCGACGGCGGAGATGGAGGTTGGGGGGAAGTTGAGAGGGGGTGTTGGTAATGGTGGGATTAAAGGAGAGGGTGGAGAATGGTGATGTGAAGAAGGTAGAAGTCATGGTTGAATTTAGGGTTTGGAATGGAATGAAATGGGGGGGGGGGGGGGGGGGGGTGTGGAGAGAACAATGAATGCTCTGGGTGAAGAAAGAAGATGCAGTGCAATCAAAGAGGGGTTAGTAGCAGGGTAGGTTGAGACTTGCTTGATTTAGGGGTTTAGGATTTTTTAAATTGAAGAAACACACATGGGTTTCGGTTGGGGGTAGGTGTGGCTGCTCTTTAATCTTTGCTTTCTTTTCTTTTCTACTACTATTATTATTTTATTATTAATTTTGTAAAATCCATATATCCTTTTCCATGTGTTTTTTTTAAATTAAATAGTATTTTTTATTTTAAAATTTCAGATTTAAATACGTGTTTAGTCTTTTTAATTATAATTTTCTTTTTATTTTGATCTCGTAATTTTATTTATTTATTTATATTTTAACAAATATAGTTTTATTTTAAAATAATTTTTTAAGTAGTTTCTTTTTTTACAAAAATTAGTAGTTACAAATTCCGTTAAGTATAATTAAATAATTATGTTTACTAAATTAGATTAATCTAAATAAAATTACATTTTTTTAAAATTTAAAATAATATATTTTTTACTTTAACTCTATACTTCTAATATAATTAAGGTTACATACCACCTGTAGTCCTTTAACTTTATTTCAGTTAACGTTTTAGTCCTTTATCTTTTTTTTTCTCAATTTGGTCATTTATTTTAATTTTAATTTGATCTTTTATGTTTTAAAATATCAACAATGTTATCCTTGTTTTTTTGAAAAATTTCAAAAATTTCATCAAAAATTTCAAACAAAACCATAAAATTAATTATCATCCTCAATATAATTC
>JBBPBR010000003.1:9961639-9975573 GCA_037974775.1 Cicer pinnatifidum | reverse complement strand
ACAAGATAATTTTTTTTCTTTTTATTATTTTACATATAAAATCTGTAACTTAAATTTTAAAATGTAAGTTTTTTATTTGATAAATTTGATGTTGTTGAAAATTAAAATATAAAATTATTTAAAGATTTGAGTTATAAATTTGATAAAAATATAAATTTTGTTAAAGATGATTACTAATTTTTTAATTTTCGTTTAAAGACGATAATAAATTTTCTAGATTTATATAAAAAAAATAATATTATTGACAATTTAAGATATAACAAAATTAAATAACTAAAAAAAATAAATTATCAAATTATTATTTTAAATTAAATTAAAAAATCACATAAATTATTTTTCCACTTTCTTTTTAAAATCAATTTGTTTGCGAATTTAATCCTCACTTTGTACCAAAACAAAATCAACCAATTTTGATCCCAAACTTTTACATTTATGACAATTTTAATCTCAACGCACATATTGTCCCAAAAATCGACATTCGATATTATTTTTAGTATGTATAAAAATATTGATATAGCAAAATCTTAGTAGATTATTATTTATTTAGTTTAATATTTAAAATGTCAAGTCATTTAAAAATATATCACTTTTCCGTAAAACAAAAAACTCTTTTTAGAGTAGAAAAAGTTTAAGTTTAGATGAAAATTGAAACAAATATTATATTTGAGGATTAAAAAATTCGATTTTAAAAAGGACTGTTTTCAATGCGTAAAAATTGAGAAAAAAAAATATAATTGAAGAAACAATAAAAAAAAAAAAAAGAAAATAGAGAGTCAAAGGGTCGCTGGCAAGTGGTGCGGTTACGGGGTGAGGTTTGGGTACTGCTTTGAGCACCAGAAACCTTAGGTTTGGACTCCCCACTCTTCCCCCTTTCCTCTCTCCCAACTCAAGTCCGGATATCCGTTAAACTCCCTCCTATCTCCGAACCAATTACCCGAACCACCGCAATTAAAAAAAAGAGAAAGAAAAAAAAAAAAGAAATGAGCGCTAGGGTTCCGGTGCAGCAACACTACAATCTCAACTCTCCCACTTCCTTCATCGAGAGTCCTCTCCACGTCCTCAACGCCGTCGACGCCAGAACCACCGCCTCCTCCATCGAAGACGACCACCATGCCGCCGTCGTAAGTGCCTTCATCAACACCTTCCCCCAATTATTAATGTTTACTATGCAATTTTTTCTAGCGTGTGAATTCTTTTGAATTTTATTTCTAGGATTGCATGAATGAATCGCACAGGAACTGTTTGCCACTTCACAGTGTAGAAGTCGACGAGGATCGTTCTAGTCTCGAAACCAACGAATCTTCTAGAGGACATTATGCTCTCTTAATCGTTGACGGTAAGATTCTTTAATATCTAATTCTTCTTGTTCATTACACGTGGTGAATTAATTGAGTTTGAGGTTAATTGATTTTTGTTGAACTTGAGAAATAGATGTTTCGCCAATTGAATCGGCTAGGGCGAGGTTTCTGCAAATTGTGATGGATCATTTTATAGATGATCGTGTTATTGAGGTGGTTGATTCTGATGCTGATTACGGCGACCAAGATAAAATGAATAAGAGAAGGACCAGAGAGATTCAGTATGAAGGAGACCCGAGTTTCGCTTTGCCATTGATGTATGTAGCTAATATGTATGAGACTTTAGTTAATGAAGTTAATATTAGGCTTGCTTCTTTGAATGGTATTCGCGATAAGTCCATTGGCGTTGCTCTTGAAGCTGCTGGTGGTTTGTATAGAAGACTTGCTAAGAAATTTCCTAAAAAAGGTTTTTAATTTTTCTTAACTTTTCCCTTATATACATGTCCTTTCTATATTCAACATAGATTAGTTTCACTTGCTCTTTTTGTCATATATGGAACAAGAATTTTTCTATTATGTATTTGATGTTTCATTGTTTTTGGTTGCAAGAAGTATCATTTAATGCCATGTCTTCTGTCTATGTTGTTTCTCAACAGGACCATATACATATAAGAGAAGAGAATTGGCAACTTCAATGGAGACAAGGACTAGGTTTCCGGAGTTAGTTATACAAGAAGAGAAGCGCGTTCGCTTTGTGGTGGTTAATGGATTAAGAATTGTTGAAAAACCGAATTCTGTGTCTATTGATGACGCCGAGTGGTGAGTTGAGTGTTGTAGTGTTTGTTTATTTTTTTATTTTACTTAAAATACTCTTGTAATTTTAATTGTGGTAACCTTGTTTGATTGCCAAGGTTTTTTCTTTTTGTTCCTAAGCTATATTTGCCTATTTGCTGAAATATGTAGTCGTGATTAGTTTTTTTTTCTATAGCTCCATCGAATGATATCGGTTCCTCCCTCTTTATATATTTGAATTTTGTGGTTCCTTTTTGTTACGATTTCTTATCTTGGTTGTAGAGATTGAAAATTGGCAAATTGGCACTATTACTGCTTTCCCTTTGTTAATCTTTTGCTGTATCAGAATGCGTGACCTAAGAAACAGAACTTGTATTTTATCTGTAGCTGTGCTATATCAGAATTTTATTATGTCAATTGAAATTGAACTGGCAACAGTTCTCTCTGATGCTATGCTTAGTAACAAATTAGGTTATGATGAGATGGAGATTAAGCGTTTATTTGAAATTTGCAAAGAGTACAGGCTTGGTCTCACTTGCTTTATTTTTGGATTTAGGTTTAAAAGATTGACCGGTCGGAATGAAGTAGCAATTTCAGCTTGTGATTACAAATTTTACTCCCCAAGACACAAGTTTAGGCGTGGAATTTCACTTCCAAATATCCCAGATATCCCTGTAAGCATAGCGTGCCTCATTTTGGAAAATGTAGTGCTGTTTTTAAGATGCACAAATACATGGGCTAGTGCAGTTTTGGGTGCAATTTCTAAACTGTAACTTTTAAATTGCGCGGTTATGGAAATGTTTTACTAGCATGTGTTGGTTATGAATATAATGTGCTTTGGCATCTGCTGCCACACGATATTGTGATTGTTATGTCATGTCATATTTTTTCAAAAAGATGCCATATGTCATATTATATAAATGGGGTAGTGATACTATTTAAAGGTTGCGAAAATGGTAATTTATGCAGTTCCTTGTTTCCAAACTTTATGGAGTTGACTTTTTGACTTGTTACAGAGTTTTCCTGGAGCAGAAAATTCTACAACGTTGACTACTGCTCAAGGATTTCGCTCGGTAAGTAATATAAAGTTAATATATATTATTGTCTTTGTTAGTTTGTCATCAGATGGGATGGTTAGTGAATGCTGTTTTTTTCACTTCAGTATAACTTTCGGGTCTGGACTGCAGAAATGAAGACGACGTCAATGATTCCATTAAATTTAAGTTGGCTCGAAAATGGACTTGGTCCTTGTGATGGTTGATGTCACTCCTTGTTTATAAAATGGAAAAATATAATTATAATTAACACGGGATGCTTACTTTTTCTTTTCTGTCTCTTGGCAGTTCTGGAAATTGAGTTTTTTCATCCTATTTTCTTTTCCATGCTTTGATTGTGCTTGAGATGGATTTTGGGAACTTTTTTTTAACTATTACTTCTTTTTTCTAACAATATTTTAATAATGATGTGGAACTCTATTTCCCAGCCACAAAATCAGCAGCAAACCCCATCCAAGCATCACTTGCAATCACTGCCACATCAACCTCAGTTTCACCCTATTCTCCAGAGCAATCAAAATATGCACCAAAGTCAGCATGCTGGGCCCTACTCTCATAACCATCAAAATGGTTCCCCTTCACACCTATCTGAAATTTCTCATTCTCACCAGCCATCAATATCTCAACACATGAGTTGCTTACAATCACTCACAGGTGGCCATGTTGGAGGGCGCATGCACATGCTGGTGAGAATAGTGTTTTTGCCATTCAATTTACATCTATGCTGTTGTGTCATCTATCTAATTGCATGCTGAGCTAATACTCAACTATTATAGTGTTTGCTCTGAGCTCTATCCCTTCCGTTGCATATTTTTCAACATTTAGACATAGTTCTGAAAGTTGATACCTGTTTTACATTTCTCAAATCTCAATAGAACTGCTTAGTAGTACGAAAAGGGTCATCAGATTGACTTTATTTAATTTTAGAAGTCTGATATGGGCATACAGCGCATGATGAGTAATTCTAATATCTATGTGAAACACTAGACCGAACTAATTGGTTTGAACTATTTCAGTTGTTTCATATTTCATAAAACTACTTTTATCTTATGCTAAATTGTACAATGCTCCACAGCCACCAACTCCTGCGAAGTTTTGCGATGAATGTGGAGCTCCATATTTGAGGGAAACATCCAAGTTTTGCTCCGAATGTGGTTCAAAGAGGTTAGGAGTATGATAGATTTGCGATTGTCATTTCATTATTCTTTTGATTTCAGGTGTATTCACAGTTTTTAGGATATGACTAGTTTTACGTAGTATTCTTATGTTTTTAGAATATGACTAGTTTTACGTAGTATTCTTCTTACGTTTGTAGAAATGTATTTAGCCTAATAAATAGAAAAGGAGTGCAGTTTTTACTTGAAATGTAGCCTGTGTAAATATTTGTAGATAATCCATTGGATTTGCACTTGTGCCAGCTTTGTGAATACAGAAATTCAAGATGAAAGCCTGAAAATACAAGTTTAAGTTTTCGGTGTTTGCTCTTTATGGAAAATGTATGTTACTGACCATATATTTTTACAAATTAATCACATGAGTAACAGTGGTGTCTGGTTAAATTAAGTTCTGAAAGGGTTCTAAATTCAATTGGAAGAAGATGCTTTACAGACTAATAGCTCAAATTTGGTGCAGATATGGTTCGGCTCTTTAGACTTTTAAGATTTTATTCTTCACTTTTGGCTGAAATAACAAGTTTTGGTGTAACTATTTTTCTTTCAATTTACTTTTCATTACTACATTAGTGCCGCAACTACACACTACTTACTATTATAAATAGCATTTATTTTAAGGAAAAATCTCAAAAATTATTTTAAGAAAAATGTACCCCTAAAATCATGTGACCGAATTTCATGTTTAGCTATTTTTAGTTTTCCCCCACATCTATACAGTTTCTATCTATGGATTGAATGAGACTATCTTCGACTTTTACCAACATAATTACTATCACCATCGTGTTGACAAACATTTCAGTGTTGTTTATGCCATTGTTATGGTTGTTACCACTACGGCCTCAATTAAGAGCCCATGTATTACAACATTTTTTCCCAAAAGAATCATGTTTTTTTAAATAAAATAATCACTTTTGATAATTTTAATATGATTATTACATCTTTTTTAAAAAAATAAAAATTGGAACAAAAAATAAAAAATTGTTCAAATGAGAATCAGTTTTTAGTAGTCTTTAAAAAAAATTGCATAATTGAATTTTTTTAAAAGGTAATTTTTAATGTCAGGCAAATTTAGAACAATTTCTATTTTATTTTAAATCTCTAAAAATAATTTTTAAATTATTGAGTACTGTACTGTAATCAATCACTTTTTTGTTAATTTGTAACAATGGAGTCTTTAATTAAACTAACTTCCTACTCTTGCATTTTGCTATTTCACTTGGGAATGGTTGTTTGTGTGGAGAATTTGACAATGACTTCATAATAAATTTATAACTATTCTAATTAATTAGAAAGTAAAATTGTCAGCAGTGGACTTGGGTAATACACCTTTTATCTGAAGTGTCACTTAAACAAATATAGGCGGTCTTAAAATGAATGTCATTTAATACTTTCAAAACGATATTATATTTTGTATGGATAATAGAAAAAAAATTCATCAATAATTAAGACAATTAATTTAATAAAATGACTTTTTCCTTTCTTTTAATTATTATATTTCTTAATATATATGCAAAAACTTTAAATGACATTCATTGTAAGACGAATGTAATAACTTTTTAAACTGAGTCTATATTAACATTGCTAGCATATCACATGTCAAATGAGTAAAAGTATTTATAAGTGATTACGTTAAGTCTATTTATAGCACCAACAATCACATGTCAAATGAGTAAAAGTATTTACAAGTGATTACGTTAAGCCTATTTATAGCACTAACAAACTATTTTGTAGTACTTATTTCAAAGTTCAAACTACCTCACTAATTATATATATAACAATGACTAGTATATACACAATTTTTAAAATATTATTATATTTTACATTGATAATAGTAAAAAATTAATCAATATTTAAGATAAGTAATTTAGTAAAAATGACTTATCTTTTTCTTCTAATTATTATATTTTACATTGATAATAGTAAAAAATTAATCAATATTTAAGATATGTATGCAAAAACTTTAAACGATACTCGTTGTGAGATGGATGTAGTAACTTTTTAAGTCGAGTCTATATTAGACGCGCTAGCATATCGCAGGTCAAATGAATAAAATTATTTACAAGTGATTTCGCTAAACCTATTTATGGCACCATCAAACTATTTTGCCATACCTATTTCAAAGTTAAAACTATATATATATATGGAACGAAGTTTCCACATGTAACCATTTATTGGTCAAAGGGGAGAAATCATTGAAAGCAAAGGGAATTACATCAAAGGCTCAACAACTATAACGGTGTGAGTCAAACTTAATGCAGTGTCTTAAAACATACACAGATATGAACCTGACAGAGGTAACTCTAAAGACCTCAAACTGAACACAGACTTAAAACCTAAGAGCACAAAAAGAGAAAACAATTGGCATGTTGTTGTTAGCATAGTTAAGTAGTTGATTAACAATTGGCAACCGCAAGGCTACTCATAACACTTAATTATATTTTTTTAAATGTCATATATGCAGTGCAGTACATAGAAAAGCAAAATCTATCACAGCATGTCAGCAACACATTCCTCATTAACTTAAAAAGTAACAGCAGGTTCCAACTGGAATAACCTAAAACAGAACAGGGAAAAATTATAGTAACTTCGGTAAAACAAGGACCAAAAGGTAAAAATGTATTTATTAGCAAAAAATGTGGATAGACCCTAATTACAAAGACTGAACACTACTTTGGGGCTCTGTATCTTCTTATGCCCGAACGTCCCAATCCTCTTTTAAATGACAGTACATTTTCCCTCTCACTCCTTCCAATTATTATTTACATACAATTAATCCTTATACTGCCAATTCCTGTAATGCAACAGCCTCATTCCTAGAAGACCAGCATGTAGCTCTGAGACACCGACAAAATCAGTAACAGCAGGTTAGTAACTGTGATTCAGTATTTGCACTTCTTCGGTAGAAATGAGATTTTCATTGTGGTTGGCGATAAATGTTTTATTGTGTTGGCAATAACATAATACAAATTATTTCGAAACTCCATCTTCGCTACTTGAATGAGAGATTGTATTGGAACTTGGAAGAGTTCGCATTTTGGTTGCTTGCTTTCCAAGAAAACCACAACTTTAGAGTATCCTTCTCAATGTCGTCACAGTCAATGATAGCTTCTCCTCCCCCCAATGGCACTGATATACTGATCTGCATTGATTAGCAAATAGCAACCAATAAGATTCCTTTCCATCAAATGTTGGAATCACCCTACATATAGAATATTGCTGTGGAAGGCCTATGTCTAACAGAGACTTGAGATCACTACTAAAGTTGTGTCTGTTGACATTATTAAAAGTAAGAAAATAGCAAGAAAGTATCATATGCCTTGTATGTCTAAGTGTTAAAAAGGGCATCCACTATGGCTGAACTCCTCTGCATCTATCATAAGTCATAACGAGGAGTTGCTATCCTGCGGAAATAAGAGAAATCAGAGTAATGAGCCTATACAAGAACAGTATCAAGTTGTCATACCTATAATTATGAGCTTTGTCATTAGAATATCAGCCAAACTGATCGCCACTCACCTATAGGATATCAAGACTTTTTCTAACCAGGGAGGCATCATTTTATGGTTGTCTTAATGATCACATGAATATTGAAAGCCCCGTCCTAGAAGCTGCAGGATTTACATCGAGGGAATACAAACTCATTGAGAATGAGCATGCATCAATTAGAACAGGCAATTGCCAGTACATGACAATGCACCAAATTCTGTTCAATAAAGTTCTTGAACTTTGGCAAAAGAATGAAAGAATCTACATTTTGTGCCATAAAAATAAGACTGAATCAAGTATGTAAAACATGTTTTCCTTCTCAAGTGTATATTTAGGGAACTGTCGTGTCCATGTTAACTAGGCCCCTCCTCATCATATCATTATGAAGCTCCTGAGCTTCATTTATGTCTCCTAGCTCATAATATTTTCTCAGAAGCCGAATACAGAGAACCTGATCAGGAGTAATGCCCTTTCCGAGCATCTCATTTAGAAATGACTTGGCCTGTTGTATTTCACCGCAATACGAAAAACCCCAAACCAATGAAGTATAAGCATGCAGGTCAAGCTCCATACCCAATTCAACCATTCTATTAAGCAAACTCAAAGCTTCTTCAGGATTACCGTGCTTCAGGTTTCCATCAATCAAAGCGGTATAAACTAACTTATCTGGCCTAATTCCCTTATCCAACATCACATTGAACAGCTTATTGGCTGCTTCAACACAATCATTTTTATAGAGGCCATCAATCAGTGCAGTAAAAATCATAATATTAGGTTGCAAACCAGTTTCAATCATGTGGTCACAGTAACTAACAGCCTTTTGAACTAAACCTTTTTTGCATAAACCATCAATTAGTACACCATAGGTTACAACTGTTGATTCGATACCCAATTCCTGCATCTCTTGTAATAGATTAACAGCTTCTGTGACTTTTCCAACCTTAAAATATGCATCCATAAGGGATGTATATATATAACTGTTTGCAGTCAGACCACGATCCTTCATCTCGCGTATTACAGCCTCAGATTCTTGTATTTTATTTTGCCTACAAAGACCCCATATTTTGGTTCCATACAGAAGGGGATCTAGTTTGAAGTTTTTCTTGTTCATTTCCTCTAAAATATCCATGGCTTTCTCCATCATCTTAGCCTTGATACATCCATGAATAAGGGAAGTATAAATTTGCAGATTAAGAGCCACACCAGCTTCCAGCAATGCTCTGAATAGATCTTCCGCTTCTTTCATTCTACCATCTTCACAAAGACCATCCAGTAATGCAGTATAGGTAACAATATTTAACTTAAGGCCAGCCTGCAGCATCTCATTTGTCAGTTTGTATGCTTCATTCAGATCCCCTATTTTACAATTTGCATCGATCAGAGATGTATACGTAAACTCATTGGGTTGAAGACCAACACGTATCATGTCAATGAAAAATTTAATTGCTTCCAGCAACATGCCGGCCTTGCAAAATGCGTCTATCATTGTACTATAAGTTACAACATTTGGCTTCAACTCTCTCTCCTTCATCTCACACAGATGCCGAAAAGCTTGAGGGATTCTTTCAAATTTACAGAATAAATTGATTAAAGAATTGTATGTTATCACATCTGGTTCACATCCTGCATCCTTCATTTCCTCAAAAACAATAACGGCTTCAGTCAATAATCCCGCCTTCCCATACCCATCAATGAGGGAATTATAAGTGACAACATCCGGCATAAGACCCGTCTGTTTCATCCGTTCAAACAAGCTCCTAGCAGTTTCTAACTCTCCTTCTTTGGTCAAATAGCCTATCACTATATTATACGTGAAAACCGAGGGCGAAAGACCTGCCTCAACCATCTCCTTGAAAAATCTCAAGGTCAATTTCCCTTGGTCTGATTTCGAAAGCTTGTGAAGAAGCTCATTACAGGACCGCACTTTCGGCAGAACCCTGAACTTTTTCATCTTCCAAAAACATTGCCTAGATTCATCAAGCATCCCCAACTCAACCAAAACACCAAACAAAGCATCAAAAACCCCAAACCCTGTCCTACATACATTCCTAGTCAACCATAACATATCAAACCAATCACAACCCGGAATTTCCCTCCTCAACAAAATCCACTCTTTAATAACATTTTTCGCATCAAAATAAAACATCCCACAAAACAAAATATGAACAAGGATACAATAAGATTCAGCAGTGTGGCTAAACCCAACTTGATTCCCTGCACTGTGGAAAAACTGCAATGCCGATTTTGGGTCCCCTTTCAAATTCACCAAAACCTTAGACACCCAAATAGGTGCAAGTGCTGAATCAAACATGTGGGGACCATCACGCTGCGAGAAACTACGAACTGACTCAGAAACAGTGTCGTCAAAAGAAGATTTTGAAGAAAAAGGGTATCTGATAACACAAAAGAAGCTAGTGAACAAAATCATGGGGAAACCAAAAATTGGATTTTGAGAAGATTGGGATGATAGGGTGAAGAAAAGGGGAAATGGGTTTGAATGAAATGGTGAATAGAAAGAGCTTACACGGCTACCGGTGGTGTGGAAGAGGTTGCGAGCAAAAATCAACATGTTTGGTTAAAACAGATTCAAATGGATTTTGATTCTTCTTCATATTGACGGAACATCAGCAAGGTTGATTATTCTTGTAAATGATGGGATGGAATGGAACGGTAAAGTTGACTGAATGAATCAACGAATGCATGTTGTTAGGGTTTAGGGTTACTGTTTGTTCACTATCATACTGAGGTTTATACTAGTGCTCAGTTTTTGTATTTTATTTTAAGCCTCGAATTAATAAACTTTTTTTCCATTAATTCATTTTCATATACTTTTTCTACTCATAAATGTGTCTCCATTCCGTGTCTTCTTTGATTTTAAAATCATCTATATTATTAGTTAAAAATAAATTAAATAATTAAAAAATAAAATAAAATAAATTTGAGGTGTTATATTTTAGTTCCTTAATTCAATCTAATCACCATCATCGCCTAGTTCATTTAGGCAAGTTATGTTAGCGATGAACTAGGAAGTGGTAATCCAAATTGTTATGACAATGATAATGTACTAAAATTTGACCAGCTCAAAATGGAAGAGCTGAATAAGGACTATAAATTTAAATTGGGGTTGAATATTCAAATATGATGATGTGATGTTAGTGATTTGATAATAGTAACGCGACGATAGAGAAAAAAGAAGATAATTCTAATATCTAAATTTATTTGTTTTAGATGAAGGATTAAAAGATAACACCTTTAACTTCTCTTTATTTCTTTTTTTCATTTATTTTTTAATCAATTTAATTGTTTAATTTTATTTTTTTCATTATTCAATTTATTCATTTGTCACATAATTTTTTTTTTTAACGACAAACGACATATGATTTTAAAACTAAATTAAACTTACAAGGTTTAAATTCAAGAACGAAAATAAAAAAGATGTGAACTTATGGCGATGAATCAAATATTTAAACCTATTTTTTCTTTATCAATTCTATTTTGTTCTTAAATTTTACGGTTTTGTCATTTCTATGTATTATGAGTACGAGTTGAACAATTCCGTTTGGTTTTAAATAAAGTATAATTAAGAATTGTTATAATCAAAATTTAAATTCACGTATTTTTTAAATGATTTGTTTTTAATTGAATTTTTTGTAACTATTTAAATCTAATGACTTGATTATCTATTTAAAAATTATTTAATTTTTAAGTTTGAATTGAGGCATTGGACTCGAGGTGTTGATAAATTAAGTCATTTATGTTATTGCGTCAAAGTTTTGAATAAGTGAATGCTCTCCAACTTCTGATAGTAGTTTTCGCTAATTGTGAAAAAAAGACCTAAAAAATAACAAAACTAAATAAAAAATGTCCAATATAAATTAGAACAATTGTTGCACTAAAAAAAGTTTGGATCTAACCTAATTTAAAGAACCCTAATTGCCACCATTCACCATCATTGTCACACATTCTATCACTGTTCCATTTCCTCCATTTCAAGACCATATAAGCTTGTTTTTTGAGTTAAGGATCAAAAGGGAACTAGTGCAACCTAAAGTTGCAGTTATTGCACGCTTGTAGTTATTGTATACTCTACAATTTTTACTTTACATTTGTCCTTAGTTGTATTTATTTGTTAAAATGGTTTTTCATATATTTTATCTTTATGTTGTTTTTATTCAATCTGATTGTGAGCTAAACCTTTAAGTTAAAGAACAATTATGTTATGAATGAAATTTATGAGTTAATATATATATATATATATATATATATATAGTGTTTAATATTATTTTAATCAAGTTATATTTACTGTTATTTTTAATTATTAAACTGACAATTTATGTTTTATCTTTTGTATTTGAGAAAGGGAAAAAAGATTTAAATACTTGGTTGATATGAATGTAGTCAATTCATCTGGAAAAATAATTGATGTTAAATGGTTATGAATAACATTCAAACTCATGGATAATATGATTTGCGTGTGTGGAGCGTGATTGGATTTAATGTACGATCTTAGACATAGTATTAGTCTAATGAAAACCTCAGTAACTATTTTCGGAAAACCCTTTAGATTAATATGGTCTTAGTAATGTTATAACATGTTTTCGTATCGTAAAACATATAAGCAGACTTTATAATTGAACTGCACCCTTAATTGCATCTGCTCAGAAGTTATACAAACATTATCCCATTATTATTTGATTGTTTAAACTTGGATTTAGTTTTATTTGCACAAAGTTTCTATATTGTTACTTGTTATTTTGGATTTTAACTAATTAAACTAATTATTTTCAAAGTATTTAAACTTTAACCAAAATAAATCTTCGTGGAGATAATCTATACTTTCACTTTATTATTTGTCACAATTGTGTATACTTGCACACTTGCATTTTATAACATGCATATGTCAACATTTAAATATACAAATTTTTGATTTGTCTGTTTTTTTACGTAGATGCTTATGGCATACGAAATATAAGTGTGAAAAGTTGTTTGTTTTAGATGTTGACAACATTGTCTGTGGGTGGAGTTTAGACCTCAAATCAAACCTCGATGATGGGTTAACTTGAAAGGAAGTTGTTGGTTGCATGAAGATATGGCTATGGAGGCTAACCTCAACATGGAAGGTGGTAGAGTCAATCACTAAAGCAGACGAATATTCTTTTAGGTTTTGTGGAACTAATTAATACAAATGTAACATGAATCATGCAGAATGATAATTATTAGATACCAACGATTAAAAAAAAAATATTAAGTATTAGATATTAAGATAATATTGAGAGTAATGGTAGTATAGGTGGTGCACGTGTGAGCCAATATATGCCTCTTACTAATGTACTAGTGGGCTAATATGAGTTTCTTCAAACTAGATTTTTGATATATGATATTTTTCACCTTACAATGGTTCCGGTGGTGTTGGTATTTGTTGTCGCGATTCTAATGGGATTTTTATTGAAGATTAGATGGAACATGTCCCCTTCTTCTTATCTATGGTCGAGGGTAAAGCTGTTGAGAGTTTTAATCATTTCACAATAGTTATCTAGTTGGAGAGTTTCAATCATTCCATCTTTTCTTTTTATTTTAAAAAAGAACCAATATTTTTTTTTACATAGGATGTTTAAATAAAATTATTCAAGAAGTATTTGGCAGCAACTTATTTGACTTAATTGGAATGATTTTTATTTTCCTTCAGAACTTAGTTGGAATGACTCTACAATAGTACAATTAACTTATTATGCTAATATTATCGATCAACACTTTTGTAAGATCTATTCATATGCAGAAGAAACATCTATTGCTATTAAATATCTAACCATTATATATAATAAGAAGAATGATACATTAAATTATTTTTCAAATATACATATTGGTCGTTGTAGTGATACAGTCATAGATGATGAATTTTTTAGGTATATTTGAAATTCCAATATTTTTCAATGAACCTTGTAGAGTTTTTTGAATAAAGATGACGACAAGGTGATTCATATCACAATCAATTGTTGCAAAGTAAAATAAAAAATAAAATAATCTAGATGTCATATATATATATATATATATATATATATATATAAATTACTTTTAGCTTTAGAAAAACAAGGAATCAGTGTCGTTAAGAATGAAGCATACTTTTTTTCTGT
>JBBPBR010000003.1:9937252-9950451 GCA_037974775.1 Cicer pinnatifidum | reverse complement strand
TACATTTTAAATATTGTATTAAAAAAATATTATATTAAAAAGTAGAGACAAATGTAGAAAAATCTAGAGATTTAAAAATGAACTGCAACTTTTAATACACACTATTTGATATATATATATATTTATATATATTATTATATTAATTTTTAAATTATCTTAATAATTTTTATTAATAAAAAAAATCAACCGTTGGATCCATTGATTTATAAATTAATCTCTTAATAAAAAATTAAGATTATATTTTAGTGAAACAAAATATAATTTATGTTATTTAATTTTATTTTTGAATATCAGTAAACTAAACAATTGGAATTGTTTTACTTTACGTTTTTGCAATACAAAAATAGTGTTTTTGAATTTTCATTTGAATGCAAATGAGCTCTTGATTTTGAGGCAAGCCTAAGGTTGTGGTGAATGATTTTGCATTACCGTTAGACAGAGAAGATGACGATAATAATGAGTCAACAGAAATAAGCCAAGTGTCGTATAACAATTTTGTTAAGATCATAATTTTTATTTGACCAGACAATGAAATTTTGTAAAAATATGAAATAATGGAAATAGAATTATGTCAAAAAAGAAATCTTTAGAAATCTAAATCATTAAAACACAAGACATGTAAATCTATGTTGCACAAAAATCCTAATCCTAATTAATTATTTATATGTAAATAAATAAAAACAGAAACCAGGCTTACCCTTTTACATTGCCTTAAAGCCCATTATCACATTCACAAACTCCTCTCTCTCTCTCTCTCTCTACCATTTTCTGTGGCGGCTCTCTCTCTACTTCTTCTTCTCTTCTCAGATTGAGATTTGGATCCATCTTTCACTTCTGCTTGTTGTTTGGTTTTGATCTCTTTCTTCTTCTTAACCCGATCTCTTTTGGGTTGGGTTGGGTTCGACTTTGTACAAACGCCATGGTTGCCCAACAGCCGCAACTTCAGATTCAGACTCAGCAACCTACACCTTCTCCTCAAGATGAAGCCTTGAAGAGGAACACCGATTGCGTCTACTTTCTTGCATCTCCCTTGACATGCAAAAAGGTTCAATTTTTCAACGTTTTCTTTTTCCAATAAAGACCTTTTTTCTTCTTTGTCAATTATGTTTTTTAGGGTTTCAGATTCGTTTCTTTCGGGGAATAGTTTTGGTTTTCTTTTTTTATTTTTTATTTGGAAAAAAAATTGAATTTTGATTTAAAGGGTGGTGGTTTTCTTAGATTAAATTGTGTGGGGATTCCCCAAAATTGTTAATTTGTAGATATTCATGAAGAATTTTGTTATTAGACTGTGAAATTTTGTGTTGTTTTTGTGAATTGGGTTCCTTGGTATATTTTTTTTAAACCTAATTAATCATCGTGTTATTGATTGGATCTCTTTGAGAGTTGTTTTTGTATGTCTTTTTAACTTTTACCTTTGTATATGACATAGGGGTTGACAGAAATGAGGATTCTTGAGCCCTATTGTGATTGTTGGGACCAGAATTTTTGTTATTTAATTAAGTCAGATCAATCGCATGAATCCAGCCACAAAATTATAAACCGAGATCAATTGAGCATTTGAAAACTTCTGTGTAGTGTAGCGATTAGAGTATATTGAATAGTTTCTGGTTGCATCTGATATAAACATTAATTAGTGTAGTGAATGATTTTTTATTGAAATGAAAGGTGTGACAAAGGTGGCTAGAGTGTTTGAATCTTGATGATAGGTTAGCCTGTATAGTGTCTGTTAGCAAAATTTACTGTTCACTAGTGTTGCCAGCCATTTTTTTTTTTTTTTGAGTAATCATGAAAGTTTTTCATGCTGATTTTATTGTGCGCTTGCGGAAATCATGTGGCAATGATTTGTTAATGATTTTTATACATTACACGAACAAATATCTGTTATCATGAATCTAAGGTTATCCATTAATTGAAAGCTGATACGTCATTTGATTTCGTTACTGACGTCGTTTTGATTTGTTTTCTTTGTTGAAATAGGGAAATGAATGTGAGTACCGTCATAGTGAGTATGCTCGGGTCAATCCTAGAGATTGCTGGTATTGGTTGAATGGTAACTGCTTGAATCCCAAGTGTTCATTTCGGCATCCGGTGAGTTTCTTTATGAGCACATGTATTTGACTCGTTTAAATGGCATTTGGTAACTGGTATTTTGTTTTCATGTGCAGCCTCTTGATGGATTGTTAGGAACACCACCGGCAGCCTCTGCTTCTGGACCTTCTGTACCCTCGACACAGCTTGCAACAGCATCTGCAACACATGCTGCACCTTATAATTCTAGTAAACCAGCTGTCCCTTGCATTTTCTTCCAGAAGGGGTTTTGCTTAAAAGGTGACAGATGTGCCTTCTCGCACGGACCAAATTCTAACAATAGCAATAAAATAGCTACTCAGGGCTCGATGAGCAACCAAGGAGCTGAGAATCCAAGTTTTAAGAAACCTTTTGGCGGCATTGAAAAGCATACACAGGAAAAGAAAACTTTCCAAGGAAATGTTGCAACTTTTGGAGGTGCTGAAGCTAAACCTGTCAAAAAATTTGAAACTGCTCCACAGAAAAATATTTTTAAATTGGAGAAGCATGTGCCGCCGCCAACTGCAGGATTTGGTAACGAGGCTTTGAGATTTAAGACAACCAGCTCTCCACCACCGCCCAATGGGCCTAATGTAGCCAGGTCTAATCGTGTGCATCAAGCTCGTTTACCGGATGATCACAGTTTCCATAGTGGTAAGGACAGCGACGAGTTTCTCAGAGAGTCGTCTCCTGGGTTTGATGTTCTTGTAGCTGACGAACTTAGGAATTCTGATTACTATCATGGGGAAGATGAATTTGGTAAACCAAGAGGTCAAGATGAGAGAGGCCTAGACTCTTTGAATGAATTTGATATTGGCCATTCCGCTGATTATAGTTCAGCTGCTGATATTGAACGAGAAAGATTTCGCGTGTCCCAAGGTTATGAATCATACGATCACGTGCAAGAGCCATATGGCTGGGAACCTAGAAAGGCATCAGCTCATACAGAAAGAAGGACTCATCACAGATCCGACAGTCCTGACAGTGTTGAGGTGTCAGATCTCAGACACCGTTTATCCAAGCGCAGGAAGGGCAATGGTCTGAAATCTGTTGTCACTAATGATTATGCCCTTGAGAGACATGGTGAGGAGCGAAGTCATCGCTTCCCTCGGAAGGATTCAGTCCACTTACCCTCGAATGAGAGATCCGTCAATAACCGTTTCAGAGGCAGAATTACACTTCCATCAAATGGCAGTGATGGTAACCTAGAGAGGGACTTAGACAGAGGAAGAATTAGGGGCAGGTTGTCATCTGGAAGGCTACAAGGCCCTCACGAGGGAAGGATCCAGGATAGATTAAGAGGAAGATTACCGGATGATGATAGGAGAAACTTCAGGGATCGATCGATCGGAGACAGAAGTGGGTTTTCTGGGCCAAAAAGCCTTGCTGAACTTAAGTTTGGGAGGAACACTGAGAATAGGGAGCAACAGTCATTTGGAAAGAGAAAAAGCTTCAGGGATCCCCAACAATCTGAAGATGATGTACCATTTGAAGGTCCAAAACCTCTCAGCGAAATTCTGAAGGAGAAAAAAGGAGTTGGAGCTGGTGCAGCCTCCTCCCAGAGTAGCAAATCAGTCTATAATAAGAATGAAGGAATTGCTGAAAACGAAGCAGTGTTGGAGACCAAGGAAGAAGAATCCAAGATTCAGGACAATACTGATGTAACTCATGGTCAATCGTCCGAGGATGGAATGATATACGACGAAGCTGCCGAAGATCAGGAATATGAAGGTGATGATCAAAGAGAGGAAGGAGACTATGAATATGAGCAAGGCGATGAGGAATATGACTATGAACAAGTTGATGAGGGTGAAAATCAAGAATATATGGAAGATGAAGATGGTGATGACTTTGCCAAGAAGATTGGTGTTGTTCTTTCATAATTATTATCAAGAAGAATATGATAATCAAATGGAAACATCTTTTGCTATCTATATGATCTGATGGGACCTTATCATCTCTCTTTGACTTAGCAGCATTTTTCTGCATAAAATTTGGTTGTAGTACTAAGCTGGAGCATTTTTATCAATTTATTTTCTTGTATTAATTTTTACAGTGTTTTTAATCTGATTGAGTGGATATTTTTAATGTAAGAAATGGGGCATTTTGCTGTGCTCTCATGCAGAGTGCAAGCCTGTAACGTTAGAGAGTTAATAATATTTTGCATTTCACATTGCAGTTTTCTAAATACTTCAGTTCTTATCATAAACAACATTTTAACCGAACTTCTTAAATATATTATTGACGTATTTTAACTTGTTAATTAAAAGATTAGGATTTCTCAAGTTGATATAGCATATGGTGCTTTGATAAATTGATGATTGAAGCGTGTTCCATATTTTAATAGCACTCGTGATGGCTTTGGTGTTAATTACGCATGGAACATGTTTAAGCTGAATCTTGAGTAAAGTTAATGGCTAAAGGTATCAGCATTTGTCTTAAAATTATACTGTTGCATTTTAAATTGAAGAACAACGGAAATATCCTTATTTTGACTAATAACGTACTAAAAGCTTTATTTTGAAAACAAACCATTAACAGTGGTTTTTCTTCTTTTTGTTTTTATGGTTCAAACACAAGTTTAGAAGAAATTTAGAATTCCAAAACCATATGGACTAATAACAAATGAAACGAAGCGTCAAATAATTTTATCTTTAAAGGTAATAAATTTAAAATGATACATGAAATTGAGTTTTTTTAGTCATTAATCGCTTTAATATAATTTTAAAAACTAAATTGACTGAAAGATAAAGTTATATAATAGATTATTTTTTATATTCATAGATATTTTACAATTTTATTAATTTCACATACTTTTATTACCCCACATTCACAATTTTATGGACTATAGTGGAGATTCAATGAAAAATATTAGGGAATTATAGTTAACAGTGTTTTGGTAGGATATTATGGCCCAATAAAATAATTCTCCAAGACTCCAAATCTAATTTTGTTGTTCAGAGTCAAATCAATTGAACAATTGCTTACCAGAATATCCTAAAGGCAATTGCTCTCAAGTCTCAATGCCCCTTCAGCATTGATCTGGTAATAATATCATTGAGAAAATTGTTGGTGGATTGTAAAAAAAATTATTGAAGTCTAATGTCACATAACCATTAATCAAACTCTGACCAACAGATCAAAATCCATCTATCAGACTTTTGTTCCTCTCTCTTCATAAATCAAGGACACAGTAGAAAAAGCTTATAGAACATATTATGTTCAAATAAGGTCGTGACTAAATGACCAAACATCGGTTATGAAAACAATTGAGTTTAGTCATGTGCTACCAATGTGAGGCTAGATTCATGATCTGTTGTAATTATCGATTCAGGATTTATTTATTCAAAAATACTTTTTAACTCTAGCACCCATTTTTGTAATTATTGTTATTATTAGTTATACGTGAAATGAAATTTATTTCCACGATTCTTACTTAACAAGTGAAATACCTTGTCCATGGTAAACTTCCAACTTGGTTTCGTGGTGTAGTTGGTTATCACGTCAGTCTAACACACTGAAGGTCTCCGGTTCGAGTCCGGGCGAAGCCAATATTTTTACTGTTTTATATTATATTGGTTGTTAAGTTTTTCATGTCATGAATGTATCATCTATTTTTTAATGGGGCTCATTACAAGGGTTTGGTCTTTGGATCCATCAATGAGAGAAAAACAATTAGCTTATCTTTTATTGTTTTCCAATCAAACATAAAATATGAAAAATCATCCTTATTTTTTCTCACTTTATTTCGGAAACCAAACATAACATAGTTCACATACTATGGTCAATGATTTATTTTATTTTTTATTTTATTAAACTTTGGTCAATGATTCAAACCAACCGTTCTTTCACTGAATGAAGTCAAACCCAACATTCAAAGATTGTCTGTCTGATATTTCATACTAATACCGGTTGAAGCCTGAATTATTTGCTATAGTAGAAAATTCACAACACATAATCTTCATCAAGCTATAGCCTCAAGATTTGTCAACCAAGAAAAATGGCATCATCAAATTCCAGCAAATAGTTCCAGGTATGAATCCTTTGATCTTCTAAGGTTCTAGCTAAAGTGTGCTCCGCAATTTGAATGCTTTTGTTTATTCTGGTATGTTAATAATAATCTTGTTGATCCCCTAGTAATAGGAATTCATTTGTAATAGGAAGAAACTTAACTAGGAAAACATAGAAACCGTTCAAAATTTAGAGAGAACGAGAAACATGGTCAGAAAATAGTGAACGTTCCCGAAAAGGAAATTTTCACTATACTTTGTAACCTTAAAATTTAGGGAAAAATCAGTCTCATCCATGAAATTTGAGAAACTAGCACAGTATATAAGAAAAAAAAAGAGAAATTCAAGGTCATATCAAAAGGAAAATTTAAGCTTAACAAAAAAGGAAAGTAGGGATATGTAAAATAATTGAATGAAATATTTAGATCGTAGCTGAAAAATCACAGTACATTTCACCGACTTGTAACAGTTACTGGAATTAAAACTATTATACAATATCAGTGTCCCATTCTCCCAAAAAAGTATGCTCGTTGTGTTGAATTGCTGAACCTGAGACGGTAACGACATTTTCCCAGAGACAATGCAAATATATCTTATTATACATAACAGCCCAACACGTTTGACAATCCATAAAATGTCATGTTTCATAAGCTACAAACCTTAAGGGAGAACTTTAAAACCAAGATATTAGCTTTTTCACTCAACATACAAAACACTGACTTCTCTGTCCTCTAGAAATGATCCTTGGAGTGCAGAAACATCCAAGAAACAGATAACTGCTAATGACGCCTTATGACTAAGGTTTTGCCATATGTTGTTCTTTTCAGCGAATCGGGTGATATTGTGTGATTCCCCGCTTAGGTGGTAGCTTCCTCAAAATGAAAAGGACCAAAGAAGAAGGCAATATTTCCACCAACTGCAGCAAAAATGTGAAGCAGTTAGGAGGAATTGTAGTTGAGACTTATAACATGACGAACAAACACCCTTTTTGATAACTTAGTCTAAAGACCAAATGTTTATGACGACAAAAGTAATTCTAGAAGTGTCAGAAATTGTAGTTATTAATACCCAAAAACAGTAATTCAATTCCTTTTTAAATGGACATCAAAACACCAATTAGCCTTTTTCCATGAGAAAATTTTCCTTCTGAGGTCAGAATGTTGTAGCTAAAGATCGATCCCCTAAAAATATAAATTGAGGAATTTGAAACAACAATGACTAGGTTATCTGATTTACAAATTCCCTTGCAACCTAGGTTTCATGTTAAAACAATCTTACCACAAATTCAAGACTTGCTTGAAATCTCATGCCAGAAATAATTTAGGTAGGGTGATAAAACTAATGCACATAAGTGGTGTTAGAAAATATTCGGGCAAGGAATGTCAGCCTTCAACACTGGGTGCAAAACACCATTAAACCTTATGAGCCCAAAATAGACCTAATATAGAAATGATAACTTGAAGAACACAACAAGGAGCAACAGTAGCCAATATGACAAAGGAAAAGGCAAAAATCAAGGAATGTAATAAATAAACTCACCAGGTAATATATAAGGTTTAGAATGGGATGGTCCAAGACATCAAGGTCAGCAGAGGTATCAAATGCATTAAAGCACATCTGACACAGAAAAGTATGATCAAATTCAGTTTAAAAACCAAGTAAAAAGAATCACAAAGATTTATAGGAAAAAGGGACTAACCATAACACATCTGATAAGGAAACATGAAAAACATATGGTAGTCACATAGCCAACCTGCATTAGAAAGATCAGGTAAATATTCAACGAAAAGGAAAGGAGGGAGGGATGAACGGTCCCTTAAGATATACATCAGAAAGATTTCCTTGTAAAACTAAGTACCTCTTGAAGCTTCTTGCGACGACCCTTGGATTCAACAGGAAAGCGTTGTAGCATCAAGAATAATCTGTCATAGACCACACTCAGAAAAGGTACAGTGGGTATGGTAATGAAAGGATACTAAAGCAGTATATACATAATGCAAGTATACATGTAACATTTAAAAATTATTTAGTCCCTAATTATAAGCACCATTTAGGAAAAAAAAATTGTCCCTCAATATAAGCACCCTTTCAATTTACTAGGGGCATTTATTATTATTTTCCAAATATAGCCCTTATTAATACTGCTAATTTGTCTCGGAATATGAGAAGTCAACTTTAATTAACACAAATATACCCCTTATTTAAGGAATATTAACACAAAATGAACACATTAACTACCCTACTAATTTTTCTTAATAAGAGTCAAAAAGCAATGGGTGCTTATAATAAGAAATGGAGGTAGTATTAGAAATACATCTGCAAAGTGCCTTATTACAATTACAATGAACTATCTAGATTGAATGAGGAGTCCACATCAACATTTACAGCTTTTGAAGTTACAATTTAGCTGCTATTAAGAATTATGATGCTATTACATGTTTTAAAAAAAGAAAGTGACCATTAAAAAAATAGTTATATAAAGTGACCATGTTTTTGCACTAATGGAATTTCACCATTTCAGAAAGGCAGCATAGATTTGAAGAACTTGCGTGGCTTCTATATATGTTAATATTTTTTTTTTTTCAATACAGACAAGGCTAATTCCTAAGTCACTGTTATTGTGTAACCCAGATGCATTAGTTTCATTCTGTAGTCCAAACACATCAAATGCAGTAGAAAATTAAAACAGACAATTACCTCCCCCCATAGAGTAGAAACCCAAGAGCCGCAAACAAAGAAACCCCTGCATAAATGCATGGCGAAACCTGATTAATGTTATGATCAATAAAATCTGATTGTTGACCCCTGGCCCTAACACATAGAAAAAGAAACCAAAGACTCTAACAGAAAAACCTGCAAAGAACATCTTCGACAAAATCACCAGCATGCTGATAGGTTTCCACCATAAGATCAACCACAAAGCAATCTGAAACATTTTAAATAAGATATTAAAAGAGTTAATCAAAAAATATAAATAAAAGAGAAATCAACAATTACAAGACAAGCAAACATGAATGTAGCAGCTAATCCAGATATTTAAACTTCCGAATAGATATTATAGAATAGCAGAACTGATACCATACCACAAAAAAGTATCAGATATTGAAGGTCAAAGACATGCAGATGTTTAATAATTTTATATTTTTAATCAATTTTCTAAAAGAGCATCAGGATTCAGGAGTATTTTTAGATTATTTTAGAATATATTTCTTGATTGTTTCCTTATTTAGGTTGTGGGTTTCATGGTTAGGGGACTTGAGCTTGTACTAGTAGTATTAGTACTGGACCAAATTATTAGTATTAGATATAAATGAGTATTAGGCTAAGATATTGGAACATCACACATCTATCAATTATACTCCCAGTATGGTTAGTTGACTTGATGTTTTTTAGTTCCTTCTGGTGCGTTTCATTTCTGTTTATGCGTTTCGCATCTGGGCTGATGCTTTTCTGGTCTAAAAAAGGGTGTAGCAGCTTGTAGGTGTGCTGAACACGGTAGTGCCCCAGTGGCAGTGACCTTCAAGGAATTTTTGGGTCTGAGGTCTGCAAGGGATTTCTACTGACCTTTTATCAGGCTATTTCCCTCTTTGGTACTTACAAATTGACTTCTTGTGGCTGACTGGTGGCTTTGGTATGGTCAGGGTGTTATGGAGAGCCAATAATGTCCATGGTGAGTAATGCCACTGCCATATTCAAGCAGCCGTTTGGAAAATCTTCCTGAAGGAGCAGTATAAGATACAAAGGTTTTTGCGATAGTGATTCTGTACATGTTGACTGGTGAGAGTGCAGGTATGTGTTGGTGTTGCCCATGGTGTAAGGCATGACGCATGAATGTGTGTGGCAGGAGGTTCTATGTTGCTGTGTTGCCTGGTGTTATGGTCATTTTTCCTATAAGAGGGTTATGCCCACAGTTGACTCTGAGTCCATATCTTTTTTTCTCGCAGTAATGTACAACTACATACTTACTGGACATATCCCAGAGCAAGTGCCTCAAACACCTATTTTTTGTAGATGATGGCAACAGTTAAAGCTGATTAGGAAAGAAAAGAAGCTTTTGAAACAGGGAGATTTTGATTAAATAACATAGAGTATAAGGAATGCAAGTCTGTCCCAATACAACTAGAGTCAACAAGGAGAATTCAAGATAGGTGGATTCAATGGAGGAATACTTTAAGCATAATCTATGATTTCAGAGTGCCAACCAAACTCAATTTGAAAATGACCAGACAACTAAAAACCTAACAATGCTTGGTGAATGTTAGGCAATTACGTGTCATCAAAGAAAAAATAAGATTGACCGAGACTACAGTGCCTAGAATCTAAAGATCTCTACATGATTTGGTCTGTTTAAGGTGGAGTAGGTTTTAATCAACCCAATCCCAATTATATCGTGAGCTCAAAACAGCCCGATTCATGAAGGTCTGAACCGCTTTTTAGAATGTTCTAGAGAATGAAAATTATAGAGTGAAGCCCCTGATATCCTCCTATACAGACACAGATAGAGGGGAAAAAGAACTAGAAGCCTTCGATTGCTGGTTGTACATGTTGACCAAAGTCAATCCTAAGCTAGAACTCAAAGAGTGCCGATCAGCCTCAACATCACATCCAACAGCACTGCGAATGAATCTGCCACAGAGAAAATCGTCTACAACAGCAATTTCCAAATTAGATCTGAAGCAGAAACTTCTTTACCCGTGAAGAATCAAAGAATGTGAGAATGTTTTATATACTCCAGAAAATTCCTCATCTCTATTTGATAATTGATAATAAAATAGATGAGAGTGGGACCAAAACCCAAGCACTGTGCAGTAACATTCTTCTGGGGGTTGGGGAAGAACATATGGACAGATGGAGGGGTTCAACTTGTCAGATTTGACAAAGAAAACTATGTGGATCTTAGAGCTCCCATCAGAAAAGGCTACATAGAAAATAACGAAGTACACAGAACATATTGGAAGTGTTTCTACATAAGATATGAAAAACAATATATATTTGTAAACAGGTTGTACACAACATCCATTGCATAAAAATAAGTTAAACCAACTATCTTGACAAAAGCACAATTGTGGGCAAGATTTTTCACCTGAATAACATAAACAACGGCATTAATCGTGTAGAAACTTGGTCTAAGACCATCGGTAGATACAGCTCGTGCCTGCATAACATGATCAAAGTGGAAATCAGGCCACAACATAACAAATTTACAATACCAAAATGCAATTCAAAAAAGTAAATAGTACTACTAGCACAAAAAACTAAACTTGCCTGATAATAAATCTCAGCCCAGAAGAGGACCAAAAGTGCATATGTGGTAAAGAAAGCAAGACTGGGCATGTCAAGTAAGATATGTTGGACAATCTACATACACACAATGTTTCACCATTAGAATTAAATGATACATGATTATGAAATTTATTTAATTTAATGATAGAAATCAAAGAATAAACCGCTGAAATGAACCGTCCCTACCTCAGGTTGTAACTTCTGCACATCTCGACGGAAAATGAAAACAAAACATCGAACTGCAAAACCATTATTAAACAACAAAAATGAATTAACACGATCATAATCATATAAATACAACTCAAACAGGTTCTAAAAATAAGAAGAAGATGATTTGAATGATACAAACCCCCATTCACGAAAAAATTGAGAAAGTGAAAGACCTTCTGCGTTGTCCAACCATATTCCGGTACTCTCAATTGTATTCGAACAAGTTGAACCTAAAATTACAAAAAAAAAAAAAACAAATTTAAAAATTAAAAAAAAAAAAAAATTGATTGAAATAAAACCCTAACGAAAATCGGATTATACCAGAGCGATGGCGGCTACGATTCCGTATAGGACGGCGAGGAGGTGGAAGATGCGGTCCTGCCATAGAGGAGAGTTGTTGATATCTTGCCACCAGTTCGATGTCTCCGTCAAGTTAAGGGCGGCGACCACAGCCATAACCGCCTCCGCCGGCACGCCTCTGGCCACCATCGAATTGGTTAATGATTATTTTTTCCGCCTTTAATGTTCTCTTTTATTCAACAAATGAACAAAGATAGAAACACAAGAAGAAGAAGAAGAAGAAGAAAATACAAAGAAAGTCTAATCTTATTCTAATCTAATTATTATTATCGTTTCGTTTCGTTTCTTCGCAAATATTCAAGTGTCGTTTTTTTTTTCTAACTTTTTTGTTGGGTTTTGTTTTGTGGCCGGCGAAGATAGAGAAATAATTCAGGATTTAGAGAGAGAGAAAAAACGGAAGGTAAACAGAAGGAAAGTCCAAACAAGTCATTATTAACTCAACATGTATATTTAGATTAACCACTTTAAAATAATTTTTTTACTTAATATCTTTATTTAGATGAAATGATTTGTTTAATTATATATAAATAATTAGTTATATTAGTTTTTTCAAAGTCGAATGCAAGTTCTTATGATTATAATTTGAGTTGATTGTTGCATGTGTCACGTGGTCCCTAAAACATTTAAAAAATCCATATAGGGCACTTATGTCTTTATTCACGTTGGCGCCCTTCTGGCTGCTAAGCTTTTGGTCGCCTCCAACCAGCATTTGTTAAGTTTTTAATTAATCAAAACGGAAAAGGGAAGATCTTAATCATCCCATTATCTACGCCATTTGTCAAAGACATCCATAATATAATACTCCAAAAGGGAACTATTTTTTTTCACAACAGCTAACTCTCCCTCAGAATAGGTGCCACACGTCTATAAGGATTTACAATTTAGCTTACGAATAGACATATCGAGTCTAGTTAATTTTTTTTTAAGGGAAATAGGTCAGACCAATATTATTTTAAAGGTTAAAATATTTTTTTATCTCTTATTTTATTAAATGTTTAGTTTTAGTTTTTTATTTTATTTTTCTATAATTTTAGTCCAGAAATTTTTAAAATTATTGATATTTGTTTTTATTTATTTGAATTTTGTGATATTTATGTTATTTTAAAATCGTAACCGTAAAGTTAAAGTTTAATAATATCACTCTATTAATTTTTAAAAAACAAATAAGAATTTAAAATTTCTTTATTAAAAACCAATTTTTTAAAATTACTTTAATGGTTTTAAAATTTTCAAAAAGAAAAGTACTTTTCTTTGATTTAAAAAACTGTG
>JBBPBR010000003.1:9919803-9936732 GCA_037974775.1 Cicer pinnatifidum | reverse complement strand
ATAAAATAATTTTTTTATTTAAAATTATTTTAATATGATAATATAATTTTTTATTAGTCACTTGAACGTAAAAAATATGTTTATTATGTATATATATTTTTTATTTTTAATATTTTAAAATACATATATTTTTTATTATAAAAAATTGAGATCACATGTAGTCGATTCTCATTCTCAGTATATCTCGTCTCTTAACGTCTTCTCTAATGTAAATTTTTATAAAAACTAAAATAAAATAAATTTTATAAATACATTTTTACGTCTTATTTAAAAAGACAATTCATACTTTAAAAATTAATTTACGACAAACTATTGATCAAATTCGAACCTAACATACCCAGATTAGGTTAAATTCAAATCTTATAACTTTAATGTAGTCTAACTTATTTTCACTTTAACCTCTCTATAGCACGAGAATATTTTTTTATTTATGTATTTATATTTGGACTGTGATATGGGAATTACTCATGGTACTAAGTCTAAGCGACACTTCACCTATCTATGGATCAAGTAAGCCCAAACTATCATTGCGTAAAATTATAATATAATAAAACAAATATGATTCTTTGACAACTTTGACACGTATCATCTAAATAAATAGAGTACAATATTAAGTTTCTATTAATATAAATAACCACTTTATCTTGTACAGATTTCTTTTAAAGAAAAAAAATAAAACTTCAATTAAATCACAATACATCACGATTTGAATTAAAAATATTAAGAATAAATTAAAAATAAAATATAATCAATTATACCACTGTTTGACCGTTTTTTTAAAAGCAATAATTAATAAAAATAACTACTTCATTTTGCAGATTTTTTTTTAAGAAAAAATAAAACTTTCATTATTATGATTTGAAATGGGCGTTGAGAATTTAATGGTCAATTAAAAAATAAAAATAATAAATTAAAAATAAAATACATTCAATTACACAACAAAAGTTTTTTTTTTTCGAGTAATAGTTTTTTAAACACTTTTTTTTATCAACCACGACTTCAAATTAATTTAATTAAAAAAATTATTTTATTTTAGGAATTCTTTTAGTGCCACTTCTCTTCTTTATTCGGCTTTCTATTGACCGTCTCTTCTCAATAATATCTTCACTTCTCTTTATTTTTTTTAGTAAAAATATTTACTTTTCACAAATCAGAAAACGTAGCGTCGGCTCGTCCGACGCTAACATTGTGATTAACGGTAAAAAATAAATAAGTGTCTGCCATATTTTAATTGCAAAAACACAAAAAAAATATTTGATGCGTTAGCGAGAGCTTGACCGACGCTAAACGGACGCTAACTAGCGTCGGTGTCGGTGGCCGACGCTAAATATGGCAGCTAAAACATGTTTTTCTAGTAGTGATTATACTATTATAGTATCCAGTAAAAAAAATATAAAAGAAATAATATAATCTTACTCGACTAACTTTGATCCATATATCAAATAAAATATTTTACAAATCCTTTCTCATCTCTTGTGCATGAGAGAGTTAAGTATCGCGTCTTGAAAAAAAAGTAATTTTAATATATAATATATAATAGTACAAATTTATATATTCTATGAATAAAATTTCTGAATACTTTATTTATATTACTTATAATTAATAGCTAGGATGAGGATTTTAAATGGCAGTAAAAATATTGAGTCTCATTTTCTCTCATTACTCAATTTTTAAGTCCTAGATTCATCTAAATTCTATCAGACGAGTTTGGCCTAAGTCTAAGGTGGCATGATTGTGAAACAAGTCAATGGACACCCAATAAATAACATGTATGAACGGCACAAGGAGATACACAATTTATCTGCCACATTGTTACTTTGTTGTTGTGAATACATTCTGACTTAATTTAATAAAATGTTTTTTTATAGGTAGTACACATTTTGGCTGGTCAGATAAGGACCCATGTCCCTGGCAATTGGAGAAAAAAGCTTACATCCACGCAAAGTCCGAATCTCAGACAGAAACAAATTGTTTCATTTTTTTCTCAATTAATGTAATATTCATAGAATATAAAAAAAATAATAAACGTCGGTAATATAATGGGGGTATTTTTTAGTCATCATTAACAACATACAAAAAAATAAACACTTTTTTTTGTACCGAAAGACAACAACAAAAAGTTGACAAAAAAAAAATTAATCTTAAGATAGTTTGACATTTCAAAAGTTAAATGTGCAATTTAAGTAATAAAGAACGAGATTACATTAATCGGATTTAAAAAGCCAGTAGTTTCCATTATTATATGATTTTCTACACATGTTAAAAATTGTGAAACTAAAAGAAATTCAATAGTTGATATTTAGAAGTGATTATAAAGTTTGCACTTCATCTCCCAACAAGTATTGTTTACTTTAGAGATGAGTATTACACATTTTCTCTTAAATATACTATTGTTTTGAAAATGTTACACCAAATGACCTGTTATACAAAATGAGGTACAATAAAAAACATACTTAATTGCAATTTCAGTCCACCTATTTTAGCTGAATTACGAAAGTAGTTTTCCTATTTTATTTCTCATCAGTTTTGGTCCCTCAAATATAATTTTGGTCAAAAATTTGATGAATTTTTTTTTTTTGCATTTATTTAAGTCACACCATGTCTCAAGATCTCATTTACAACAATTGTACATGAAATATGAAATATATGATCATAAATGGTGTAGTATTACTTTAAAAAAAAAAATGAAATTTCATAAGTTTTGGACTAAAATTTTGTTTGAAGGACCAAAACTAGAGAGAAACAAAATGAGGGAACTACTTTCGCGATCCAGCTAAAATAGGGGACCAAAACTGCAATTAAACCTGAAAAATACAATTAGAAAATTTGGACATCAAAAAATTTATTAGAATCTTGTCTTAGTATGGACATGTACAGTATGGAGAAGACAAACATAAATACTAGCGAGTAGAGTAGACGAAGTAGATAATATATTTTAACTATTAAGAATTGAAACCAAATTGATTTTTTAAACAAGTAAACCAATTATATCTAATACAGTGTGAATCTGTAATTAATCATAGTGCACTTACTATGTATGACATTTCCGTTCACCTCTATTCTTACTTAGATTCAATTTCTACACTAATCCTTGATTTCTTCTTTGGTGCCAAAAAGAGAGAGAGATATCACTGGACAAATTGACTAAAATTTAACTTTAGTTTTGAATAATTCAGTTTAAGTTTGGTGTTAGGTTTTAAAACCAATTTTGTTAACAATCTATTTTTATAAAAACAATTTGATTCTCAATTTTTATAAGCTAATTTGATTCAAAAACAATTCGGTTGAGTTTAATAGTTTGATTCGGTTTTTTGTTTTTTTTTTACGCCCCTAATCCCATCTCATAATTAGATATCCAAGCATAGTCCTAAAAATGCAAATTCAAGTCTACTATCCTGTCCTCCTTTCACTCCTCTTCCTTGTTTCAATCTATACAACCACATGTCCCCCATGTCGTCTGTCTTGCACTAAAAATTATTAGTATATTCGTATACTTCAGTGCAAAGTCTGTCTGCAAACTTATGACCCTTCACATTTTACATGTTATCCTAAAGACTTACCTGCTCATTACGTAAATGACAAACTGTAAAAAAAGAAGTTTAGACATAACATGTATCTTACTCAAGTGTTGTGAATTCTCATTATAAAAAACTACCAGGATCAATTTCTACAAACACACACCACCAACACTGAAACGGGACTCAATTCTCAAATACTCATTTCTATTATTATATACCAACCTGAGGTCCAGATCACGACGTAGCACAGCCATGACTTCTTTCATGATTTGGCACTCAAATTAAGATCATGCATCATCATTACAAGAATTACAAGGTGAACAATAAAAAAAAATCTAACTTAAAAGAGAAAGAAAAAAATGCCAATGCAGTTAGTCAGAATCTTCATCCTCAAAAGTAGGAATTCTACGAAAGCGGGCCAAGGACCGATCGTGTGGATGCATATTTTTATCTGGCATTATCGATCTCTTTCGCTTGGTTGGAAACCCACATCCAGAAACTGAATCATATAAGCCTCCCATACTCGTCTCTTTTCTAGAGTTGGCACTTTCATCCAGCAAGCTGTAAGATAAATCCCCCATTAACATCGATTAGTCAATTATGAAATGTCACATGATTACATGCTCCAAACAAAATATCCAATGATCAATATGTTTTTTCAATAAAGCCTAATCCCACTATCATAAACTGGCACCCACATGTGTAGTGTTCGTTGACAATGTACAAGCCCACCTTACGTTATGTTGAAATTTAATTTTTTGATATTTATACGAATCACGACAACTAGGATCAAACACAATCTCCTAGATGTAGCAGCTCTAATACTATGTCCAACCCATCTCTCTCAAAAGCTTGAACAGTTGAGTGAAGGCGTATGCATGATTCTTATACCTAACACCCATCATTAGCTTTCCAACAATAGTATGTGTCATGACTTCAAGACTAATTAAAAGAAAAGAATAAATGAACATAAGATCCAAATGACAAGAATTGAACATCAACTTGTCAATCACGTCATTTTTTCTTAAGAGGATAGGCGGTTCATTGGTTGGAAATTTCATGCTTAAGCATTCTACTTAGCATTCAAAATAAATCTGACAGTATTAGTAATTCAATTATAACATTATGGTGCGTAGAACTGGTCAGCAGTCATGGTTCTATGGAACATTAAACTAACCATTGCAGGAAAACAAAAACAAGAGATTAGCAAGAAAACAGAATCCTAAAAATTATTTTTCTTGTCTTTTTTTTTTGTTTGTAAAATAATGCTATTAAAAGAATCACATTAACATACTGTTAAAACAGTTACTAGGAAAATAAGACAAACTGAATACACATGTAAAGAAAGGTTACATGCAAGTTGCAATCAAGAATGGTCATACCGTTGTCGAATTATTTTAAAAGCTTCTTTGGTGGCATATGGCAGCCCGGTCTTTGGATCACGGTACCTATATCAAGAGAGAACTCCATAACAATATTTGAGGTATGGTGGGAATAGACTAAGGAAAACCTTTCTACTACTGATAATCAGTGACAATAACAGCAATACATAAGAGTCCATATTGAGCATGGTGCAATTTTAAAATCAAATAAAGAATCTAGCGGGATTGTAATAAGAGAAACCATAATGCAGCCTTGGAAGGAAATCAAGTCTGGGTAGAGAAGAAAATAGAAAGAAAAAACAACCAGAAATCAAATCTTGTCTAGGAACAAACCCACTGTTAATCCCTGACACGTCTCATTGGCCATTGCTACTCATCTTGTATTATATTAATGTATATAACCCTATATATGGAAAATGATTTCTAAAACATGGTTCTATTAGCATTTTCCCATAAATATTCGATTTGAAGTGACTTTAAAGTCCTCAAACTATTGTACCCATTCGTCTAGGCAGACAGTTTTTGAAGATTAAATCACTTGTAAAGGAAACTGAAAGCCAATGTGCATAAAATAAAATATAATAGGGAAAATAAATAATTATCAAGTAGTTCCAAATTTCACACCGAGTCTCTCTTATTCAAACCAGGGTGGTGAAGAATAAAGCAATAACCACAAAATTGGTAACGAGGCTCTTACTTGGCAGGCAAACCAGTAATCACGCAAACAGGTTGTTCTGGATCTGAAAAGAAAAATAAATAGATCATATAAGTAAAAAAAAACATTGGAAAAAATTGTTATTGAGCTACGTAGAATTTCCTGAAGCTGGATACCTTAAATTCTTCTCAATAGTCTCTCAAATCGTATCACGTTTTTTGTCTCCCCCTACTCATTCGTAAGAGTTTCTATCTTTAACTTCTTCACATGTTATGAAGACGTGTGGTGGTAGTCTAATCTAAGAGTTATCAATCATTATCCATACAGTAGCTATTCTAACGTTTTACCTAACGAAGCCATGTTTTTTTGTGTAGAAGATTTTCCAACTTTCTAACAAACTCACTTTAAGTTTTTAACCCTATCCGTCTTGGTATGTCCACTCATCCCATACTCCATTCCTAATTTTGCAACCTACATTTTATGCTCATGATTGCAGTTTATTTCACAGCATTTCTGATCCATGCATATTTGCAGATCTAACTAGGATTTGGTGAAACTTTCTTTTCAGTGTAATGCGCTTAGAGATCACACAAACACCTGAAATATTTCACTACTTGAACCGTCCAATTTAAATACTATGTGTGACATTATTATCAATCCTTCTGTTCTTTTGTAATATATATCCTAATTATTTAAAGCACTCAGTTGCGGGTCTTCATACTGAATTCTTACTATACTCTCATCCATCCTCCTTTTCCAACACTAATTAAATTTTGCCTTTGAACAACTCAACTGAAATCCCTTGGTCTCCAAAACATTTATGTTCAACTGCATCTTAGCATTTATTATCATGTCATCAGTTTAATACACCAAGACAATACCATCTGAAACAAAGCTTATACCAAGGTCCTTCATTTTGAATATGTCCAGCGACTTTGTCACCCACAATAACAAAAGCTATGGTTCGAATTTAAACCAGGATGCTAACCTGATCTTGTAACTAACTAATGACTAAATTTAATCAGGAAAAGGTCAACTAATAATAAGTAAATCAAATGTATTGTGAAAATCAACACCGTAGCAATTTGTCTAGGAATTTAATTTTGCACATTCTTAGCTTTATGAACAAAGAAACAGAATATACAACATTCTTCAACTTAAAAATGAACCAAATAACAGTGCTAGCATAAGAGGGACGCACATTTTTGAGACTTTGTGGCAATTTCTGAGTGAAATGACGCCCCTTTAGTAAACTCCAAATATGAACAACCTGGAAAAATGAACAGGTTGCAATATGTAAAATGACAACAACCAATATCACCAAACTAAATGCACATGAAATGCAGCATCCAAAGTCAGTATCAATTTGCATTAAAAGAAACCCAACCATTTTGTGAAATGTAGTGTATCTGGGGACCATTAAAGACAGTTTTATGCACAATTGCTCTTCTCTTAACTTCTTCCTCTCTAGCTAAAACTCGCTCCAAATTCCGCAAGTTCATAATTTCTGCAGCGCCAAAAACATAATTGAAACATCTCTTTAGAAATTAAAACAAGTAAGCAAACAAAGAAAGCGATAAGTAAGTAGGCATTAAGTGTTTATATATTGACCTGTTTGAGCAGCTTCTAAAAGCATCTCCTCTTGTGTCATTTTCCTCTCCTCACCTTCTTTCTTTCTTTTGACTGGCTGATCCCAAAAAAAAAAAAAAAAAACACTTTCAGACCATAATTAGGGCCTGTTGGGATAAAGAACTTAGTGTATGTTTTCTAAAGCTACAGCATGTAGCTTCATAAAAACCACAGCTAAATGACCTTGGGAAGCAGAAATTTTATTTCAGCCGCAATTCCAAACAATAGCTTAATCAATCTCAAAACATACACACTTATTATATAAATGCTATATTCCTATATCAAAATATAAAAATAAAGTCAAATTATTTTCATTTGAGCTAACAACTAATTTTATAATCAGGAGAAGTTATGAAAATAAGGTGAAAACAGTTTATAGACTGTCAATGTGATAATTGTTTCCATTAGCTGTCACAAACCGTCTCACTGGTGATTATGTCAAGTAGATAAGTCGAGCCAAAGAGACTCTCACTAAAAAAGTAGTAACATGATTAATTGAAATAAACCCTAATATCAAATAGAGAGATATTGTAGTAGTGGTGGTGACCTTGATGGTTGCTTGAAGAGCAGCGCGAATGGCATCTCTTTCAGCTTGGCGAACAATGACGGAAGTTCTGGTAGACTTCCTAATCATTACCTCCTTTGCATCTTCGTGGTGTTCCTCAGCAACATTAGGTTTGTTGTCATTATCATCCTTGGGAGAATTATCCAAATTAGATAAGATTTTCTTCTTTTTCTTCTTCTTAGCCAGCATTCTCCCAGGAACTATCAGTCGCTTCTTTTTATGCGTTCTTTCATCTGCGTCGTTCTGAGGTTGTTCTTCATCGGGTTCAGGCTCCTAAGAAGATGAAGAAGAACGAAGAGTTAGTTAATTTAATAATTGATTTAAGAATGAGTTTGAAAGAGAGAGAGAGAGAGAGAGAGAGAGAGAGAGAGAGAGAGAGATACGTCTTGGTCGAAGTCGGAGTCGAATTCGTCGGCGATTTCAGCCTCCTCTTGGTAGTTATCATCTTCTTCTTCTTCTTTGAGAGCATCTTGGCTCCAGAACAATTCGTCTTGTTGGATTTCGTCGTCGAGAAGCTTGGAGAGACGTTTGCCCCTGGTGGCTCGAGATGCGCGATCGAGGAGTATAATAGCTGCTCTCCCATCTTGTTCGCCTGAATTCTTCTCCTCCTCCATTTTCCTAACTCACTCTCTTCTTTTTACTCAACCCCCACCTCAAATCTTCTCACCTCGCTCTCACTTTTTCTTTCTTTTTGTTAAGGACTCATTTATTAAGAATTCAAATATTGTTTATAAAAATAACTAAGAATCCAATCTGAAAATATTGTACATGAAAAATTGTGTATCTAATTTTTTTTCTCAAATGTGTATTTCATTTTTTAGAAGTTTAAATTTAGTTTAATTTAATAGAAAATATATTTCATTCTTTAAAAATAAGTAACACATTTGTCAAAAAAAAAAAGAAAAATAAGTTTACAATAAGATTCAATATTTTAATTATAAAAATATTCTAAAATGGATCGTATGCTCCCATAACATAAGGATTTTTTATTGTTTTGAGATGCATTTTAGATAAGTTTACTTCTCTTTAAAGTCGATCAAAGTAGGGATCCCCTCTATTTTTCACTACGTCAATAACTTCCCCTGCTATTAGAATTATTAATATATTTTAGTTATTGACGTCAATAACTCATCTATTTTTTAGTACATCAATAACCAAAATGTATTTCTTAATTTTGTACATAAAGAAAGTCATGAACTATAAATATAAAAATTAAGGGTTAGTAGGAGAAGAGTGATTAGTGATTTATCAAACAAATAAGGGAAGTTTGTGTTTAGTGAGAAAATAAAGAGATTGTTAGATACATTTACATAGACTCTATGGAACATAATAAAATTCACTCCATTAATTTATATTGAATTTTCTCTCATTTTTAAATATCTAAACAGAACTATTTGTGCTTTATTTTTATTTATTAATTTTGCTACTAGTAGTTTGTTTTTTGCTTACGCAGCTCACATCATTGACCTCTTGATTACGCTTATATTCCATGGAGTTCCACCCCTCTGTTTCTTACTGATAACGCACGACCATGAATTTCCATTGATTTTACAATAACAACTTCCAAAAGGAAACTGTGGCGTTTCAACATAGCTATGTATTCCATAGAAATTCATGATGATTCGTCGCTTGTGGAAGAGACTCTTCTTCAGGTTCTCCTTTCTCTCTAACTTTTTTAATCAGCTCTTTCTTCAAATATCATAGCTTTAATACCTTCAAATTTTGTCCTATCCACTTTATTTTCATACGATGATTATTACTTGATTGTTATAATTATCTCAAGCAAATCGAAGTCACTCTACTCACTCATATCATAACTCCATTATCTTTTTCCTCTTGTTCACTTGTTTCATCCTAATTAACTCTCTCATTCTATTACTCAATAATCCCTTTTCCTGTAAACATGATAGTTAAACCATAAATGTTGAAGTTCATATTCAAGATTCAAATGAAAATTCTTGATTCTTTTCTGTATGAATATTTGAGAAATAGTTTGCTCTGTGATGAACAATTGGTTATTTTGTGTCTGAAGGATGAAGAGAGCAGGCAATACACAGGAGATGGATCGGTTGATTTTAAAGGGAGACCTGTTCTCAAGCAGAATACTGGCAATTGGAAAGCTTGTCCATTTATCCTAGGTAAGCTTCTTTTTTCCTTTCATTTATCTTATGTATCAAGTAATGTATGTATGTGTTATAACATTTTTGTGTAATATGAATCACACAGGCAATGAATGTTGCGAACGTTTGGCATACTATGGTATTGCGAAAAATCTTGTTACCTATCTCACCCGCAAACTACATCAAGGAAATGTTTCTGCTGCCAGAAATGTGACCACTTGGCAAGGCACTTGTTATCTTACACCACTCATTGGAGCAGTTCTAGCAGATTCTTACTGGGGGCGATATTGGACAATTGCTGTTTTCTCTGCGATTTATTTCATTGTAATTACTAACTAATAAGGCTTTATTCTATAGTAAAATGATTATCCTGTTTTGAATGTACTATGACCCAAATTTCTTCCTTACATTGCATTGCTTCTACTCCATGTAATTCTCATTTCACTTGAGCACTGAATAAGGTATTTAACTAATAAGGTATTTGCTGCATTCATTTCACTTGAGCACTGAATATAATTCTCATTTCTCAATTAATGCATTCTGCCATTTGAAATTTTATTGGGTAAATATTAGGAACAGTTGAAATTTGTATCAGCGTGTTGGTATTCTTTGTCGTCATTTTTATTTTGTGTATCCTTTGCGTCTATATGCTTTGTTGTTTAGTTATCTTTACTTACACGTTCTAATCTGTAACATGTCTGTTTCATGCAGGGGATGTGCACATTGACTCTTTCTGCATCTGTTCCAGGATTGAAGCCTGCTGAGTGTTTAGGTTCGGTCTGCCCTTCAGCTACTCCTGTACAATATGCTGCCTTCTTCTTTGGTCTCTACCTGATTGCACTTGGGACTGGTGGTATTAAACCATGTGTGTCATCTTTTGGGGCAGATCAGTTTGATGATACCGATCCCCAAGAAAGGATTACAAAGGGATCCTTTTTCAACTGGTTTTACTTTTCTATCAACATAGGAGCCCTTGTATCAAGCACTTTTATTGTATGGATTCAAGAGCATGTGGGTTGGGGTATTGGATTTGGCATTCCTGCTTTATTTATGGGATTAGCTATCGGAAGCTTCTTTTTAGGCACATTTCTCTACAGATTTCAAAAACCAGGGGGAAGTCCTATTACAAGAATGTTCCAGGTTGTGGTAGCATCTTTTCGGAAGCGACATCTGGTTGTCCCTGAGGATAGTAGTCTTTTGAACGAGACACCAGACAAGAGATCTGCAATTCTTGGAAGTCGAAAACTGGAGCATAGTGATGAGCTAAGGTAATTCTCAGAAGATTGAACACTTTCTTTTTATATCTTCTGTTAAGACTTAATTAAGAGGGCTTTATGTTTTCCATTTCTATTTTTTAATGAAGGTGTCTCGACAGAGCAGCTGTAGTGTCTGATGCTGAGAGAAAAAGTGGCGACCATTCTAATTTGTGGAGACTTTGCACTGTGACACAGGTGGAGGAATTGAAAACCTTGATCCGAATGTTACCAATTTGGGCTTCTGGCATCGTTTTTAATTCTGTTTATGCCCAGTTGTCAACATTGTTTGTGGAACAAGGAACTATGATGGAGACAAGTATTGGTTCCTTCAACATTCCTCCTGCATCCCTCTCAAGTTTTGATATAATAAGTGTTATTTTCTGGGTTCCCGTCTACGACAGGATTATAGTTCCCATAGCAAGGAAATTTACGGGCAAAGAAAGGGGCTTTTCAGAGTTGCAAAGAATGGGAATTGGCCTTTTTATTTCAATCCTGTCCATGTTAGCAGCTGCTGTTGTGGAGATTAAGCGTCTGCAGCTTGTACGAGAGCTTGACCTTGTTGATAAACCTGTCGCTGTACCCCTTAGTATATTTTTGCAAATACCTCAGTATTTCTTATTTGGGGCAGCAGAAGTGTTCACAAATGTGGGGCAACTTGAGTTCTTCTATGACCAATCTCCAGATGCCATGCGGAGTTTATCCAGTGCGTTGTCGCTTTTGACTACTTCATTGGGGAATTACTTGAGCTCTCTCATTCTCACTGTCGTAACTTACTTCACGACACAAGGCGGAAATCCTGGGTGGATTCCAGATAACTTGAACAAAGGTCATCTTCATTATTTTTTCTGGCTTTTAGCTGGACTCAGCATCTTAAATCTGTTGGTGTACATAGTTTCTGCCAAAAAGTACAAGCAGAAGAAGGCTTCTTAAGATTTTTCCGGCATTTATTTGGAGTGGAACCATGTTTTGATGTTTCCGTCTATCATTGGTGTGATTGTTCTGTATATAATTTATAGATAGACTTTTCTTTCACTTGCAAAGGAAAAACTGTGTTGCGCCTGATTCTAAATAGTCTCTGTCCCACTTGTGATGCTTTAAAGTTTTGAGATTGCTTGAAATTTTATTACTGCTAATTTATGTCAATTATGGGCAGTTACTAATGTTCACTGTCTCTACATTACAACAATTAAATTTGCAAACTCAAAAAGAGTTGGTGAAAAAAAATATTCTAAGTAATAAATTTAGCAATATTACAAACATGCATATAACCATGATATAGTTCTGTATGTTTTTATTAAATATTTCAAATATCATTGAATGACTTGAGAGAGGGTTGTGATTGTGAAGAGAGAAGCCACATATCAGAGCTATGGCTTCCACAGAGGAAGATTCATTCTTATAGAAGAGCCTCTTTTTCAGGTTTCTGCTCTCCCTCTATACATTGTTATTTATAAATATATTCTTTTTCATTATATAATTTTTTTCAGTTGAACCAGTGAGCTCTTAGGAACAGTTTGATTTTCCCTGGGCGTCAACTTTTTTAATTATGGGAAGTTATTTTGTGATTGTGAATACTGACTGTATACACAAGGGTCAAATATGAGCAGTTTTTGCTTGTTGAAGGGAAGTGAGTTTTTCATTTAATACCGACTATATTCATCTATCTATAATGTATATATTAATTACAGAAAATGCTTTATTTATGGATTTAGCTATGAGAAGTACATATAATTCTCTATGTACTTCTTTTATTTCAAATATCATCAAATGACTTCCCCGAACTTAAATTTAAAGTGCTTGCCACTAGAAGACCAACAAAAAAAAATGCACAAATACAAAATTTTCTTTTAAATACACAATATTTCATCATACTTATTACAACGGAACACAAAAAATAGGGAAATATGGTTAATGATTTGAAAAAATAAAGCAAATTTAGTTAAAGGCTCGAATTTTGTTGGAGTTAGAACAAAAATTAGTTTAATCAAGGCTCCTTATTTTGTTACCAAGAGAAGTAGATAACCATTTATAATTATCTAGGCAGCCATGATTTTCTGACACTTGTTGGATTCTTGAGTTATGATTTCTCTGTGCACCCAATGCAGTGTCAACCAATGACTTCTCGACTTTAATGTTGACAGGAAGTTTATGAAGCTCGTGCAACACATTTTTTTATGTCAAGCGCAAGGCGCTCGGCAAGTGTGCGTGAAAAGTCAGCTCTGATGACCGCACGGAGCACCTTGATGTGATTTGCACCAGGTGGCATTGGATACGCCGGCACAATCCAACCATGGCGCCGCAACATCTCAGATATCTTGAATTCATCATATTGACTTCTGTCCTTGAAAGAAAATGCCACCACAGGAACACCATCGTCTTTTGAGAGTATGTTGAAGTATCCAGTCTCTTCCAAATGTTTCTTCAACACCATTGCATTTTCTCTACAGCCCTCCATTATACTTTGGTACCCCTAGGGAGTCAAATAATAAGAGAATACGCATAGGCAAGTTAGTTAATTAAATTGCCAATTAACGTTTTTCTTAGATATATGGTTTAGCAGAATTTGATATGAAACTTGGAAAAGATTTAATTTGGCATAGTGATTATTATACTATTTTATGGTCAAATGAAAGTTGTGATTGGAAGATTGGTAATTATTTCATTTGTCATAAAATATTTTGATAATGAATAACAGAAGGTGTAAAACTGTAAATCAAACTAAAATAGATTTCTTAGTCTCACCTCTTGACCAAGGCGAATTAGCTGGTAATATTGAGCAATGATCTGACTAGAACCTGCAAGTCAAGTGTCAGTTTTAGGATCTATGATGAGCAAGGTAACTAAATGGTGTAAGCAAAAGTAATCAAGGGTAAACAGACATTATTTTAATCACCTTTCGAAAAATTAAGGGTGAAGGTGGGTTGGTCAGCTCCAAGGTAATTAATGTGAAAGATAAGGTCTTCTGGCAAATCTTCCTTGGTCCTCCATATAACCCAGCCAATTCCAGCATAAACAAGGCCATATTTGTGGCCACTAACATTTATGCTCTTCACTAATGGGAGTCTGAAATCCCATTCTAGTTCTGGATATAGAAAAGGAGCAACAAAGCCACCACTTGCAGCATCAACGTGAATTGGTGTATCCCATCTAAAAAGTGACAAGTACATTGATACAAGGTAAATTAAATTAAGTATAGATTAGAGATATTTGAATCTGTTAAGAGAGTAAATATTGAGTGGCTAATATTACTTACCCAGTTTGCTTGTTTTTTTCTAGCAAAAGGTCATTTAAGAGTTTGACATCTTCAAATTCTCCATTATAAGTTGAACCCAAGATTGCAGCCACACAAATTGTGTTCTCATCCACCATCTCAACAGCCTTGGCAGGGTCCATCACATAGTAACCTTCTCTCACCTTCACTGTCCTCAATTCCACCTCAAAATACCTTGCAAATTTCTCCCAACATACCTATATATAAAAATATACGAAACTCGTATCAGTAATTTTATACCATTAGTTCAATCCACTACCATTGTTGATTTTGACCATCAACAATATCAAGGAATCATCTTTTATGCCAAATTGATTCTCATTTGAGACCATAGAATGAATGAATGAATGAATGAATGAATGAACCAATGTTCAGCAAAAAAAAATAAAAAAATGAATGAATGAACCGATGTATACCTGCACATTGGCACCAGTGACCATGTTGGGCTTATCATAAGGCTTGCCCTCAGCTTTGCGCTTGTTCTGCCACTTCTTCTTGAAGGCAAGTCCTGCCAGCATTATTGCCTCAGATGATCCAACAGTTCCTGCACCAATTGCGTTCTCATTTTCTCCGATCTCAGCATTGAACAAACGCGCTATCATGTTCACACATCGATTCTGTTTCCAAACCAGGTAAAACAAAACATAAGTGAAGTGAGGGAATAAATACCAAAAGACAATATGATTGATCATTTATTTAATTAGTATGACAAGTCATGTGTTTTTAAACTCATTAAATGGCGTGTCAGCATATTTGCATACTTGTGCTGTGTAAAATATTTTTTTAGTAAAACCAGGTAGACAAATTAAGATGGTCATTTTAGAACTCATTTAGTCCAATATAGCTAGCTATTAGAAGAAAATGAGAAGGAGAGGAGATGTACATGAAGATCGGTGGTAGCAGGATACTCATCCATGTTGACATAGTTCTTGTTGATGGATTCCATAATAAGCTTGTTACATTCTTCCTCCATGGTTGTGGTCACAAAGGAAGCCAAGTTCAGCTTTGGATTGGCATCAAGCTGCAACTCATCATGTATATTCTGGTATGCAGCTTCCTTTGGCATTGAGTTCTCTGGTATGCTGAACCTGCACCAACACCAAAACTCTTCATTCATTATTACTTCCCCTCAAAAACAAAACAACATAACATATAAATAAGCTACAAAGGTGGTGATGATAAATAAATATATATTACCTAGGAAGAGAGTCTGTGGCACAACGTGAAGCGAAATTATAGTGAAAAAAAATATCAGACTCGGAAGCATGTAAAAAGCGAAAAGTTGGTAATGTAAGTTTTTTTTTTCTTTTGGTGTTTGTTTGGATGTTTGATTTGATGAAGAATGAGGAGTGTTGAAGACTCATGTTGTGGTATTTACACATGGTGATGGTGGGTGAGAGGAGTTGAATCATTCTTGGCTTTGAAACTTGAAAGAAAGTACTATTTTTAATTTCTTTTCTTTCTTTCTTTTGCTGGTTATTTGAATTTTCTAGATGGCAAAAAGAATGTAAGGAAATTTTTTTGTTTTATTTCTTGTGCAGTGGGTAGGGTACCCCTCTAATTTTACATGTAACACAATTTTGTCAAATTTTGATACCACTTTTGGCATAACGTGAAGCGAAATGATAGTGAAGAAAAAGGTCAGACTCAAAGCATGTAAAGAGCGAAAAGTTGGTGATGTGAGTTTTTCTTTTCTTTTGGTGTTTGTTTGGATGTTTGATTTGATGAAGAATGAGGAAGGTTGAAGACTCATGTTGTGTGGTATTTATACATGGTGATGGTGGCTGAGAGGGTTGAATCGTTCTTGGCTTTGAAACTTGAAAGAAAGTACTATTTTCAATTTTTTTTTTTCTTTCATTTTCTGGTTATTTGAATTTTCTTGATGGCAAAAAGAATGTAAGGAATTTTTTTTGTTTTATTTCTTGTGCAGTGGGTAGGGTACCACTCTAATTTTACTTGTAACACAATTTTATCAGATTTTGACACCACTTTTTGAGCAAAATATATGTCAAATACTTGAATTTGTGTAAGAGAATATAAACTAGATGGAAAATACTATTGGCCAAAGACAAATAAAGACTACTTGGACAATCTCATTCGATGACCCTATTTAATTTGCTATATCTAATTTGACCGACTTTGTTTCAAATTCTTCTTTTTATTTTATATCAAAATAAAATAATTGGTCTAATCTTTTGTTTTTATGCATTCTTTCTCTTTTTTTAGATAGAGATATTTATATAGTTAGATTTGAATATATCATTTGAGAATGACCATTGGTTAAAAGAACTTTAAGACAATAAAAAGAGTGAGTAAGTCTCTACCTCGATAAGATTTAAATTTTCTAAAATGAGTAGCTATAAATTAACAAATTAAATTATTGTCATTGTAACAAATTTATGATTTATTATAATATATTTAACATATTTAATCTTGATTTATTTATCAATAGTTTATATTTCTAATTTTAAAAAAGTGAAATACATCTAATTTATATTTTATTTTTATAAATTAAAAATTTAATCGAGTCAGA
>JBBPBR010000003.1:9887940-9902879 GCA_037974775.1 Cicer pinnatifidum | reverse complement strand
ACATTAAAGATGATAACAAATAGAATTTGAATAAGGTATTAAGATATATTTCCTCATATCTATAGTTTGAAAAAAATACTTATATTCAATCCGTACCTACATCGGTAGCAATTTTATTACTCATACTAATACTTGCATTTATATATATATTAAAGTAAAAGCTTCCCACAATCTTTTATTTATTTAATAATTTAATTTATTATTTATTTTTCTGATTTAATTTAAAATATGCATAAATTTTTTCATTAAAAAATGATCATGTGTTTGTTACAAACCAAAATATTATATTAACTCATACACTATTAAATGGTGCTCTCTTGTCAAAGAAAAATATGAACTGTCACAACTACACAACTACTAAAAGTATGTTTTGGTAACGTAAAAAAGAACAAATAAAGAGACAAAAAAATTCATCGCAACACAGAAGAAAACAGAATAATTTGATTTTTAAGTTTGTACTGGCATGTCAAAAAGACAGAAAATATTATTAGATGATTGTGTAACGAATTTTATGTTATCATCGTGTATAAATTAGTTATAAGAGAGAAGATTATATGCAGATATAAGATATAAGGTTGTATTTGGATATTAGAATACATATACTCATATCCATATCTATTTATTTTTACGGATAATATTAACTCTTATCGGGTTTTTATCATATTTATTATGGGTAGGTTTTGCGATAACCGATAGATACTAATTCAATTGCTATCCCTTTCAAACATTAATGTGTTCATTATTACTAGTGAAAAATACTAACAAAAGTGATATTAATTAAAGGATAAAAGAAGTTAACTTTGCATTAATAAATTGAAAACAAAACTCTAAAATAATTAATTTGATATTAAAAATTGAAAAATAAATAATTTTGAAAGGTGTCTAAGTTTTATTGGACATGTATTGAGTTTAGAAGTGTACCTTATTTAGTAATTTTTGTCCCTCGAAAACGTTGACAAGAAGGTCGAAAGTGCGGTGAAGACAAAGAAGTTGTAGTTCGAAGTGTTTGAGAAGGCAATTTGAAGTGAAGTTAAACGGGGCAAGTTATATTTATATTTTATTTTCCAATCCAATAATTAATGAATATTTCTTGTGTGAATTTCGAGAACAATCGAAGATGAAGATTCTTTATTCTCCAAATAACTCGTCACGCTTGCACTACTTGTAACTAACTCTCCAAAGGCATGTGTTCTGTTAACGACGACCTTCCTCAACTCGAACTAGGCCTTCTTCAGGTTCTCTTCTCCTTCCCAATTCCTTCTCATAAACATAACACATACTCACTTTAATATTCTTTTTTTTATTTTTTCTTTTTAATTTCAACTGTTTAATCCGTTTCATTTGTCATATTAATACTATAATATCATAACAGTCTTCTAAGAACAATCAATCAACCGTTTTTCAGTTTATTCATTCTCTATTTTTAAGTTGTTCATTAGACATGAGAATATATATACATATATATAAATATTTATTTTAAGTTAGTTTTATATGAATTAGAAAGTATATCACTCACTTACAAGTCACAACGGATGCTTGGCATAACATAATAATAGTATTAGTGCCAATTAGTTGTTGTTGTTTGATATTAGAATATAATTACTTAATTAAGTTGTTTATCCAAACATAGCTTTAACTCTTAAGAAAGGATTTGGATTCTCTATTGTTGCAATTCCAGCTGTCAATGATCGCGGCAGATGGATGAAGATGATTCATATTTTTAGTTGTTTGGTGAAGTCAAAATACGAGTCAGCTGATCTTTCGTCAAACAGTCTATATCTGTTTTCTGTAGCAACTGTATGTCATGAAATCCGGGTCCTTAAAAATTGGTTATTTACTTTGTGATAAAGTTATTTGTTTTAATTCTTAAGGGTGAAGGAAGCCAACAATACACAGGAGATGGCTCTGTTGACTTTAGAGGGAGGCCTGCTATTAAGCACAATACTGGCAATTGGAGGGCTTGTCCATTTATTCTAGGTATGCTTTTTTACATTGCCCTAATGTTTTAAATGATCCATTTTCTTTAGTATCATATTCGTGTATATAAATGACAGGCAATGAATGCTGTGAACGTTTGGCTTTCTTTGGCATTGCAACAAACCTTGTTACGTATCTTACCACCAAACTACATGAAGGAAATGCCTCTGCTGCTAGAAATATCAGCATCTGGCAAGGAACTTGCTATCTTACACCACTCATTGGAGCTGTTCTTGCAGATGGTTACTGGGGACGATACTGGACAATTGCTGTTTTCTCTATGATTTATTTTGTTGTAATACACTATACATTTCTTCTCCTACTTAATAATTTTTTGATACATTTCTCTCTTGACACTCATTATAAAAAGGAGTTCATATCTTCTGCTAGGGTTTCTTTTGTCTAGTACTACATCAATCATGAGAGATGAACAATATGGGGATATGATTCTTGCCCTATTTTGTTTTGGATAGGATATATAGTATAACTGACTGCATAAAGGTTATCGGTATCTTACGATACACGTGAGTTGTTTCTCGATTCAGTACAAAATTGAATCCAATCGATACAAATCCCTAGTGGGTTTCTATATTAGTTTGGACATGAATCTCATATTGAATCCTTACACTTAATCAACCTCTTTTTTTTTTTGTCAACTCTGAATAGTCAGCTTCTTTTGTTGTCATTTGATTTATAACTTGAGTATAAATTATGTTGAGATTTGTATATTTAGCTTATGATTTATCTGTCACATGTTTTTACTTATTAATATCATACTTTTATTAGTAGTATCTTACGATTCATAACCAGATTTGATTTACGACTCAGAAAATAGTTATTCCATTTCACCAAATGAATCTCGATTTGATAACTGTGATTGCATATATGCCTTGGTGTATAATTGTTTTTACATGTTTTAATATTTGATACTGATATGTCTGTTTCTTGCAGGGGATGTGTATCTTGACTCTTTCTGCATCTGTTCCAGCGTTGAAGCCACTTGAGTGTTTGGATTCGGTATGTCCTCCGGCTACTCCTACACAATATACTGTGTTCTACTTTGGTCTCTATGTAATTGCACTAGGGACTGGTGGTGTAAAAGCATGTGTGCTGTCTTTTGGGGCAGATCAGTTTGATGATACTGATTCCAAGGAAAAGGCCAAGAAGGCTTCCTTTTTCAACTGGTATTACTTTTCTATTGACCTTGGTGCCATTGCATCATGCAGCTTCATTGTGTGGGTTCAAGATAATGCAGGGTGGGGTCTTGGATTTGGCATTCCTGCTTTATTTATGGGGTTAGCCATTGGAAGTTTCTTTTTAGGCACCTCTCTCTACAGGTTTCAAAAACCAAGGGGTAGCCCTATTACAAGAATGTGTCAGGTTGTCCTAGCGTCTGTTCGGAAGAAGAATCTGGTTGTGCCTGAGGACAGTAGTCTCCTGTATGAGATGCCAGACAAGAAATCTGGAACTGAAGGAAGTCGCAAGCTGATGCATAGAGATGATCTGAGGTAATGTTTTTACTTTGAGTTTTCTTTTCTGCTCTAGTGTTATTGGCTTTAATCATTGTTTCCATATAGGCAAGGAGTGTCTTGTATATGTTGAACTTTTATCTAATATTCTTGTTGCTTTGCAATTTGTTAGATACCAAATGTGTAATTGGTTGTTTAGGGGAAATTGTGAGATATGAGCTATGCTGCAATGTTATAGGACTTGTTTATGTTTGGGTGTAATTTGGAAGCTACAGATTAGCCAGAATTTTATGCCTTGTTTTCGGCAAACCAAAATAGGGTTGAAAGGATAGGATAACTGATATTATCCAAATATATGTACATATATGTGCGTGTGATGTTTGGAACACATAATGGATTGCAGGGCACTATCCAATTTTTCCCCTTTCTCAGCTAATTTTATCTGATCCCCTCCAAGAAATAACACTGTTCAAAGTCTTCCTCTAAGGCTGAGTATATGGCTCTCACTTCCACCGGCTATGAACTGTAGTGGCAAACTTTCCTCTTTTGGGACCTTTGTGTTCCATTTGTCTCACCTTCTCATTTGCTGCAATAGTCAATCTGCTCAGCACATTATTGCGAATCTAAGCTTTTATGTACGCACAAAGCACATCAAGATAGTTTGTCATATTGTCTGCGTAAATATTGAAGCTTGCCTTTTCCACCTACATTCGTGATCAACTCAGGGATATCCGGACCAAGCTTCTTGATTTTGCCCCTTTTCATCAGCTTTTTTCCAAGGTCAGTGCTTATCAGATGATATTTCCTCAGGATCGGATGCACTACAGTGAGTACTGCATCATGTATTTATTTCAGCTGTAATTAGTCAAACAACTACTTATAGAGCTGGTTATAGTTTGTTACACTTGGAACACAGATTAGTTAGAGTCTCTGTTGGAATCACATGTATTTTAGCCATCCCCATACACTTCTCCATTTCAAACAGACAATAAAGATTCATAATTCTGCTATTAATCATCAACCCATCACCTTCCTCACATCTCCAAAGGTCTATGGTTGAATTTTATTATCATGGGTTTGTAGAAGAGGACAAATTACTTTGTATTACACACACACACACTGCAAAATTCATATTCAAATTTATGTAGCCATTAACAAATGTATGTGCTATCAAATATTTTTTTAATGTTTGTTTCCTACTAATAATCCATTGAGAATGCTTTCAACTATGACCTTCTAAAACTCCTTTTTTTTCCTTGGTGTTTAAATAAAGGTATTTTGATAGAGCAGCTGTAGTGTCGGATTCAGAGAACAGAAGTGGTGAATATTCTAATCCATGGAGGCTTTGCACCGTGACACAGGTGGAGGAATTGAAAATCTTGATTCGCATGTTGCCAATTTGGGCTACTGGAATAATTTATTCTGCCGTCTATGCCCAGATGTCAACATTGTTTGTGGAGCAAGGAGCTATGATGGACACTAGTATTGATTCCTTCAAATTATCCCCGGCTTCCCTCTCAACCTTTGATGTGGTAAGTGTTGTTTTGTGGGTCCCCGTCTACGACAAGATACTTGTTCCTATTGCAAGGAAATTTACAAACAAGAAAAGGGGCTTTTCCGTGTTTCAAAGAATAGGAATTGGCCATTTTATTTCTGGGCTGTGCATGGTATCAGCTGCTATTGTGGAGATTAAGCGTCTGCAGCTTGCTAGAGAGCTTGATCTTGTTGATAAACCTGTGGCCGTACCCCTTAGTGTATTCTGGCAAATACCTCAATATTTCTTAATAGGTGCGTCGGAGGTATTCACATTCATTGGTCAGCTTGAGTTCTTCTATAATGAATCATCAGATGGTATGCGGACTTTATGCAGCGCACTACCGCTCCTGAATTTTTCGTTGGGGAATTACCTGAGCTCTTTCATTGTTACTATGGTAACTTACTTCACTACACAAGGGGGAAGGCCTGGATGGATTCCAAATAACTTGAACAATGGACATCTCGATTACTTTTTTCTACTCTTATCTGGACTTACCTTATTAAATATGTTGGTGTTCATACTTGCTGCCAAAATGTACAAGCAGAAGAAGGTTTCTTAAGATTTTTCAAGCTTTTATTGCTCTTTGGACTTTGGAGTGGAAGCATGTTCTGATATTTCCTTCTTTCATTGTGAATACTGTTCTGTATGTTAAATATATATGCTAATTGTTAATTGAGTTTGGGAAGGTGGATGAAAGGGTGGATAGTATGGGTTTTTGGAGATAATTATTTTAATGGGAGAAGAGCTTAGTGAGCAATATGCTTAGTACTCTCAGCTGTGCAACTATAGTAGAAAATCAGTGGCTGGCAGTGAAAGGCAGATTCTTTTGAGTAAAATAAACTTATATAAGCTCATTCAGTGGCACGATGATCAAGCAGACAGGAAGTTATTCAAAAAATTATGGTTCAGTTTAGCTCCTCAAAAATTCATACGTTTGGTTGGAAAGTAATAATTATTGATAATTGTTGGCTCAAAATAATCAACTGATGTGTGTTTTATTAGAGCGATGTTGAAATTCACAGATAATTTACTTTTTACTTGTAATATGTCATTGCATTTGGCAAAAATGTTATTTGTGAGTGTAAACACAGTTATGCCACCTAATGGCAGAAGCCATTTCTGGTGTAACTTACGATTGGTGGAAAGAAGTATATAAGGAATTCGGAAAAATCATGTAGCTCTGCCTCATAAGGTCCATATGAATGTATAGAAACCAGATTTGTATCCGTTCCATACAACTAAATTCAGTTGAAGTGGTATAAGTGATCATATCTTGTTTTATGTATGTCTTCTTGGTTGTGGCTCAGAGTTGGAGCCTCAATTATTTCTTTCTATGAGTGATGAATGATGATCATATCTTGTTTTATAGAGTTGGTGATGATTCAATTATCCCATCCTAATTAAGTAATTACAAAGAAATAAAATATGAATTAAAAAGTGGACACAAATCAAATCTTAAAGCTTATATAATAAATTTTATAGTATCATCAAGCAGTTAGAATGATTAAGGTAATAATAAATATTTGTATTTATTGATTCCAATTTATACAATATAGCTAGTTGTCTCTGACTCATTGTCTTCACTCTTCAGCCACGTTTATTGTGGAGTGTCAGCAACTATTGAACCAATCATTGAGGCCTTATAAGCACTGTTCTGTTCTAAATATGTCTTTAGCTGCTAAAAGTAAAAAGTAATACTAAATGAAACTCAGCATCAATATCATGCAAGATTCTCTTCTATGCTTTAGTATCACTCACTATGTGGCTGTGGCAAGTTGACAGTTCATATACTATTGATTATCTTTATTTTAGTCCATAAAATATGAAGTGAAAAGCACTCCCAACTCCTTTTCAAACTCACAAAAGGGAAATTTCAGAATGGTGGGTATCAAATTTTTACCTACCATTCTATGTAAGCATTATAATTATAAAAATAGCATGGAACATTAAAATTAGCCCCATCAATTTGAGACAGTAGATACTAAGAATGGAACATTTAGAGGAACCTAACAGATTACTTCTGGAAGATGGTCTTCTGCAGGTTCCTACTTAGCCTAACATCTTTACATCATGTAGCATGTAATTTGTTTCAATCTTCACACGAGTAGTAACTAATTTGTAGTGTTGTAATGATTTCAATATGATTTTAGTCTCTGTAATTATAATATTTTTTTATTTTAACCCCTGTAAGTTTTTTGGTTTAGATTCAGTTTCTACAAATTCCAAAACTGTTACTTTTAGTCCTTGTCGTCAACTTATTGGGCCATGTGTTATGGTTTTATTGGACCATGTATGACGTCAGAGACTAAAAGCAACAATTTTTGCATTTGTAACTGAATCAAAACAAAAAAAAACTTAAAGAGAGTAAAACCAAAAACATTATAATTAAAGGAACTAAAATCATATTTAAATCTAAGCTTAATTGCAGTTTTAGTCTCTCAATTTTCACCTATTAACATTTAGGCTGTTATTTATTTTTATCTCTTTGCAGTCTGAAGACAGTCTTCACACAGGAGATAGGTCAGTTAACATAAAGGGAGAGCTTGCTGTCAAGTGTGAAACTGGGACATGGAAAGCATGCCCCTTTATTTTAGGTAATCATCTGTTCTATGTGTTGCTCTTGTGACATGTAACAACCAACAGTGTTTTTTTGTTTTGTTTCACTATGACATTTCAGTATCTGATACAGGTACTTTCTTTTGTGAACGTTTGGCATATTATGGGATTGCTACAAATCTTGTCACTTATCTCACCACCAAACTACATCAAGGACTTGTTTCAGCCGCAAAAAATGTTACCGCTTTTCAAGGAACGTGCTATCTTACACCTCTCGTTGGATCCTTCTTCGCCGATGCTTACTTGGGAAGATACCGGACAATTGCAGTGTTCTACGGAATCTATCTCATTGTAAAATTTAAAATTATGATTTGTGATTTTTAAAGATTGTTTAATTTTCTATATCATTGCTATCTAAAACTATGCATACTAAAATGTGCTAATGGTTTATTCACATTTTAACATGCAATGGAACAAATTGAGGTGGAATATTAGGCCTTGTTTTGAGCTCTATTAGACTATATAAATCATGGACTTATAAGTTTTTATCTGTGTTATTTGTTTATTTGTGTCTTCCTTTATACACAATAGTATTTTTAGGTGATAATTAATTTTTGCAGGGAATCTGCATATTGATTCTTTCAGCAATTATTCCGGCATTGAAGCCAATGGAATGTGTGAGTTCTGTATGTCCATCAGCAACTTTACCTCAAAGTTCTGTGTTCTTCATTGGACTCTTTTTAGTTGCCCTAGGGACTGGTGGAATCAAGCCATGTATTTGGCCTTTTGGGGCAGACCAGTTTGATGATACAGATCATAGGGAAAGAGCAAGTAAAGGATCATTCTTCAATTGGAATTATTTCACTAGTAACATTGGTGCGCTTTTATCAGTCACTATATTGGTATGGACTGAAGAAAATCTTGGTTGGGGCCTTGGATATGGAGTTTCTGCATTGTTTGTTGGTATTGCAATCCTAATTTTCTTTCTAGGTACACCAATTTATAGATGTCAAAGGCCAAGGGGAAGTCCTCTTACAAGAATTTTCCAGGTGATTTCTGCTGCTTTTTTCAAGAAGAATTTGGAGGTTCCACAAGACAGTTGTCTCCTCTTTGAAATAGCAGTGAGGAATTCCTCCATAGAAGGAAGTCCTAGACTAGAGCATAGTGATGGATTGAGGTATCTCATAGCTGCTCAATGCATAGATAATATTGTTTGCTTAATATGTATAAAAGAAAAGGGAAGGTGCACTGTTAATGTAAGCTAGTTTTACACTGACATCCAATGAAAATTCAGTATTTTGCAGTTACTTTTGAACTGTTGGCACAAAGTAAACTTACGTGGCAATATCACGACTACGAGTTCTCATTGCATGTTTGTGTAAAATTATTTAAACTGACATTGCATCTCCATTAAACTCTATGTATAATGTATCTAAAATATTTGTCAAGGGAGATGCTTTTTTAGAAAATGTGCTAAGCTCGACTTTGTCCAGGTTCCTCGATAAAGCAGCAGTGATATCGGATGCAGAAAAAGAGTGCGGCGAAGCGACTAGTTCATGGAGGCTTTGTACAGTCACACAAGTGGAAGAGTTAAAGATTTTGATCCGAATTTTTCCAATCTGGGCATCAGGAATCATCTTCTCTTCTGTTTATGCACAAATGTCTTCATTGTTTGTTGAACAAGGCAAAATGATGGACACAACTATTTCTTCTTTGAAAATTCCTGCAGCCTCTCTTTCAACTTTTGACATCATAGCTGTCATTATTTGGGTTCCAATTTATGATAAAGCGATTGTTCCAATAGCAAGAAAATTCACTAACAAAGTAAGAGGCTTCTCAGAATTGCAAAGAATGGGAATTGGCCTTTTACTCTCCATTATTTGCATGTCATCTGCTGCATTAGTAGAGAGCAAGAGATTGCAAATAGCAAAAGAATTCGATTTGATAGAAGAAAATGTCCCTGTACCATTTAGTATATTATGGCAGATACCTCAATATTTCTTGCTTGGTGCTGCTGAGGTATTCACTTTTGTTGGACAGCATGAGTTTTTCTATGAACAAGCGCCGGACGGCATGCGCAGTTTCTGCAGTGCATTGGCACTTTTAACAAATTCTGTGGGAAATTATCTGAGCTCTTTGATTCTCACTATTGTTGATTACATCACAACAGAAGATGGAAAATGTGGATGGATAACAAATAATTTAAATGAGGGTCATCTTGATTATTTTTTCTGGCTTCTAGCTGGACTTAGTTTGTTAAATATGTTGGTGTACATTTTTTATGCGAGACAGTACAAACAAAAGGTTTGTCATTTCATTTGAGTCTTCCTTAAGTGAAGTGTTAGTGACTGTAAGTAGAATTCTTGTAGTAATTATTTTTTTGACCAAATTTTGGTGTCGAGTTCCAAAATGTAGCATATAAAAGTTAAACAAATAAAGAAGTGGATCAAAATTAAAGGCATATTGGGAAAATATAAAGGATACCATGTAAAAGAGATTAAGAACTTGTATGATCTATTTATTTGCAGCTATAATCAACCATAAATGTTACATGTCTCTCAACTTGGTTTAATATTAGAATATTTGGTTATTGTGACGACATTAGTCTTGGAAGATTTATTTGAGTGAATGAAGTCCCTCCGCAAAGCTCATATTTCTGCAAGTGATTCATTATCGAGTCATGTCATGTAATAATATCTCAAAATATGTGAGCCATATAGGTATGTATGTATACTTATCTAGAACATATACAACTTTGCCCTTAGAAAATAAACTATATATTTGAGATAAGTATACATACATACCAAAATTGTGGGAATAAAAAAGAAGAAAATTAATTTTAATTCTACCTCTACACTTTGATATTATATCCACATGATTACGGTTAGTATGTGAAATGATAAAAATACCCCTTAATATTTTAAAATTATATTTTGTCATTTGAAAATTATTAAAACCTGTGAATTGTAAATTTTAATTTTTTATTTATTTATTATACTAGATGGGAGTAGAGACTCCTATAATATCAACAAAAACAACTTTCTCTAAATGCACTAATGGTTGATCCAAAATCATTAATCCATCATCAGACTCACACTCCAAACTAGTTAGGTCATCTGCAACGCTATTAGCTTCTCAATACATATGTTGAATGCACATGTTCCAATCGACCAAGAGAAGTTGGCGAATTTTCTTCATGAAGCTGCTTGATCCTCTCGCACTTCCAATAACATATACTTTCAACGTGTTCACTACCACCAAATAATTTAACTGAACCTCTATATTAGTAAACCACTTCGCTTGAGCCAACTATAACCCTTCAAGCGTCTCAAAAGCTCTGTCATATAAATATTAAAATCACAGTGGACTATATTAACTACACATTATAACTTCTAAATATACGGTCAGAGACGTCTAAACTTACAATAATAATATACAAACACCAAATTAAACATATACTTTTTTTTTTCAAGAAAATCAATCATAGACTTAATGTTTGCAGTTGGTCGTAAAAATTATATTGACCTTTTTTAAGGGTGAATACGAAAATCTTGAAAAAGATAAATTGAAGGGCTTAATTAAAACTAATTTATAAGGATACAATCTAAATTGTAGGGGTATAATTAACAATTAAAAAAAGAAGAAAAAAAAAAGACATGTATTATAATTGGAAGCCCAACCCACTTGGTTCTGAACCACTAAAACCCTAAAACAACAAAAGTGGCGTCCCTGCAAGAAGCAAGAAGCAACACCTGATTCATTCATTTGTGTAGAAGAAATAAAAAATGTCATTGAATACTTCAAATTCCGTTTTGAAGGTTGAACATATTCAAGGTAGAGGAAGAGCAATCATCGCATCTCAACCTCTCAAAGCTGGCCAAATCATCCTCATCGATTCTCCAATCCTCCTCTACCCTGCTTCCCCCTTCCCTTCTTCCTTCTGTCACCACTGCTTCAAATCCTCACCTTCACTTCTTTCTTGCCCTAATTGTAACTACCACCGCTTTTGCAATTCAACTTGTCTCTCAAACGCTCTCAACTCCTCTCATTCTAATTGGATTTGCAATGCACTATCACAACTCCAACGTAATCCTCTTCTCCTTCAACAACCTCTCGAACGACAACTCCAAGCTCGTTTTCTTATCGCAGCTTACAATCTTGCTATTAACACCCCCTCTAATTTTCAAATTTTGTTATCTCTTCAAGGTTCTGAGAACAATGATGATGCAACTATTGCTTCGGCTCACTTCCTACACCCCCTTATTTCATCTTTCTTTTCGCACCCCCATACTGAATTGTTCACTTTACAATTAACTTCTTCGCTTCTTGCAAAGGATAAACTCAATGCTTTTGGTTTAATGCATCCTTTCTCTGAAAATGATGAACTTAGGTCTGTTAGAGCTTATGGTATTTACCCTAATGCTTCATTTTTTAACCACGATTGTCTTCCTAATGCTTGTAGATTTGATTATGTTGATGTGAACCCGAATGATGATCGGGCATTTGGATGTAATAATACTGATATTATTATTAGGATGATTCATGATGTTCCTCAAGGTAGGGAGATTTGTTTGAGTTATTTTCCTGTCAATGAAAACTATTCTAGTAGGCAGAAGAGATTGTTGGAAGACTACGGTTTCCCATGTAATTGTGATCGATGTAATGTGGAATCGAATTGGTCGGATAATGAGAGTGTGGAAGAAAATGGTGAGGAGGATGAACAAGAGGTTATGGTTATGGATGATGAGGAGGAGGAGGAAGAGCAATGTGAAAATATGGAACCATCAGAAACTGATAATAATGATTTTCCACATGCTTATTTTTTTTTGAAATACATGTGTGATAGAACTAATTGTTGGGGAACTTTAGCTCCTTTACCACCAAAGGGTGATACAGTATCTAATCTCATGGAATGTAATGTTTGTGGTAAATTGAAGAGTGATGATGATAATGATAAAGGGCTAGAAGGTGAAGTTCCTATGGAAGATTGAGCTCTTAGGATGCCATTTTTGTGAGTCCTGCATTCTTCTAAATGATTTACATTAATTTATTTTTATTTAATTCATTCTCATTGCAGCATCTTTTTGTCATTTCAACAAATCTGCATTGGCCTGCTCTTAAACTATTGGGTTATTATTGTTGTGATTGTATGCTTACACATGTTTTTTGTTAATAATTCAGTAGAGCGGGTGCCTCTATTTTAGTATTTGGGATTGTTTTGCTATACATACATACATGTATACTGATAAGGTTATTTAAATTTTCCAAACAATGACTGATAGTAAAGGTTTAAGATGTCTCTGCAAACGGCATCGCAGCCGCAGTTGCGACTACATATTTTTCCGCAATATCATAGTTCGGAGTGTAACTGCAACAACAATTTAGAACTATAAACGTTAGACTTCAGAGGATATAAATCCTAAATTTGTTGGCATTAGAGGATCTAAATCCTGAACTTTTTGCAGTGTGTATTCAAGTGAATAATTGTTAGGTTTTCTTGCTGTTGCAGAAAATATATGGAACTGTTAAATAGCAGCTATAGCCGCACTACAATGCTATAGACTAGTGAAATTTGTATAGATAATTGCTATTGTTTCGCAATACGCCATTTAGTATAGAATATTGTCAAATAGTAGCTATATTGTGGTATAACATTATGTTAAAGTCATATCTTAAGTAAAAGGTAATGTGTGATGCTTAACCAATAATCGTAATAACAAGAGTAGGAATGACGAAATACATGCCATGGCGAAAAAGAAATGTATGTTGAATAGTTCGCTAATTGAATTTCAGTAAGCGATTCAAATGGAAAGGTGTCTGTTTTTTCAGGAAGTGGCTTATTTATCACACCTATCAACCCATTTTCATTATCTGCTATCTTTAGAATTTCGAAATGTATCACTAAACTTTCTACTTCTCTAATATTGCTGATGCCCTCGTATTCTTTTGAATTTGATTAGTGTTCCATTACTTGTTTTGGTTCGATTACGTCTATAATTCACCATTTTGTCTAATTGGGCTATCGGGTTATGTACAGGAAGTTTGCATGCAAATGGAGGGAATTCATCCTAGAATTTCTGCATATTGCACAGACAAATGCTTAAAGCTCAGGAATCAAATGATACTTTTATTTATGTTGTCTTAGAGTGTAATGGTATGTCCTATGTTGTGGTTTGTTGCTTTATTTGAAATTCTGCTTTAAAATTCCCGGCAAAACTTAGGATCTCCATTTTTTAAATATTCTTTTGGATAAACAATGATCTCTTGGTTGAGGGCTATGTGTTTTGCAGTGTTTATTTTTTATATTATTTTTGTAATAATTTAAATAAATTAATTTGTCAAGAAAATGGACAAATAATTCAATATAACTCAAACAAGGGTTGGTACATCTTGTTGGACTTCCGTTTGCCCCAACTGTCCTATGTGGGTTTGATTCTGGAGTTCTATTGTTAAATTATTAAATCATACTTAAATTTCATCTTAAATTCTTGCTAATCTTACATGCGGTGTCTCTATTTTTTATATAAAAAATTAATTATGTGGATAAATGAGATATTAAAGCTTCTATAGTTTTTGACCGAAGAAAAAAAAGATTCTATAGTGGACACTTGCATGTCTTTGGCAAAGTTTAGTGAATATGTGCTTTTTTTTCCTTTTGAATTTAAATTTTATAATTTCTTCTTTCAAAAATCGCATTAAGATGTTCAAATTTTAAAGGGAAATACATCCTTATGCATCAATCAAACCTTAAAGTGTAATCCGATCAACACTATTTATATACTTTAGATTAGACGAAATAATTGTGTATGTTCTGTTGAAGCAAGATGAAACCCAATGGAAAAGTTGTATGGTTCTGTTTAAATTAGTGAGAGAAGTATCTAAAACAGTGAAACCCAATTTTCACAAGAACTTGGTGAAAAATCAACATTAATCATACCTGCCACAAGGACAATCATCAGCACTTACCAACCTCATTTAAATTCCAAATACACATTGACTATTGGCTTAATAGAATTTCCAAAAAACACACCATTCTACATTAATACAAAGCAACTTACCAGCTAAGAAATAGCTTTACTTTAATGATATCAAAACTTTTATATATTTAATTTTGGGATCAATGCTTATATATCTTGACCTATCATTTCTATGTTACTATTAGGTCAAAAACTTTATCTCAAAAATTAAATTGAGATGTACATGCATTTGTTAATTTGAAAGAGTTGTTCCAAAAAGAAAAGGTTTTAAAATCATGCCATTATGTATTCAATAAGTCCTAGAATGCTATTCAGGTATTTTTTAGCCGTAGATTCAATGTCTATTTTTTTTTTATCCCTAAACTAAATTATTAGAGTTTTAGTCTTTGTATTTTATGAATTCGTAGTATTTTTTGACATAAT
>JBBPBR010000003.1:9842476-9862902 GCA_037974775.1 Cicer pinnatifidum | reverse complement strand
AAATTCATTAATTAAGTCATCATATTAAATTATCTCCTAAAAATTATTCTTTATTGTTATTGATGCTAATTTATTAGGTATTTAAAAATTAAAATAAATTTATAATTTTTTTGAATATTTTTACTGAACAAAAAACACACCAAGTTTATTTATAATCAATTCGTCTTCTAGACTTAAAGTGGAATCATGAAATGATGTATTGCTAAAAACAAAAACTTTTACTACCTTTGCAATTTTATTTGATTCAAAATAATTAGTCTTTACGTGATGCGCATAAATACCATATTTATAGACAGATACATGTGACTTGACTTTGAATTTTTGCTGCTAAAAAATCAAGAAAATGCTACATTTACAGATTATATATCGATATATTAATATCGAGTAGAAAAAAATTAGACACAGTTCCAATTTAAATAATTAATTTACCATTTTACAAATTTAAAAACTAAAGTTTAATCTAATATTACAATTCAATAACTAAAAGAATATAAAGCGCTAACAAATTTGTTTCAAAAAAAAATTCACTAAACAAACGTCTAAAAAATATTTATTAATATTTCCCAAACTAAAATACCTATTTAAGAAACAAAGTCAAAACATTGAAATTTGAGCGGTTAGATCTACATCCGATCCAACTATCCACGTGTCACTAAAACAAAATATTCCAAGTAAAGGTAAAATTCTGTCCTTTAATTGTTCTTTCTTTCCCTTCTTATTTAATCTGTCAACTATATAAGTATAATGAATAGAATTTTTTTTGTTATTAATCCATTACATTAATTTCTCAATTACTTTAAAAATAAGAGAAAATAATAGTCATATATTAACTTGACGAATTAAAAATATATTACGGACTACATATTAAATTGTATGATTTAAAAGAGAAGAAGTACAATAGAAGAATAGTTTAGAAATAAAATTAAGAATTAATTAAAACTTTTAAAGATTTTCTTTGGGCCTCCACAATAAATAAACAAATATCTTTAACAAGTATTTTAAAGAATGTCATTGAACAACTTAAAAATGAAATAATACTTTGAAATATATGTAATTAATATTGTTTAACAAATTAGCGTGTTAGTATTACCTATAAATAAAATAGAGAAGTGAGAAAGGTTAGTCAACGAATACTAAATATTTGTCGTTGGTGAACGTGATGAATTAATGAAGACAAAAAGATCAAAATCAGTGACGCAACTGAACTCTGCATTTCACTTCAGATAGATTCAAACATTTTGATTTTGAATGGCGGTGTTAACGGAATCACTGCTTACATACAGAATCATGGAGGAGGAGGAACAATTACCACTTTCCTTTTCCTTTTCCGTTTCTGATCCTTCTCCTTCTCCGGAGAAGCATTTGAATCCATCAGATGCAGTTATCTTCTTTGGTCTCAGTCTTGCTCTCGGTATTGCTTCCAGACACCTATTACGTGGGACCAGACTTCCTTACACTGTTGCTTTGCTCATCCTTGGCATTGTCCTTGGATCCTTAGGTTCTAAATTATTTCCCCCTTTTTTCATTTATTATTATTTACTTTATTATACCACTTGTGAATACTATCACTTATATCAGCCTTTGAGTTGATTTCTCCGCCTCATAATAATGATTGATCAGAGAACCTTAATCAGAATTTATTCTAGTACATAAATTGTGATTATAGCTTTTTTTTTTTGGGTTTCAGGATGTTTGTGGAAAAGTTGACTTAGTAACTTTTCGATAAACAACTTATTCAGAATTTTAAGTACTTAAAATTGTTTCTATAATTGATTTGAGGAGAGAACCAAGGAAAAACTTTCTATATGTGTGTGTGTAAAATGATATAGAATACTGTAAGGAGTTTATGGAAATAAGCTGGAAAATTTATTTTCATACGTCTTTCCAAATACTTATGTCATATGATAAGTCTAAATAAGCTTTTACAAGCGTCCTTTTACTTTGTTCTTGAGGTGTCAGTTTACTTGTAAGAGCTTGATCTTATTATACTTTTAAGGGACATAGATTGGATCAACCATTTTATTGTAGCGTCCAAAAAGACAAATACTGGAAACGGAAAATAATTTGATTGTTTAGTAGTTTATATTTATTAAAAGGGAAGTAAGCAGATTGTCGTGCAAATTTCATATTTTACTTATTTGTAATTTTAATTTTTTTGTTATAATTCTTTACTCTGTTCATTTTCATTTTGTATGTATATCTAGAGTGCAAGGGCTAAGAGGGTCTTCTCTGTGTGTTCATAGGAAGTCTTCTTCTGAATCTGAACTGTTGAGTAAAAAGTATTTTAAGTTCCAACCAACTAACGTACCTAAAACACTGGAAAGTTTAATACATGACATATTAGAATTCAAATAAATAAATTATGAAAAAAAAGAATTCAAATAAATAAATAGATAAATTAAAAATTGTAATTGCATTGAGGACATAAATTCAGATGTATTGCTAGTTGCTGAAGTGACAGTGGCGTAAATAAGATTAATGGCAGAAAACTCAATTCCACTTTTCTAGTAACATATATTGAGACAATTTTTATTTGAAAGAGTTAGTTTTATTTGTATCAATACTGACCAATTAAGTGATTTTCAGAGAAACCTTTTGTAATTTATAACTGTCGGAAAGTCGGCTTATTTGTGACATTTTTGGACTGCCATCACAGCAACCACCAACACCTCCATTGTACTGGGTGTGATGGGTGTGCTTAGTCCCACATATATAGCTCAAGTCATGCTTATAAGGCTTGAGCAATTAGCACCTTACAATTCGGTTTTGTAGAATTGAGTTAGGCCTAAACCTAAATTCTAAGAATAACCAAACTAGTTATATCCATAAGTCATAACCATCTTGGCTAGCATGTACACCATACACCATTGGTAACATTTTGTTAATTTTGGGTTGAGGCCATTCTCCAGGTGACTTGAAAGAGTTAGAAAGTGTTGTCCACATTTGTCTTTAAGTTTTTGATTTTTGGAAAGTATCAAACTCATTTCGTGTTGATCATCAGTTCTGTTTATAACATTGTTTCATTCTCCTCTCATTGGAAAATGTTGTGTTACCCCTGGCAATGGAAAATTTATTAAGTAAGTTGTGTTTCCTTGGTTTCTTATGGATGGAAAAACTATCTTTGCCATTCTACGTGACAGCTGATAGATAGGGTTTCTCCACTGGTTAGCTTTTTCCTTTAAACAGGGTCCTAACTTTCTTCTAATTTAAAGTTACTATTATTTTCCCTCCCCATACAATGTACACTATTTTTATATTTAATATTTATAGAAATATTCCTTTTGTTTACCTTTTTCATATTTACCAATTAACTTGATGATTAATGGTGGGATTTTAAACAGAATATGGTACTCATCACCGGCTCGGTAAGATTGGGGATGGAATTCGTCTTTGTAAGTTCTGATTTGATTCTAGTTATTTTGAAATTTATGTACCTTCCAATAAAAGAAAATAAGGCTTTTCATTATACAGCTTTGGTTCATGTGGATGGACTGGGCTTTTAGAAAATATTTCAACTTAGGGAACTTTGATCTTCACTTATACTTATTTAAAAAATAATTGAAGTGATTATTATTTTTAATATGCAGGGGCAGAGATTGATCCAGAGCTCCTGTTAGCCGTTTTTCTTCCTGCTCTTCTTTTTGAGAGCTCATTCTCAATGGAAGTTCACCAAATTAAGGTTTCTTTTCTTGGATTTTTCTATGATTATTTACTCACTTCTATTTGAGTTGTAATAAAGTGCTAGTGTCATACTGGTATTATAAGTTATTTCCTCAGATATGTTTGCATGCATTGGCATGCTCTTACATGTTTGTGTACGGGCTTATTCAATTTGTTATGCATATTATACAAATTCTTGTCTACTCATAACGAATTTTTGTATGCTTTGGACTGAACGCAGAGGTGTATTGCACAAATGATCTTACTAGCTGGTCCAGGTGTTGTGATTTCGACCATTTTTCTTGGAACTGTTTTGAAGGTATGAGAACCATTGTTTAGAATTCATCATTCACATCATATCATATGGTTATAAGTTATAACTCATTTGTCATCATATAGCTTACTTTTCCATATAACTGGAGTTGGAAAACGTCATTGTTGCTTGGGGGACTTCTTAGTGCAACTGATCCTGTTGCTGTTGTGGCGTTGTTGAAAGACCTTGGTGCCAGCAAAAAATTAAGCACAATAATTGAAGGGGAATCCTTGATGAATGATGGGTATTTTTTTTATATCTCTCCACCCTTCAAACGAATTACCAAGTTTGCTAATAAAACTAGGTTGTAGGAAGTAGCTTAAAGCCTTGAACATTTATAATGAGTGACTATTTCTGCATTTGATGGTTCTTTTAGATGTCTTTATTTAGCCTTCTAGAAAGCTTAATCTTTATTCTTGTCCAGGACGGCTATTGTGGTTTACACGCTTTTCTATCGGATGGTTCTTGGAGAGACCTTTAACTGGGTCGCCATAATCAAATTTCTAGTACAAGTTTCACTTGGAGCGTAGGTTTCGCTACTTCTCTGTTGCCTAATGGCAAAGGTTATCTTTGTTTATGTGATACTTTGCTCGGTCCAGTGTAGGTATTGGTCTTGCTTTTGGGATTGCATCTGTCTTATGGCTTGGGTTTATTTTTAATGATACAGTGATTGAGATTTCACTAACACTTGCTGTTAGCTACATTGCTTACTACACTGTAAGTTGCTTTCAAACTTGGGTTCATCTTTTAGTAAGTTGAGAGATTATATTTGTATTTTGAATAATTAATACTCATAATATGTATAATACCCTAGTTTTTTTGGATCTTTCAGTTATATGAGAGTTTATATCTGTTAAAAATCACATCATCATAATTGGTTTCTTTTTGTGTGGTATTATTTAGAATTACTTCCATTCTTTAGCATGGAGAAATTGATGGCCAAAATATTTTATAGGCTCAAGAGAGTGCGGATGTTTCTGGTGTTTTGACAGTTATGTCATTGGGAATGTAAGTTGATCTCTAGTCCAAAATACCCATACCAATTCTTGGAAAATTTCGTATTGAAATCTTTCTACAGGTTCTATTCTGCATTTGCAAGGACAGCTTTTAAGGGTGAAAGTCAACAAAGCTTACATCACTTTTGGTATGCCTTTTACTCGTCCCTGTGTTAGTTGTCTATATAATTAGATGCAATAGATTCATTCTATTTCTACGGGATATTTTACTCTTTCTAATAATCAACTTACCCTTGTTTTTGTGGCGATAAAAGGAATAAAGGATAGGAATTGTAATTTCTTCACCGAACAGTAAAGGCATATTTTACTTACTGACTTATTCAGTCCAAATATTCTTATGCTTAAAGTATTCTAGATCCTTGTGGGTTCATCTAATGGCTTCATTAAGGGTTGCTCATTTGAAGTTGCATTGGGGCTGAATGTTCTGCTGAAGAGCTTTGTCATAGATCTTACTTAATGCAATTTCGTTTTATGTTTTTTAATCTTTTTCTGTCAATTTCTCATCTCTCCATGGTTTTTGCGTATGAATCCGGTCTAGTGTGTTTCTTCTCCCACCCCCAGTACAAAAATACACGTTCGGATTGGTAATCCGGACGTGTTAGATACACCTCTGGATTAGCCAATTCGGACAAAATTTGGGGGCTTTTGAGAAGACTTGGGGTGGGAAAAGAAGCTTTCTTCAATCTATGTTCTGATGCTTAATGCTGTCGATTTCGAGTTATACCTTTGATTGAGATTATTCAAAATAGATTGAACATTTGTTTTAGTTTTGTTCGAATAGGTATTGATATAATCTGTAATGCTTAGTTATAGGTTTGTTCGCTTCCCTTAACAACACGGTATCTAGAGCTGGACATGAGGCAATATTATTTTGTTTCTCACTTTCCATTATTTTGTTGTCAAATATAACGTGTTTTAATCCTCTATTTATTTTTCTCCAGGGAAATGATTGCTTATATTGCTAATACATTAATTTTCATTTTGAGGTAAGAGCTTAGTTGGAATCTAAAATCATAATGATATGACTTGTGAAGCAGGCTGTTAATGCCATTTGGATTGAGTGGCGAAATATATTTTTCTGGTTGAACACAATTTTGAGCTGCTGTAAGACATTCTTATTAGTATATTACTTTCATTAATATATTCTTATCTTTGTTTTGCAGTGGAGTTGTTATAGCTCAAGGAATACTTAGCGATGACAAAGTTTTCCATCATGGTAGTATTCTCTGGAATCACTTCTTAAATTCTCTTCTTTGTTCGAGATGCCATTGAATTATTTCATTCATTCTGGATGAACCACACCATGAAATATATTGAATACTAATACATGAAACTATTGCTAATAACTCCTTCTGTGTCAGTATGAGTGTCACATTAGGTTATTTTACACAAATTAAGGAGAAGTTATAAATGAAAGAAAGAGGACAACAAATTTACCAAAATTACCTTGTTAGTCATTGACAGAATCACCATTATCATAAAAGCGAAGGGGAGGATAATGACTTGGAGTGATGATGCACATGATATTAATTAGAGGCTACAGTTAAAATAAAATAATTAATACTACATGTAAAGATAATGACACTTATTATGGGACTCTTTTTCTTTTCAAATATGACACTTATTTTCGGATGGGGGAGCAACAAGCAGGAGCTTGTTGCACTATTGCATGATTGTGGTGATGAATCTTAAGGAAGCTGTATTCCATAGTTTGTATCATCTCTGACTCGTACAGGGGAAATTGACAATAAATTTGAAAGAGATAGAATTTCTTTAAATTGTTACCTTTAAGTCTTTAATTTTAAATTGTATATAATCCTATTACATTGCTCAATTGTGTTGCTCTTGCTATCATGCTGGAGCTCTTGCCCAAATCTTATCTTGTTTTAAGGATTTTAATTTCACTATTGAAATTGATCGATGATAAATTGCGTTTTCATTTTGTGGTTTCCCTTTATGCAACAAACCTTATACAGTGATAGAGACAAGGAAAGTCGATTACTAATTAATTACAATGATGACCATATTCTTTTCAACAAGACGACTTAATTTCGATACTGTAACATATATTTTCTAGAAGCTCTTGTTAAAATACTCATGTTTGTTAAGACTAAAGGAGTTAGTTACAAACTATTGGTTCTGTTGTAGGACTATCATGGGTCTACCTCTTGCTTCTCTATGCATATGTTCAAGTGTCTCGATGCATTGTAGTTGGGGCATTATTTCCCTTTCTAAGATATTTGGGATATGGTTTGGATTGGAAAGAAGCTATTATTCTCGTCTGGTCAGGATTGCGAGGAGCAGTTGCCTTGTCACTTTCACTATCGGTTAAGGCAAGTATTTATTGACTGTTGATCCATATTTTAATAGTCTTCTTTATGAATATACTGTGGTTGAACCTATGCTTATTACATATATTTTTAATATGATTAAATGGTAAATTAGCACATATTGTAAGAAATTAAGACAAAACAAATTTTAAATTAACATAAAGTGATTATTAGATTCAAACTAGTATATAAGATACAAATTTTATAGGTCACACACTTATAAATGTAGTCGATCTGAGGGTCTTTTAAGGACATACTCAAAACATATGCTAGCCGATTATTTGAATTGACAAAACAGGTGGTGGTGTTTGCATATAGGATCTTTTATTTGATAAACTGACAATCTATCGCAACATATTGAGGGATGTAATTGAGTTTTCCTCGAAAAGAGATAATATATATGTATTTCAACCTAAACAAACTCTTGCCTATACATTAATACAAGAAATAATCAAGTTCTTCTGTTTTTCATCCTTCTGTAGTGGCATCAGTTGGGAAAGTGATTTATGTTTTTTGCTTTCTATTTTTGTGTTATACTTGCTTACATAAACAGGCCCAAACACTTGCTATGGTATCTTGGAGTTAATATCCTTACATAATGCATTTAGCATATATTACTGTATCTATCTATACCACAGAAAAATTTCAAAGCAAATGTTTTCCTCTACAATATATTCTGGGGAAAGTAGGGAAAATATTGTGTTTGCATGAGGTCATCATTGATATTCATATTTTTGTAGTTTAATCTTTTAATTATTAATGTTTTTGGTTGGTTTAGCGTTCGAGTGGCAGATCAATTGAATTGACTCCAGAGACAGGAACAATGGTATGCTTTGCAATTTATATTAATAAAACCCTTGGTGAATACTAGCAACCCACTCTCTAACATTCTCCTTCCAACACTTTCTTCATGATTGTGGAAAACTCATGTGGGTCCAAGTCGTCTGACCACTTTTGAAATGAGTTCCACTAATTTGGAAATGGAATCCACACGATTTAGTAGAAGTGTGTTGCTAGTTGCTACTACTCCTCAAAAGTTTAAACCCCTTTATAAATTTCTAATTCATAACTCTTTGCTATGATTTTTAAAGTCACTACAATCCTGAACTCCTCAATATTAAAATTGCCTGTATAACTGACAGATATGTTATTTTTATTGTGTAGTTTGTTTTCTTCACCGGTGGAATAGTGTTTTTAACACTTATAGTGAACGGTTCAACCACACAGTTCATTTTACAGTTCCTTGACATGGATAAGTTATCATCAGCTAAGGTCAGGGTTCTCTCAATCCTTTATTTTTAAAATATCTTCTTGTAATTAGAGATGAAATGATTTGATATCCCAGATTATTAGTGTTTCTCCAATATATTCATATTTGATCTGAACTCTCTCTCTCATCTATTAAAATACCTTGAAATTTTTTACATATTGATATAATTGACTGCTGTACATTGTAGTGAGTTGCTATTTGCAACTGTGTCTAATAAAGTAGAAAATATTATCAGAAAAGAGCAACAGAAAGAAATTAGTGAGCCAAAGGGGCCAGAAATGCATTAACGCTGTCAGGTTTCTTTGCAACAAAATATGATGTCCTCCAAATGGGTTTTTAATGGTGGAACTTTTGTTGATTAAGAAAGTTGTGAATTATAAATAATAATTACATACTGATAGGTACCACATGGGTTTAACCCACTGGAAGGGGATGTGCTAGTGGGCTTGGGTCATAGAAGCCCAAAGCATGGAGAGTCTATGAGAGGAAGAAAATGAAAAAGAATGTGGGTAGTTAACCGTCAGTTTTAGGAAGTTACATTTTTTTTTAAAGTGTGTGTTTGCTGTTCAGTTGGTTATATTTTTGGTTGACGAATAGATCTTTGTCTTTTTTGAGGAGCCTATGCTTTGGAACTATTGGTGTAATTTCCTTTCATATTTCAATAAAATAACCAATTTCATTCCAATATTTTACTTGCTCTATCACATATGTTCTTTTATCAAAGGTTAACGAACTTTTGGATGTGCTAAATGTGTGGGGATACTTATGAAAGTCCACTGCAAGGAATTGAACCGTAGACTTTTTAGCATGTCTTGGGATGCTTTAAATCTAGTACATGTCACAAATTAGGGTTTGATCCATTTTTCTTTGATATTTCTCAGTATAAACAATCGTTACAACATTTACATCTAATAATTATAAATTAAGGGATCAAATCAAATCATGATTTGTCTAACTTATTTTAGGAAAACTGATAAATATAATTACAAATTAATATTATTTCCTGATTCACGCCCACCCCCTCAAATTGATGCGGCTTGTCAAGGAGCATCAATTTGTTAACTAGAAACTGATGGCGCGGGCGAGGAACAACTTTGGTAAGAATGTCTATAACTTGAAACTGAGTATTGATGTGAGGGATGAATATAACCTGATTATCATAGGCCTCACGGATATAGTGACAATCTACTTCAATATGTTTGGTGCGTTCATGAAAAATAGGATGTGCAACAATTTGAATAGCACTTGTATTGTCAGCATAGAGAGATGTCGGCTTTGCTTGAGGGAATCCATGTTCAGCCAAAAGACCACGAAGTCAAATCATCTCAGAACAAGCAATAGACATAGTACGATACTCGGATTCCGTAGATGATTTAGAGACTCTTGTTTGTTTCTTACTTTTTCATGATATCAGTCAAGAATCGAGAAACATGCACCAACTGGTGACAGATCGCCAAGTGCCGGGACACCCAACCCAATCAGCATCACTATAGGCAATCAATTTGAGAACTGTGCCAATAGGAAAGAAGAGACCTCGTTGAGAGGTACCTAGCAAATAGCGAATTATGCGATGAACTGCTGCCAAGTGAAAGTGGCGAGGAGAGTGCATGAACTGACTGACTTGTTGAACAATAAATGATATATCAGGTCGGATAATTGTCAAATAATTAAGACTACCCACATATTGTCGATACAATAAAAGATCTGGCAATAGATCACCCTCATCTCGGTGATATTTCACATTAACCTCAAGAGGAGTATCTCGGTGATATTTCACATTAACCTCAAGAGGAGTATCTACCGAATTAGCTGATTGGAGGCCCGCCATTGAAATAAGGTATGTCGCATATTTATGTTGATGAAGAAATATACTCTTAGAGGTAGAATGAACCTCAAGGCCAATGAAATACTGCAAGTTACCAAGATCTTTCATATGAAATGCAATTTGCAATTGATGTTTAAGTTCTTGGATGGATGCCTAATGAGATCCAGTAATGACCATATCATCCACATAAAGGATGAGTAGAACAATGCTTGTAGATGTGCTATGGATAAATAAAGAGGAGTCATGCTGACTCTGAGTGAAAGAGAAATCAAGTAGAGTGGAATGAAGTTTTCTCATATCATGCATGCTCTAGGTGCTTGTTTCAAACCATATTAAGAACGCTTGAGCTTGCACACACCATGAGATGAAGAAAATAGACCTTGAGTAGGAGTCATATAAATATCATCAGGTAGATCATTGTGAAGAAATGTATTCTTCACATCCATTTGATGAAGAGTCCACCCATTAGAAACAACTATAAAGAGTACAATGCGAACAATTGTCATTTTGGCTACCGGTGCAAATGTCTCATCATAATCAATGTCATATTCCTATTTGTTTCCTAAGGCAACCAATCGAGCCTTGTACCGATTCAGGGACCCATCATAATTCAATTTAATATAATACACCCATTTGCAGTCTATGGGTTTGATGTGGCAAGGACAAGAGACAATATCCCACGTGAAATTCTCTTGAAGAGCCTGAAGTTCCTCATTCATTCCTTTTATCCAACGCACATTTTTAACAGCCTGTGAGTAACAAGTAGGAAAAGATATGCTAGAGAGAGATGCAGACAAAGAAGTATGTGAGGAATTATACCTGTCTGGTGAATATCTATTTGGTGCGCAAGAAGCTTTACCAGAACGTCGTGGTGCAACCGCTACATGATCAGGTGGCAGATCAGGGTCGAGAAGGGGGGTTATAACTTGTTGTTTGTGTTTTCTAACGTATACATTTCCTGGTTTAAAACGTTCTATAGATCGAGGCATAGTAGAAAAATTGGGAAGAATAGCAATATCATTCATGGTAGGAGAAAGACACTGAAACATATATTGATTATCAAAAAATGTCACATTCTTAGAAATACGAAAGAACTGGTTAGAAACATCGTAACACACAAAACCCTTATGAGAGTGACTATATCCCATAAATGCGCATTGAGCATATTGTGCTCCAAGCTTATGTCTTTCAAATGGAGGTAGGTGAGCAAAACGCACATATCCAAAAGTATGTAAATCACTATAATCATGTTGAATTTTAAAAAGACGAAAAAAAGTGGAGTCAAGATCAATAACTGTAGAGGGAAGACGATTGATCAGGAAGACAACTGTGGAAAGAGCCTCCACCCAATATCGAGATGGTACAAAAGCTTGAAGAAGTAAGATGCGCCTTACATCAAGCAAATGACGATTCTTACGTTCTGCCATTTTGTTGGGGGTATTTGGACAGGATCATAGAGACAAGATACCTTTTTGCTGAAGATACTCCTGAAACTCATGAGACATATACTCACCGTCAGAGCGAAATTTTTTAACACTTGTTTGAAATTGAGTTTCAACATATGTTAGAAATTTCTTAAACATAGAAAACACTTCAGATTTGGACCGAAAAAAATATATCCAAATAAAACGACTATAATTATCAATAAATGTGACAAAATATTTATAGTTAGCATGAGAAGTTACAGGAGACATTCCTCATACATCATTATGAATCATCTCAAAACAAGTGGAAGCTCAATGATCACCAGACAGAAAATGAAGCGTTTTACTTTTAGCCAATTTGTAAACAGAACATGGCACAGAAGCATTGGAAACATTTTTATTTCCCCACAAACCAGTTTTAACTAAATGTGACAAAACAACAGAGTTTGGATGACCCAATTTTCTATGTCAATCTTCATAAGAATTCAAAACATTATTACACAAGAGATAAATTATTGAAAAAATTTAAAGTGGAAACAATCTTCCCACTTTAGGCCCCTTCGCGATCACCTTCCCCGACATCTGCTCTTGAACAAGACAACCATCACGAGAAAAATTAACATTACAATTGTTGTCCACCAATTGTCCAACAGACAATAAATTGGAAGCAAGTCCAGGTGATACGAGCACATCCTGAAAGTCAGAGTTGATATCACCAACATTAGTGATAGAAATAGTATTACCATCAGCAATTTGAATTTTCTGATTACCATGATAAGAATGTAAATTATGCAAGCATTTAGAAGAATTCGTCATGTGATTGGATGCACTAGAATCAAGAAACCATGGATTAGAAATATTAGAAGACTTACCCTGAATTTCTAAGGCTGAAAGAGCAGAAAGTACCATTTGTTGAATCATTTTAGGTTGTAGAGTACCACCATCAGAGACACTAGAAATGGAAGGACCAACTGCGGAGCTCGTAATGGCATGGAATGTCTGCACGGAATGTTGTGTTGGTCGTGGAGGGCACATGGGACAATTAGAGATATTATGACTTTACTTCTTGCAATAATTACAAAACTTCTTATTGCAACTACGAGCGACATGTCCAAACTGTTTACACGAGAAACATTGGACTTGTCGCATATCACGACCCTTATCTCGGCTCTGAGTAGCATATGCAATATATTCGGAAGTGACAACATCACATGTATCCAAAGAAGGAACAATATTTTTGTTCAACATAGCACCTCTAACAACCTCAAATTCTGGACGAAGTTTCATGAGAAATTGATCCTGCTTACTAGTGTCGTAGACAGCATGGACATCCGCAAGAGAAGTCTTGGGAACCGCAACAAATAGAATAGTAGAGTGTTCTATTCACAAATTCAAAAATGCAAAATAATATTCTTGAATGGACAAATTACCTTGTTTGTAGTTGGCTATCTCTAGCTCCAACTGAAAACGTTTGGCTGTATCGTCTTGGTTGTAGATACGCTTCAAGGCGGCTTTCTCTGTCGGTGTCTTAGAAACCCCATCAAGGTGACTCCATAATCCCTTTCCTTTAACATATATTTTGAATTGGAATTCCCAAGCAGCGTAATTTTTTGCGGTAAAACGGACACAAATTTGTCTCTTTCTTTCTTTTTTAGAAGCCATGAGTTTGCACAACAGAATATATATTTTGTAATGTGCAGCAAAAGAAATTAAGGACAAAGTCACCCAACAGAATTGAATCATGCCGTAAGCAAAAAAGAAAGGTCCTTAAGCCAAAAAATTACCCTATTCATGACCAGGCACGAGAATGATGACAACCACGATCAAGCAAGCGAGCAGCAGCAGCAAGAAGCAATAACGAGCAAGAATGACGATCAACAAAACCAGAATCACGATCGAGCAGCAAAGAGAAACATCCCAAAAGCACAATCTCAACACCGAATTTTTTTGAAAGACAATCAGGAATCGCAAAGATGAAACCAAGAGTCGAATAAGCAACCGCAGGCAGCTATGGTTGAGAGTTCGCAACGTAATCACGAAACAAGCAAGGACCAAGAACGGAAGGAACGATTTTAAGAGCGATCCAGTGGGGTGTCGCTGAATAAAGCCAAGATTAACGAAGAGCTCACAGGTTTGATCGAACCTGCTGATACCATGTCCCAAATTAGGGTTTGATCCCTTTTGCTTTGATATTTCTCAGTATAAATAATTGCTACAACATTTACATTTAATAATTACAAGTTAAGGGGATCAAATCAAATGCTTATTTGTCTAACTTATTTTAAGAAAACTGATAAATATAATTACAAATTAATATTATTTCTTGATTCCCACATGTGCTATAACATAGTGTCTAATGCAAATGTTACTATGGACTATCAATCCATCTGTGTTTTCTCGTTCTCACTTATCATGGTACCAAAGCCTCAGTTCTAAAAAGTTAGAGTAGAATAAAGTACTTAAAATAGTAGTCTACATATTGATGGCTTATGCTAGTGCATAGTTACTGTGGCCTATCGATCCATCTACGTTTTCTTTTTCTCATTTATCATTCGTGATACCATAGATCAGTTCTAAAAATTGAGTGAGAATTCAGAATATCTATATATTACTTGTTATCAAGTTATAGTTGGCTTTGGTCCTCATGTTTTGCTCATGCAATAACAGAGACGTATCCTTGATTTTACAAAGTATGAAATGGTTAACAAAGCATTAGAGGCTTTTGGTGAACTTGGAGATGATGAGGAACTCGGGCCTGCGGACTGGCCCACAGTGAAGAGATATATTTCCTGCTTAAATGATATTGAAGGTGAACGTGTTCATCCTCATGGTGCATCTGAAAGTAACAGTAACTTAGATCCTATGAATTTGAAAGACATTCGAGTACGCCTATTGAATGGTAAGTTAACATTTACATTTGTTTTGATTTAAAGTTTTTTACATTTATAGTTTCTCCTTATTTGCCTCAGTTCTTTTAACTTTAACAACAGCAGGAACCTCATCCACTGTATATCCTGTGTCTCTGTTTGATTAACTGCTTTAAATACTATAAACTCTTGTAGTCCTTTAATTTAAGGCAGATATAAAGAGAAGACAGATAATATAAGATGCTTTATTGCGTCTTTAAGAGCAAATATATTTTGGGGACTATGATTTATTGAATTACATGTTTTCCAATATAATTGAAGCTTCTCATATTAGGTGTCCAAGCTGCTTACTGGGAGATGCTTGATGAAGGGAGAATTACTCAAACAACAGCTAATATCCTAATGCTATCAGTGGAGGAATCAATAGATTTGGCTTCATCTGAGCCTCTATGTGACTGGAAAGGTTTAAAAGCTAATGTTCACTTCCCTAATTACTACAAGTTCCTCCAGTCTAGTATGTTACCACAGAAGTTAGTTACATACTTCACTGTGGAAAGGTTGGAGTCAGCATGTTATATTTGTGCTGCATTTCTTCGTGCCCACAGAATTGCTCGACAACAATTACACGATTTCATAGGTAATAGTCTGCCTTTGTCTATTTATCTTCCTAATACTATTTCCACAAGTTCCTCTCAAATTATGATTCCAACTTTGAAAAATTATTCAATCCGTTCAATTAATATATGCACAACTAGAACCTTGACACCTGGATATATTAAATGATTATAATATATATTGTTATTATAAAAAATGATTATATTATTATAAAAATAATTAAGGTTATTTATTAGTAGAGGTATTTTAAAATTAATTGTTGTGTATATATTTTAAAATTTATTGTTGTGTACATATATACAGAACAATTAATTTTAAAATATCTTTACTAATAAATAACCTTAATTTTTTTCCTTAAAATTGTTAACTTTTGTGTCAATTTTAATTGTTTGGTTCTGTAGTGTGTGCATTGCGCAGAATTTTCTCCTTCTTCTCCCATCTCCCTTGTCAATTGTGTCGAATCCTTGCAGGGTGTAACATGCTTCGATTTCTCAATGTTTCACAGTGATGGCCATTTTTAGGAATTGAAATAACCCAACTAGTTTGAGTTTCTCTATGGCATAATGGCAGGAATATCCAAGCCATGTTGTCCATACCCATGCCATATCAGAGGCTTTCAGATTTAAAAAATAAGAGTAGTCTAGTACTCCCTGTGTTGGATGATGAATTGGGTATCTAGGTGTGCTGGATATGATGCTATATTTTGTATTCAGTTTCTACATATCAGTTGTTCAATGCTTCCTAGCTCATGATGCTATATTGTGTCTTTTAAAAAAAATGTAGTGTATGTCCAATTTTACGTTCTCACCAGGTACTGTATTCTTATTTTGTCTTACTTGTATCAATATGTTGGTACGATAACATTTTATATTTAAGATCATTTATATTTATTTCCTCTACCTACACTTTTGTAGGAGATAGTGACGTTGCTTCTGCTGTCATCAATGAAAGTGTTGTGGAGGGAGAAGAAGCACGGAAGTTCCTAGAAGAAGTTCATTTAACATACCCTCAGGTTTGCTAGTTAAAAATACTATTCAATGTTTTAGTTGTACTGTACTTTATTTGGATTAATCCTGCCAATTTAAAGTTGGTCAGTCTTTGCTCTGTATAGCAGTTTGAAGTTCGTAGTGTCTCATATTTGTGGTTATGAAGTGTTAAATAACCTCTTTTTCTCAAGTTTTCTTTATTTTATATTATATATGCATAATTCTCAGGTTTTACGCGTTGTAAAGACAAGGCAAGCAACATATGTAGTGCTAAATCATTTAATTGAATATGTTCAAAACCTTGAGAAGGCTGGGATATTGGAAGAGAAAGAGATGCTACATCTTCATGATGCTGTCCAGGTATCTTGTGGTGTTATTAATTACTTTATGTTAATCTTTTATTTGATGGTTCACTCTTCTGAGACCTATAGTTGGGTTGTTCTTCTATTAATTGATTCATCTATTTTTCAGACTGATTTAAAGAAATTACTTAGAAACCCTCCTTTGGTTAAGCTTCCTAAAATAAGTAATATACATCCTATGTTGGGTGCTCTGCCATCCTCAGTTCGTGAACTACTTTCAAGTGGTACAAAGGAAATGATGAAATTGCGTGGTTTGACGCTTTACAAGGAAGGTGCCAAATCAAAGGGTATTTGGTTAATTTCTAATGGAGTGGTGAAGGTATTAAATTCTCTTGGTATGAAGCTTACCATACAATTTCTGATGGTGTGTACAGAGGATTTGAAAATTTCTGTTTTTCCAGTGGGAAAGCAAGACGATTCGAAGCAAGCACCCTTTTTATCCAACTTTTACACACGGGAGCACGTTGGGTCTTTATGAAGTGCTGACTGGAAGACCATATATCTGTAATGTTGTTACAGACTCCATCGTATTCTGCCTTTTTGTTGAAGCAGATAAGATAATTTCATGTCTCAAATCTGACCCTTCAATGGAAGACTTCCTGTGGCAGGTATATGGTTACATTAATAATTCATTATTGCTTCTACTGCTTTGACATTGATGTCTTCTGATGGATTTTGTCGCTGCATTCTGAAATTCTAGTATGTATTGTCTATGAAGTTAATAACTCTGCAATAGGATATCATAGTTCATAACTCTTTAATTTAGAAAATAATCTTTAAAATATGTTGTTTATATAGGATATCATAGTTCACGAAGATATGTTTTGCTGTTTTTGTTTATTGGTTCTATAGAAGACATAAAAATGGTAGAGGGCATAACTACTTTTCAATTATAATGAATACGGTTTTGTGATACCCATACATACAACAAGTTTATCATGATATGCAGGAAAGTGCTATTTCCCTTTCCAAAATATTGCTTCCCCAGGTATTTGAGAAACTAACTGTGCAAGATTTAAGAGCTCTTATTGCTGAAAGATCTGAAATGACCATATATATACGAGGGGAAACAATTGAAATCCCTTATCATTCAGTTGCCTTCTTACTAGAAGGATATATCAAAACTCAAGGTCAGCTGGTAACAGCACCAGCAGCCCTGCTTCCTTCACATGGGAATCGAAGCTTCCGAAGTTTGTCGATTTCAGGTATATTAGCTTGTCTTTAATATGATTCTCTGTCTAATACCTTTTCTGAGTTTCCATTAGGTCCATTAGGACAACTAGTTAGTAGACACGGGGTTTTGTATAAAAGGTTTGGGACACACTAAGGCACAAGGAAGCAGAATCCAAGTACAAATACCATAACGAGGCTGGATGAGAAAAAGAAGTTTATTTAAGCAGATTCAGCTTTTATTTTCTACTTTTTACCTATCATGACTAAACATAACTACCCCTTAATCATTTGGCATATTGATGATTCACTTTACCCTTACTGTTTCAAGAGAAAAGGGACTTATGAACATTTAGACTCGACATTTTTTAAAATATTCAGTTTTAATAAACTAATCATCATTTTTTTTTAAATTATTTGCTTTCTCTATTTTGAGAGAAACCCCATTAGCAAGGAAAATTTAGGTCCAACTTGGTTTGAGTCTTGAGGAAAGGTTTTTTTGTCTTTATTATTGTAAAATATGTTTTCTGTGTATTCTTGTGTCTCTAACAAGATCACACATCTTCTATTTATAATGAGGTTACAATAATTACAGTCAAATACTAGGGACTTGTATTTGACTAGAAGTTCTACCATTGAACCTAGGTAATTGTACAGTCAAAGAATAATAAATCATACTTTGAATTCTAACAATTATAATTTTACTAATTATTTACAAAGACGTTACTTTGTTTCCGGTATAAACAATTGAAAGGAAAACAAATATTTTTTTCAAACCATTAAGACCCTTCGTTTGTTTTATGTATAAGCTTGTACTCATCGGTGTCTATTAAGGACCAACTCTTCAAATGCTCTCAAGTTGTTAGGTGGAGGCCTAATGGTTCATATATCTCTAACAGGCCTTCTCACACAAGATCTCTTGGGCTTGAAGCCTGAACAGTTTAAGTCTGATTATATTTGAAAATGATGCTCAATCTTTTACTTAATATACCAGGTACTAAGGAAGGTAGTTTCATTCATCAAGGATCTTGTTATCTGGTTGAAACTAGAGCAAGGGTAATTGTGTTTGACATTGCTGCATTTGAGACTGATGCTGCTCTTGTTAAAAAGTCAAGTTCACGGTTATTGCATGTGGTGGATCATCCTCATAGATCTTTCCGTATAGAACATAGTGGTCTTATGAGTTGGCCTGAACAGTTCTACCAGCAGAGTCATCATAAACAGGGCTCTGAACAACAAACCAGTAGTTTGTCTGCAAGGGCAATGCAGCTGAGCATATATGGGAGCATGGTATGTCCGTATCGAATAACATTAGCATCATAGATGAAAAAATTTAATTTCATGAATTCTGAACTCCAAACTACGAGAGCATGGCTTTCTTTTTATCCAAGATAAAAGTAATATGGCTTTCTGAATGAGAATCCACTTCTCTTTTATTGTACATTCATTAACTATTGTCATTTTGTAGGTGAACATCCCTCGTCGGAGTGGAGGTTTGTCAATTAATCGCACTAGACCACCACTTCAAAGTTTGTCATATCCAACCATTGTGCCACGTCAAGGTCGTCCACTTGTTTCAACCAAATCAGAAGGAGATGCAACTGGCAAAAAGGACATTGGAGTGAAGGAGTTCGTTCGAGATGTTACAAATCTTCCTTCACAAAGCACGGACCGAAGAGAACACCATGAAGATGATTCAAGTGATGATTCTGCAATGGAGGAAGATATTATTGTTAGGATTGATTCACCTAGCACACTTTCTTTTCGCCAGTCTTGAGGGGAAGAGGTGAAGAGTTCGTTGTGATTATTTGCTTGTGTAATAAATGTTGCTTTTATGTCAGCAAGATTATACTTTGGATAAAAACCATTATATAGAACTTTACAGTTGGTCATGAAAGCTTTCAAAAACTATGTTGTTTTTTAAAATAAAAAATAAGCAATAAATATATTTGGAAATGATTGTTGTTACTCGTAATTTTCGAAGTTGTCCTAAAAATCTGTTAAATTAGAAACTTCAGAAGTTCTTCAACTGGTTAACAGAGTCTGCTATTTGGTGTTTTTTGGTGATAGTTAAAATATCATTATTGCCAATTTTGGAAATAAAATAAAGGGTCATGTTGCTAATAAGTGTCCTTAGAATATTTTTTAAGAAATCAAAAGTAATAACTGTCTTAAAAATAGGAAAATTTAAACAAACAACTTCTAATATACACTTTTAATAAAATTCAATATTTAGATCATTAACTTTAAGATACTTGTTTAAGATTTCTCTCAAATAAAATATCTTTCCTCCAAAAAAACCACTGTTATACAGTTTTATCCATTCTAACTAAAGTATACGTAAATACTTTAAGTAGATCAATTTTATAAAGTTTTATCCATACTAACTAAAATATAAGTAAATGTTTTATACTAAATTATATGCCTACAAAGAACTAAATGTAAGAAATTTTGTATAACATATTATTTATTAGTATGATATCATATAATATGAAATTTTGTAAGTGGAGTACACAAAAGTTTGTGGATACCACCACTTACACATTTATTAGTGTGGTAATTATTTTATTAGATGATCGATAAATGAA
>JBBPBR010000003.1:9813638-9837095 GCA_037974775.1 Cicer pinnatifidum | reverse complement strand
ATTTTTTTTTCTTTCAACTATACCCTCCATTTAACTATTATAGTTTCTATTTTATACTTTTTTTTTTTCAGTCAAATAACTATAACTGTTTAAAAAAAATAATTATATAAAATTTATAACTAATATTATTTGAATAAAAAAACAGATAATAGTCTAAGTCCCTGACTAAGAAAGAATTAATTGTGTCCAAATAAAAAAATAAGAAAGAATATTTACTTGAATAGATAAGGTTAACGAACCATATAGAATAGGACAAAACTTATATTTTTTAGTAAAAAAGTGGTACTTAAACTTTATTTAGTAAAAAATAGGTGATTTTAGTTGACCTGAAAAATTGCAGTGAAAAAATAAATAAATTGATTGTTGTGATATATTCATTTGTTTGAATCTTGCGACAGAGAAGAAAGAAAATGGGAAGGAGCAAGGTGTTAGTTTTGTCGATCCTAATCTCTCTTTCTCTTCTCGCTACTCACGTTAGATCTGATGCCTCCGATCACCGTTACGGCGACGGAGATCTCGTTCCTCTTTACGCTAACAAAGTCGGTCCCTTTCATAACCCCAGGTACCCTCCGATCTCCTTTCAATTTCTCTGATCTTCTTTTTCAATTTACTCATCATTTATTTATAATTTCTTACTACTATTATTTTTCTGATTTTTTTTTTTTATTTCATTTCAGTGAAACGTATCGTTACCTTGACCTCCCATTTTGTGTAACAGGTAACTATCTTATTAATTTTTGCTGCAGCTTTTGTTATTCATTACTTCAATTAAACTTAAAGTTAATATTATTAGTGTGACAACAGGTTAAATTTACTCAGATTTGTGTCTAGTTTATTTAATTCTTGTTTGATTGTTACTTGTTTCAGTTTTGGGCATAGATTTATCATAAATTTAAAATCCAATGTTTTTCCTGTTCAGTTAAATATATAGCTATTAATATTTTATTGTGTTTTAATGGAATTTTTTACTAGTTCTGAGTTTATTAAAATTGCAGTTGTGATTAATGAATTTTATAGTTTTGTGTACTTTTGTGGATTCTTAATATGCCATCTTTAAATGAGTGAATCTGAATGGTAGGTCACGAGAAAGAGAAGACTGAAGCGCTTGGTGAGGTGTTGAATGGAGATCGCCTTGTTAGTGCTCCTTATGAACTTCACTTTAGAAAGGAGAAAGATTCTAATGTTGTGTGCAAGAAGAAGCTCACAAGGGAGGAAGTTAATCAGTTCAGAGAAGCAGTTAAAAAGGACTATTATTTCCAAATGTATTACGATGATTTGCCAATCTGGGGATTTATTGGAACTGTTGACAAAGAAGGAAAAACTGACCCTAGCGAGTATAAGTATTTTCTTTACAAGCACATTCAGTTTGATGTTCTGTACAACAAAGATCGTGTGATTGAAGTCAGTGCCCGAATGGATCCTCATTCTGTGGTGGACCTGACTGAGGACAAGGAAATTGATGTTGAGTTTATGTATACTGTGAAATGGAAGGAAACTGATATTCCTTTTGAGAAGAGAATGGACAAATATTCTCAGTCTTCTTCTCTGCCACATCACTTGGAGATTCACTGGTTCTCCATCATAAACTCCTGTGTAACAGTTCTTCTTTTGACTGGTTTTCTGGCAACCATTCTCATGCGTGTCTTGAAGAATGACTTTATGAAGTATGACTTGCTTGCTCATCATTCAACATATTGTTGTCATCCTATTACCCATATATAACTTTGCTTTATTATTTTTTCCTGGTTTCTCGTTTTTATCTGCTGTAATTTTGTCCAGATATGCTCAAGACGAGGAAGCTGCTGATGATCAAGAAGAGACGGGATGGAAGTATATTCATGGCGATGTTTTCCGGTTTCCTAAGTATAAGTCCATATTCGCAGCAGCCCTTGGTTCTGGCACTCAGTTGTTCACTCTGTAAGAATCTTCTGATGGGTCTTTTCCTCTTCTTTATTGAAACTTTATTTATTTATTTATTTTTTAATGTGAGTTATAAAATTAAGTACATATCATTTTATATTCATTTTACTTGTGCAGCACAATATTCATTTTTATGCTTGCACTTGTTGGTGTATTCTATCCCTACAACCGAGGAGCTTTATTTACTGCACTGGTGGTCATATATGCTCTCACATCTGGCATTGCTGGCTATACGGCTACTTCCTTCTATATTCAACTTGAAGAGAGTAATTGGGTACATATGGATTGCTTGCATTGATTATTTGTACACTGTTTGATTGTATTACTTAATGTAATTCTTGTGAAATGGAATTAGAGTTATACACTTTTTTCTTTTTCTTGTTTGACAGGTTAGAAACTTATTGCTGACAGGATGCCTCTTTTGTGGCCCTCTTTTCCTTATGTTCTGCTTCCTTAACACAGTTGCAATTGCTTATAGTGCAACTGCGGCACTTCCTTTTGGCACAATTTTGGTGATAGTCCTAATATGGACGCTAGTAACTTCACCATTACTTGTATTGGGTGGCATTGCAGGTAAAAATAGCAAAACAGAGTTCCAAGCACCTGTCCGCACTACAAAATATCCCCGAGAAATTCCACCTCTGCCTTGGTACAGGAGCACCATTCCTCAGATGGCAATGGCAGGATTTCTCCCTTTCAGTGCCATCTACATAGAGCTGTACTACATTTTTGCTAGTGTCTGGGGCCACAGGATTTATACTATCTACAGCATACTCTTCATTGTCTTTATTATTCTGCTGATTGTCACTGCTTTCATCACTGTGGCTTTGACATACTTTCAACTTGCTGCGGAAGATCATGAATGGTGGTGGAGGTATGCAAACTTATCTTATGGAAAATGCTTTATTTGTACGAACTTGTTACAAACATTAAAGATGTGGTGATTTCCAGTAAAACCAAAGTTCATATTTTTCTATTTTTAATAAACCAATCAAAGTCAGCCACATCCATTTTCGTGTGTTTTGTGTGGTTTTCTATCCACACAGTTTTTTAGTGTTTCAAGTTTGTATGATACAATTTTTCGGTTTTTTACATGTCATTTGTGCCAGCAGTTATATTAGTTTTTGCATACGAAATTGTATATATGACACTATGTATAGTAAAAGTGGCAAAAACTAGAAGCTTATTATATATTTACTACTAATGTAGAAAACACGAAATAAATTTTCTATCTTTACTATTTGTTTACAAAATTCCATATGAAACCTGTAGTAAATTCACATTCACATACTTTCCAAAGAAATTATCGAAAAGCTTAGGAATAAGATCATAAATATAAATATGGAACCATAATGAGTAATAATAATAATTGTTGTTCATTTTCTTCATTTTTGTCCATTCTTCTCCTCTCATCGTGTTAATTTGGTCCCTCAGCATTGAGGAACACATGTATTGAATGAACCTAAACAAAGAATCATATATGTGCAATTTATGTTCCATTCCTCAATCCCACTAAGTCGGGCATATGTTCAAGGTGATGCTAATTCCAAAAAGAGCTACATGTTGGGTGCTGCAATAATTTATTCTTGTTACTACTTTAATGCATGTTGTTTTTATGATGTATATCTCAATGTTTTAAATACTAGACCGAAGATTGAACCTGTAAGACCTCCCAGTCATGGTTCAGTTAGTTCAACCATAATTGAACTGGATGATTAATAATTGCTAAATGCTTCAATTAGCGGATCAACCTGGTTTATTATGGTTTGATTGGATTACGGTTCAAAAGGGGTTGAACCAATTGGCAAACTGGTCTTTCCAGTTCAAGCGGTTGAACCTGTCTGGTTGTTAAAACATTGATGTATCTAACTAGATTTTATAGAGATTTGAAAGTCCTGGGCTTAGGTTTTTGGAGTTCATGTGGTTGGTTTTACCTCCAATATTTGGCAAACCATGGTGAAGTTGCACTGATATGAGGGGTCCATTTCCTTCCATCTCTTCCATTCCCATTCCCCCATTGGTCCTCTTCAAAAATGTAATTTTCGAGTTATTATTCTAAGTGTAGTTAGGTGAGGATTATGACAAGTAATGCCACTCATCAATGCAGGAATATATTTTAGGATTTTATTAAGGCTTAAATTTTTATCTTTTTTTACATCCGTTCTTGTTAGTTCATATTCCTAACTACCAAACCTTGTTAGAACATATTCCCTGACTACCAAACCTTTTTAATTTCTGCAAGTAATTTTGTTGCATGCATTGTAGTCAAAATCGAGATTCTACTTTGGATTAGAAAGGGGAATGGAAATTGTAATTCGTTTGGTCATGACAAGATCATTTTGTTAAAGATAATGGTTTTTACTACCATGCTATCATATATAAAAGGCCTCTTGCATTGAACTTGAAGTCAGTTGTGTTGGTTAAAGCATCTGCCTCTTCATTTTTTTGTCCTCCTGTCCTTGTTCTCTCCTTTCTTCCTTTCCGATTTATGTTCTATATGAATAAGTAACTTAATGATCAGTTACCATTTAGAGTTTTTTAGATTTTTTCCTCATAGTCTATGAATGAGACTCATGCCAGGTGGTAAAGAGCCAACAAAAAAGCAAGCCTGGTGAGAATGTTATGATGGGTGCGTGATCATAAAGACAAGATTAGGAATGAAATAATTAGATTGAAATAAGATAGCTTTCATTGTATAGTAGATATGATAGTTTCGACTTGGGTGATTTGGACATATGTGAAAAAGACCTTTACAAGCACCAATAAGAAGGGTAGATTAAATGGAGGATAATGTAATTAAAACTACAAGCCAAACCATTAAAACATATTTGGGTTTTAAATGGTCTATCATTTAATAAGATTCACGATAGGAAATTATAGCATCATTAGATTCATGTAGTTGACCCTAGCTAGTGAGAAATTGCTCTGGTAGTTGTTTATACACATATTTTTCCCATATATTTGATCTGTCAGTTGTCTGTGCATTTACCTTAGTTGTGCTGATTTGGTCGTTTTCTTCCATATATTGATGTTATTTATGTGTTTCCATAGGTCTTTTCTTTGTGGGGGATCAACTGGCTTATTCATTTATGGCTACTGCTTGTACTACTACTATGCACGATCAGATATGTCTGGTTTTATGCAAACTTCATTCTTCTTTGGTTACATGGCTTGCATCTGCTACGGCTTCTTTCTCATGCTCGGTAGCGTAGGTTTCCGTGCCTCTCTGCTCTTTGTCCGCCACATATACAGGTCCATCAAGTGTGAGTAGTTGTGGCTGAATGTTTTGGTAAGGTTATATATTATTTCTGTTAGGTAATGAGAAAAAGTGTACGAATTTCTTTTCCTGTCATAAGGTAGGTTATATAGTGTACGTGATAACAAGGGAAGCTTTGACTCCTCTGAATTAGTGTCATGTTATTCTCTGCACTTTAATTGCACATGCCTGACACTTGAGGTAGATTTTGGATCCATGGATTTATATGTTTTATTAATGTAGTTACTGAAATTTATTTGAAGTAGATTGTACTAATTAACTTTTCTGTCTGATGTGAGATAATGACTATTTACTATGATTATCCCGACCTGTCAAGGTATTGTTATATGGTTTCTAGTCGGCAAATACACACAAAAATAGCGTTTGAATATTGTGGCATGACATGTGGAACATAAATTTCTGATTCATTTTAGTTAAAGAATATGTTCGTTTTTGCTAAACATTAAAATGAAATTTGATGTGTAAAATGCTGAAATCACGACACCTGAATCATATGATTCCTTACTTGGGTTGGGGAACCAAATAAGAAATTGAGTAAAAATAACTGCAACTACAAACAATTCAATTAATTTCCGAAAGGTTTGTTATTGGAGAAATGGTGGTGTAAAATTATCTTGTGTCGGAGGGGATCCAAATTGGATAAAGTCAATTACAAATGCATGATTTAGTTCTTGTGGCATTAATTTTTTTGGTGAATGTTCATACAAACTATTATTTGTTTACATAAATTTTACTGTCCAATAAAGAATTTCCCTTGTTTCATCTTTCAGTTATAGGGATTTGAACTTGTAAAAAACAAAACAATAGGGATCTGAAGCAGGAAGTCAATGTATAATTTAATTCTTATTAACAAAGTTGGCCTGCGAACCCTGCCATCCCTCACTGTTTTTGACTTTTTGTTAACATGTCACAATTCTTTTTATAATTATATATAAACGTATATGTTTGTTTTCTTTCTGAAATATACACGTATATGTTTTTGAACAAAAATATCCACCAATTGCTTTTTTTATGTCTGACCTAAGCAGTAGTATTTCTTTAAAGCACGGTGAAGGGGAAAACGATATGGCCATAGAGTAAATAAAGCAAACTAATTATTCTTGTTCACCACTTGTGGGGTATTCACATATATGAAAAGGTCATCATTAGGCCTGCCCAAACAACCAACTTTTATTTGTAATTTGTAAGAAAATTTTATCCTTTACTCCCACACCTATACTACTACTTTCACATTTTATTCAAATTATCTATTTTGTTTTTTTTTATCTCCATTAAATTCAACTTAGTTTTCGATAACTTTAAAAAAAATCTTTCAAAATTAATGTGTTTTAAAAATTTTGATTTTTCTGTATTAGACAACTTTTTTTAAGTTTTTTGCCACAAAAAGTGTTTTGGTAGACTTTTATGATTTAAATCCTAAATGATAACCTTTGTGTATCGAATTTTTTTTTCTTCAAATTTTCTTGTATACATAGATTTTGTGTATTAAAAAACTTTTTATATATGTATTTTTGAAAATTTGAAGTTTGTATATCGAATTTTTTTTTTCAAATTTTTCAATACAAAGTTTAATTTTTTAAAACAAAATATCTTACATATTTTTTTAAAAAAGTTTTCCAAAAAAAAAATATTTTTAAAATAAAAAAATAAAAAAATAAAAAAATAAAATAGATAATTTGTGGGAATAAAAATATAAATGTAGGGTACATGTATAATTTTCAATTTGCAATTGCTGCCAGCGCAAGAAGTCAAGAAACTATATTTAATTAGTTTTTTTTTTTTGGAACATATTTAGGAATTTAGATAGTTTTTGGTACCTTTTTTCTCAGTAGTGGGTAGAATCGAAAGTTGAAGTAGCCAATAAAAAGCACTCGTGGTTTCGTTGAATTAGATTTCGTAAAAAAGAGCATTTTCCTTCGTGGATATATTTAGTAAGCATGTTTGGCATCAAGAAAAAAATAAGAACGCAAAAGTGACCCTTGGTATACATCCATGATCAAGAAATTGTCTGTATTCTCACACAAGTGTGGCCCTATTGTACACATATTCGATTGTTTTTGTCTTAAGTACTCTCCCAAAAACTTTTACTACTAACTTATGAGTTTTGACAAAAAAAAAAAAACTTTGGAGTTCAATCTGTCTATAATTATGTAGTATTTACAGTCACATTTATTCTTAAAGATAGAGATTAAATTACTTTTCCCCTATCCATTTGGTATGCTTTTAGACCTCATTATCATGTTTAACGTATTAAACTCTAATTTCTGGATTGCCTTAAAGTGCGTCGTGCTTTATATTTAGTTCTTGTAAATAGATAAATTCAGCATCAATTATTAGTTTTGGAGTTTAATTTAGCATCAATAATTTTTTTTTTTACGTAATAACACATCACAATTATTAATGAAAATGATTTTAAAAGTAATTAAAATAAAAATTATTTTTTTATAATTTAATTATTGTAATTAATTAATAATCTATGTACGAATTAAATCATTAGTTTTTTTTATAAGATTGATTTATTTTTTAAAACTTCAAAATTCTAAATTTCTAATGATCACAATTATTAATGAAAATGTTTTTAAAAGTAATTAAAATAAAAATCATTTTTTTATAATTGAATTATTGTAATTAATTAACAATGTATATACGAATTAAATCATTAGTTTTTTTATAAGATTGATATATTGTTTAAAATTTCAAAACTCTAAATTTCTAATCATGTGGCTGCATGTTCTGTTCCACGACTGTATTCATATTCGTTATTTTATTATAATGATTAATGAGTAAGTTGCAAATAGTGTTGTGCTATAAATAAAAAAAAAGAGAACATATTCAATAATAGAATGAGATAAAACATGCTTAAAACGACTATACATGAAACCAATGCTTATCATGTTGGAAATCAAGACTATAAATTTACCATAATGAGTATGATATCTATGTATGACAAGCCATAAAGAATACTCTACCCAACAAAAGTGATCCAAGTCTTACACGCCAAGGGAAAATTAATTATCTTTTTATGATTTGAAAAGGGCCATTCTTCATGGTTAAATATTTTCTTTGTAAAGATTCACAAAATTAATGAGGATGAATTGGGGAGAAAAAGAGAGAGAAAGTTGGGATTGAAGAGACAAAAGAGGATATAGCTTTTGGGTCACAATCAATTATTTGGATTGTGTGAGAAAAAGAATCCCATTAGTGGGAAGTGATTTATAATGGCGTGCCATGGACGACAACTTGGTCACACTCTTACCCCTTCCATCAAAAGCCCCATCTCTTTGGAACCCTCCCTTCCCTCAATTACCATTGTACTTATAATTAAGGGTATATTGCCTTTGATCAGATTGAACTTATATTTGTGTGTTTTTAGTGTATGTGACCATTTGTCAAAATTAATAAAGTTTATAAACCTTGGTTGCATTGGCACATCAATTAAGTCACGATTCAATTATAATCAGCTCTCTGACTTTATTAATTCTTTCTTCATGTCAAAATTTTCAAGTTGTAATCACATAAAAAAGAAAGGAAAAATACGACTTTCGCAGTTCCTAATTTCATGAAAAAGCAAGAGTTAATTAGTGTTACTAGAAATTTTAATTAGGTTGAAGATATGTTTGATTATATATATACCTCTCGCTCAATTATAAGAAAAAAAAATCAATATCAATAAATTTATTTATTATTATTATTATTATTATTATTATTATTATTATTATTATTATCATATTTTTAATATTTTATTAATATATTCCTCATAAAAAATGTAAACTATTAAATACACTTGTTATTTTTAAGAGATAAATATCAAATAAAGATTAAAAAAATTATTTAAACAATAATTACTGATCTAACTACTCCACATAATTACCATAACATTTGCATAAATTGTTACTACCTTATCAGCTCAACAAACATTGAATGTTTATGGGAAAAGATAAATGACACAAATTGAATGCATCACATTCAAACAAGAACAAAAAATGAATGGATGGTTATTATACGCATATGAATATCAATATAATAATAGTACTAGTAAGAAAATGGGAGTTAGGAATGTGCAAGTAAACTTTTGTTTTTTTTTTAAGTTAAATATTAACTCAATTGATAAATATCAATATTATTAAATTAGATGTTTTATTTTGACTTCGAAATTAGAACATCATAGTTGTATACGTGAACTTATCATAATATTTATCATCTATTCTATCGATGTTAGATATAGTTGAATATAATTAAATATTTATTATAATTAGATTAAGGTAGTTAAAAATTAATAATGATTGATGAAATACAACTATTTAAGTTATTTTAGGAGCACTATATAAAAGTGTATTGATTATAGCATAATTTTTTTCACTATCATTTTAAATTTCTCTTTAATTATTTATCTCTTTCTTAAACTCTAATATGATTCTTCACGTGATATCAGAACCATGAAATCATTCTTGAAGAGATAATTATCTTCATTTTTTTTTCTTTACTTCCATTAATTTTCTTCTTTTTTATTCAAATATATTTCTCTAACAAAGGCTCATCAATCATATCCATTCATTTTTGTTCGACACATACTTGCTTTCTTTCTTTTATTCACGTGAAAGAAGTGGTAATTAAGCAATGATCTCAATCGTTGAACAAGAAGTAGTAATTGAGGAGACATGTTGAGTTTGATGGTCATGGTAAATATCAATAGATAATGGCTTTCGGAGTTCAAGATTTCATAATAAGAGCCCTTTTGTGGATTATCACGAGCAAATCCAAAAATTGATATATTTTTGAATTTTAAGATTTAGTTGTTATTGTTTGTTGAATTTCATTTGGGTAAAAAGATTAATATGTTGCTGCAATTATGGTTTGAAGTAGAACCTGTTGGTTCTTCTTCTTTTCTTTGCATGTCTTAGTACTAGTTGAAGTTTATCATTTACTCAAGTGTTACATTTCTTTAGATTTTCTTTCTTGATTAAGCCACAATGGCTTTTTCTATATGTTTCTTTTAGTTAAACATTTTACCTATCTCTATATGTTTATTTAAATATTTTTAATTATTTGTGTTTTTATCTATTGTAGCAAAACAATTATCGTTATTTCTTCTTGTATGATATAGTAGTTAAACATTTCTCATTTTTTATGGGTTTCCAACATGTGGTGGTTAAGATTTGTTACCCGAAACATTTGAAAACAAAATTGAGATTCTTGATTTTTATTGAAGTGAGTGTCGTAAAAGCACCAGAAGATTTTCAAGTTATTCTAAAGTAGGTAGAAGACTTCGACGAGAGTTATACACTTCGGCCCCTACCACTTTCTACATCAACTTTTTTGTTCAACCGATGTGATTACAACTTGTATTATTTTTCATTCATTACTTATATTGCATTTTTATTTTTTCTTGTATTGTACTTTTCTTCTCATGTTAGAATTGTTAATCGATTTCCAACTTGCAATGTTAATCGATATAATTGAATATAGTTAGATATGCGTTTGTTGCAGTCTAAAATTTTGAGGGTTAGCTCAAATTCAATATGGTCACAACCAAAATTTATTTTAAAATAAGAAAAATATTGGGAAACCCTTAGAAAATACAGAAAATTAGTCTTTGAAATCAAATTTTGAGTTCAAAAATCGATTATGGATAGGAAATGTATTAACACTCATAGGACATCCATTAAAATATAGTTAATTAATTGTGAAAAAAATATATGTTAACTTTAAAATATTTATTTCTCCTTATTAGTTACTTGCGAATATAATATTTGTATCAATGTGATGGTGAAATAAAAATAAAAAAACAAAAAAATAAAATAACGTTCAAAATAGAGAGAGAAAAAAAAAGTTTTTATTATTGTGCTTGACAAGAGTGCGATCTTGCTCATACGTATCTTCAGGTGTGATGGAGAAATCAAAACTACACAGTTCTTGGGAAGAAAATATGGATATGTTGATTATTTTTAAAGAAAATGTGTTTTATTGTTGATAAAAAAATTGTTTTGATAACAGAAAAATGAGTTCGTTTAATTTGAATAATTATTTTAAAATACGAGTTTTAAGACTATCAAGTTGTACAACTTGTATCTTAAAAACTTAGGAACTAAAAAAATGTCACATCTAGTTAATCCATTTAATTTTTTTTATTTTTTATTTTTTAATTTGTTTATGAAAACAAGTTTTAAGACAAATAAATTATACAACTCGTGTCTTGACAACTTATGGATTAAAAATATATCAAATCTAATCAATTCAATGTTTATTTGTTATTAGTGTTTTATTTTGTTATTTTTTGAAAAAAATTAAAAGGACTAAACTATAAATTTAAAAAAAAAAGTAAAATAAAATTGAAACTATAAATAGAACCAATATGGGCCCGAAGCCCAGTCTCTCTAACAAATAGTAACAATACAAATTATTTGATTAAATAACACTAATAATAATAATAATATTAATTATTATTATTATAATGACATAAGAATATTCTTGTAATAGAAAGAATATATATATATATATATATATATATATATATATATATATATATATATATATATATATATATATATCTTTTTAGAAAAATGAGTTTTGCAGAGAAAAGAAATGTAAGCAAGTGAAGTAAAGGCGAAGGAGAGAGACAACAACCACGAAAAAGGGAGAGTGAACACTAACTCAAATATGTGATGGAGCGACGCAGAAAAAGGACAACAGTGTACAATGGTGTTGTGTGGTTGAACGGTGGTCGACTTCAACGACGATTACGATGACTTGTGATGTGCGACGACTGATTTGATGGTGGTTCAATAGGAGATTTGCGAAGAATGATGAAGATGGTGATTTGTGTAGCTCTCTATAATTTTTTCTCCTATATTCTACTGTTTTATTTTTTTCAAAATCTCTTCATTCTACTCCTCTTTTCCATTCTTTGTTTAGCCTTTTTTTTCTTATCTAGAAAAAATTCTCCCCCTCTTGATTGATTTTTTGTCTTAATTTATAGACTAAAATAATAAATATTTGTATCTATAAGATAAAATTGAATTTTTGGTTGTTGTTTGTTTTTTTTGCAGAAAAATTAGATTTGCTAAGGTAAGTCTAGAAAAAGAGATGACGCACTTTTTTATTGTTTGCATACATTAAAAAAAAATGTAATTGTATTAGGAAAAAAGGTGAAAAGTAAAGAGACTAAAAAAATGGAACTGTTGCATGTTGAATTGAGCCCAAACCAAACCAGATGCAAACATGACCAGAGGCAACCAGAACCAAAGGCGACTAGGAACCAGAGACAACCAGAAATCAGAGGCAACAAGAACCAAATGCAACTAGAAATCAGAAACCAGATGTGATCAAAACTAGAGACAACCAAAAATTAGATGCAACCAGAGCCAAAGACAACAAGAACTAGAGAAGAACCAAAGACAACTAAAACTAGAGGCAATCAGGAACCAAAGACAACCCAAACCATGGGCGATCAGAACCATAGGAAACCAGAATCAGAGACAATTAAAACCATACACAACCAGAATTAGAGGCAACAAGAAACCATAAATCAGTGACAAATAGAACTAGAGACAACCAAGAATCAAAAACGACCACATGATCCAGTTTAGGGTTAGGCAAAATTTATTAACTTCACTTTGATTATTTTATAAATAAGTACAATGTTAAAATTAAATTAAAATGATTAGAAATTAGATATAATTAAATAGAAGGTATTAAATGAAAGATATATCATGTGTATCATGATTCTTTATACTATTATTTTAATTTTTATATTTCTATTTAATTATTCATGTCTTTCTTAAATTCACAATTCTTTAAAAAACATTAAAAAAAAATTTAAAAAAAAACTCATTTTTATTTATTTGTCAAGGCTTTACATAAATGTTTATGAAAGTGCCGGAGAATAATTCATTTAAGTTTACATACCAAAGTTATCCCTTACTCCTTACTATATGTGGTCTTTCGAAATGATTATATATGAATGGGCATATTGATAACTAATGATAGTAAACTAAAGGATAATTATCACGTACACTTTTCATGTAACATCAAATTCTTATGGTCAAAATGCAATCCTTCATTATCAAAAGTTACTCACTTTATAATATTCATTTCGTTGCCGAAAACAATTTTTTTTTTTCAAATAAGAGAAAAACACACACAAGTATTTTTTGCAACACAAGCCAAGGTGATGGTAATATCAAACTTTCATAATTGATTATGACTATTCATAGTATCATGTCGATTAAGAAAGAGTAAAATATAGGATATATATAAAACTAGTAACTCATGATATATTTATTATTTTATATTTTAGATAAAAAATATAATTGAAGTATCACTTCTTTATAGACTTCACCCTTGTAATTATTAACATGATATGAGTTGATCTTTAAATCCATTTGCAAAGGGAATTATTTTTTTTGGATGTTTTGTGATCAATTTTAACAAATGATTTATTTACCATCCCAATTAATAATAACCTTATTGGTTTTTTTTTGTTGTTGAAAGGTGTATTGATTCTTTTAGTGTAAGTACTATATTGGTCTTTAATCTCTTAAAAGCAATTGTAAAAGGTTTATATTTGTTTTCGACTTTAGATATTCTCAATTTAAGTATTTCTCAATATTTATTAACTTTTTTAATTTTATTTTTTTTCTATTGAATTAAAAGTTTATCATACATATAAAATTTTATATAACTCTAAAACTATTTAATATATTATCAAGATACATGTTAACGTTTTATATATTTTTATTGAATAATTTTAGTTTTATGAGTTTCCATAACACAATAAAAATGCTACATTATTAAATGTGTTTTTTAAATACGACACATTAATTAAATGAGATATTAAATTAAACAATAGGGACTCAACCAATAATTTGCCATAAAAAAGTTAACCACTAGACACAAAATCTGAATTTGGTGATACAGAATAACTCAACATGGAGTCACTATATGAAGAATCTGCTAATTAGATTGTGTAAAGTAAAATATGGTCCCAAACCCAGCTAAAAAGTTAATTAAAAGTTTAAAGATTAGGGTGAATTGAATGAAGTCACTATTTGAAAGAGTTAATGTAATGGCCTCTCTGCCACTGCTTGCAAAGAAAGAATGACAAAGGGAGAAATCATCACATCCCATGCCATTAACACTGAGCTAATTGATGTTGCTTCATGGTGGGGCCCCCATTCGTTTACTCTAGCTATATTTTTCCCATGAAACATTCAACCATAATAACACACTATCATGACTATACCTTCAAATTCGACACATGGGTCCCTCAATTAAATATTTACAATTCTTTTTAGGCTCGCTGTATTCTAAATCAAATATAAAGCTCATGCTCCTTTATATGTAGATTTCGATTTCAAATACAAACAATAAAAATAACTAGGAGTTTAATGTTTCACCATGTCTATTGTTTCATAAGCATTCATGGAGCGTGCGTCAATATATTATCCATCCACTATATGAACTCACGCATAGTAGAATTATTTCATCGTAGATAATTATTTAATTTAATTAAAGTATTTGTTGTCGTACTAAATTATTATTCATTGTCGATATAAAATAATTTCACACCACATTTTATTTACTCTTATATATTATACTTAGGATTGTCGAATATTTATTATATCTAAAGCAAATACTATAGCATTCGCTTGATAGAAACAATAGCCACCTTTTAATATTAACAGCAATGTTTTTTTTATTTTTATTTTATAATTTTATTTAAATTCTAGTTTTTTTTATATAAAGTAATTTAATTAAATATATCAATAATTGTATTTTTTATAATTGTAAATCTTTTACTTGTTGTATTGTTTAATTATTTTTACTTTTTTATGTTTAAACATACATGAAAAATTAATAATTTTTTTTGAGATTTTAATCTCTTATTTGATTAGTTTAATCTTTAGTTCGACTTTAATTATCCTATCAAATAAATAAAAAAATTTAACTTATATACTTCGACAATAAAAAACTTTTTTATATGATATTTTATTTTAAAAGTACTTAAAAAATTGGGTAAAAAAAATGATTTAATCGGATATGAATATATATATAAAAGTTTAGACTTAGAATAAAAACTAATCTAACATGTATATCAATTATTTTGATCAGAATAAGTATAACAATTTTGTACAAGCACTTGGTTGATCTTGACCAAAATTCATAATTTACCAACAAATATTAGAAGTTGATCCACTGTAGACCAAAATTCATGTTACAATTTAATGTTCTCCTTTCTATTATTAGTATACAGATCCCAGAAACAATGGTTGTATCAGAAAATAAAGAGATACGACGCAGATGGTGAAAATGTAAATAAAACTAACAAGTAGTATCCATATTCCATATATAATTGGGAAACATTCTCACGCTCACTGACAGATAGTGACTCTTGGATCAACCACACCCCAATGTCTCAGGTTTTTTTTTTCTTCCTTTGCGCCGATCTTTAGATATAGACAGTCACAGACACACCTTTGTCTCTGGGTGGGTCCCAATTCCTTTGACCAAAAGTCAAATCAATCCATCACTAAATTCTTTCTATTTTTCTATATCTACTCTTCACTCTTATTTTTACCAATATATGAATCACCAAACAATTATATTCTATACTGTGTGTTTGTTTGATATAATCAAACAAATACATAATCATATTATCAATCTCAAATCAAAAAACAAACATCAGTTTATTCAAATTTTACTAAACTATATTTATATTACTATAATGTCACAATAAAATTTTATACTAATATCAAAAGAAGAATAATAGTTTGTTGGAATTGTATTACAATGTGATGCTATAACTGAAGTATACATAGTATAGTATGACATACCCACCGCACAAACTTATTCTCCTTCTCACTTTCCCTCCTTTGAAATTTATAAAACAAATAAAGCAACTCTCTTTTTCACAAAGTTTTTTCCCATAACAAATTCTCATCATACTACTCACCACTCTCACTACTCACTGTGTCTTTCTTTCATCTCTCTCTCTCTCTCTCTCTCTCTCTCCACAACACTCATCACTCACTGTATAATATTTCCCTGCAATTTTCTTGCAGGTGTCTCTCTACTTGTTTTCTCAATGGAAAACAACCCAGTTCAGATTTTGCCTCATCTCACTATAACACTTGTTCTCATGATGATGAAAATGATAGTTTTGTTTCCAATTAGTACTGAAGCAGTTGCATCAGTTTCTTCTATCAAAACTGATGCAAAGGCTCTTCTCATGTTCAAAAAGATGATTCAGAAGGACCCAAATGGAGTTTTATCAGGTTGGAAGCTAAATAAGAATCCATGCAGCTGGTATGGTGTCACTTGCACCTTTGGAAGAGTCACTTCCCTTGATGTTAGTGGAAACAATGATCTTTCTGCTGGAACCATTTCCCTTGAACCTTTATCTTCTTTAGATATGTTATCTGCTTTGAAACTTTCTCTCAATTCATTTTCTGTAAATTCCACTTCTTTGCTTCAGTTACCATTTAGTTTGACACAACTTGATCTATCTTTTGGTAAAGTTTTAGGTCCTGTACCTGATAACTTGTTCTCCAAGTGTCCTAATCTTGTTGTCGTCAATCTTTCTTACAACAACTTGACAGGTCCTATTCCTGAAAATTTCCTGCTAAATTCTGATAAACTTCAATCACTTGACCTCTCTTCCAACAATTTGACAGGTTCAATTTTTTCTGGTTTGAAAATTGAGTGCAAATCTCTTTTGCAGCTTGATTTATCAGGAAACCATTTATCAGACTCAATTCCAATCTCTTTGTCAAACTGCACCAGCCTTAAGAGTTTGAATTTAGCAAACAATTTCATTTCAGGTGGAATTCCAAAGGCTTTGGGTCAGTTAAACAAATTGCAAAGTTTGGATCTTTCACATAACCAAATTACTGGTTGGATCCCTTCTGAATTGGCAAATGTATGTTCTTCACTTTTAGAACTTAAACTTTCTTTCAACAACATTACAGGTTCAATTCCATCTGGTTTCTCTTCTTGCACTTGGCTGCAACTTCTTGATTTATCAAACAACAACATGACAGAGTTATCAGACTCAGTGCTTCAGAATCTTGGATCATTGCAGGAACTTAGGTTGGGAAATAATGCTATAAACGGAATATTTCCATCTTCAATATCTTCATGCAAAAAATTGAGGATTGTTGATTTCAGCTCAAACAAGATTTATGGATCTATCCCTAGAGATTTGTGTCCAGGTGCAGCCTCACTTGAGGAGCTGAGAATGCCTGATAATCTCATAACAGGTGAAATTCCAGCTGAACTTTCAATGTGTTCACAATTGAAGACTATTGATTTTAGTTTGAACTATTTGAATGGTTCAATCCCTGATGAGCTTGGTGAGCTTGAGAATCTTGAGCAGTTAATAGCATGGTTCAATGGTTTGGAAGGAAAGATTCCACCAAAGTTGGGACAATGCAAGAATCTTAAGGATCTCATATTGAATAACAATCACCTTAGTGGTGGAATTCCAATTGAGTTGTTCAATTGCAGCAATCTGGAATGGATATCATTGACAAGCAATGAACTCACCGGTGAAATACCGCGAGAGTTCGGCCTTTTGACACGGTTGGCAGTGTTGCAGCTAGGAAACAATAGCTTTACAGGTGAGATACCATCAGAGCTAGCAAATTGCAACAGTTTGGTTTGGTTGGACTTGAACAGCAACAAGCTGACAGGAGAGATCCCTCCAAGACTTGGCAGGCAACAAGGAGCGAAATCATTATTCGGTATTCTTTCAGGAAACACGTTGGTTTTTGTAAGAAATATTGGAAACTCGTGTAAAGGAGTTGGAGGTTTGTTAGAATTCTATGGAATCCGATCTGAGAGGCTTTCACAGGTACCAACATTGAGGACTTGTGATTTCACAAGACTCTATTCTGGTCCTGTCCTCAGCTTGTTTACCAAGTATCAGACTTTGGAGTACCTTGATCTTTCCTACAATCAGCTTCGCGGAAAAATACCAGATGAATTCGGAGATATGGTGGCCTTACAGGTTCTTGAATTATCTCACAATAAACTGTCAGGAGAAATCCCTTCATCCCTTGGCCAGCTCAAAAATTTGGGAGTTTTTGATGCATCATATAACAGATTGCAGGGTCATATACCAGACTCATTCTCAAACCTATCATTCTTAGTGCAAATAGATCTATCTTACAATGAGTTAACAGGTCAAATTCCATCTAGGGGACAATTAAGTACACTTCCAGCAACTCAGTATGCAAACAATCCGGGTCTCTGCGGCGTTCCATTGCCTGATTGCAAGAATGACAACAGCCAATCCACATCGAATCCGAGTGATGATGTTAGCACAGGAAGCCATAGAAGATCAGTTGCATCATGGACAAACAACATTGTCATGGGAATTCTCATATCTGTGGCTTCTGTATGCATCTTAATTGTGTGGGCGATCGCGATGCGTGTAAGGAGAAAAGAGGCTGATGAAGTCAAGATGCTTAATAGGTTGCAAGCATGCCATGCTGCTACAACATGGAAAATTGACAAAGAGAAAGAGCCATTAAGCATTAATGTAGCAACATTTCAAAGGCAGCTAAGGAAACTCAAATTCTCACAGTTGATTGAAGCAACCAATGGCTTCTCAGCAGAAAGTCTCATTGGTTGTGGTGGTTTTGGTGAAGTGTTCAAGGCCACACTCAAAGACGGATCATGTGTTGCGATAAAGAAGCTCATTCGATTAAGTTGCCAAGGTGATAGAGAGTTCATGGCTGAGATGGAAACCTTAGGAAAAATCAAACATAGAAATCTTGTCCCTTTATTAGGATACTGCAAAGTCGGAGAAGAAAGACTACTTGTTTATGAATACATGGAGTATGGAAGCCTAGAAGAGATGCTCCACGGAAGAATAAAAACACGCGACCGAAGAATTTTAACATGGAAAGAAAGAAAAAAGATTGCAAGAGGTGCGGCTAAAGGGCTTTGTTTTCTGCATCACAATTGCATACCTCACATAATTCACAGAGACATGAAATCAAGCAATGTGCTACTTGACAATGAAATGGAATCAAGGGTCTCGGATTTCGGAATGGCTAGACTAATAAGTGCACTTGATACACACCTTAGTGTAAGCACATTAGCAGGAACACCTGGTTATGTTCCACCAGAATATTACCAAAGTTTCAGGTGCACTGCAAAAGGAGATGTTTACTCATTTGGTGTTGTGATGTTGGAACTGATTAGTGGAAAACGGCCTACTGATAAGGAAGATTTTGGTGACACAAATTTGGTTGGTTGGGCTAAGATTAAGGTACGTGAAGGGAAACAAATGGAAGTGATTGATACTGATTTGCTTTTGGAGACTCAACAAGGAACAAATGAAGGTGAAGTCAAAGAAGTTAAAGAAATGATAAGATATTTGGAAGTTACTTTGCAGTGTGTTGATGATTTGCCTTCTAAAAGGCCAAACATGTTGCAGGTTGTGGCTATGCTTAGAGAACTTATACCTGAATCAAATGATGGAAGTAGCAACAGTGCTTAATTAATTGAACCATGTTATTGTTGTCTATAATGATTATGACAAGTGAATGAAAATTGAAGACATATATATATAAGGCTTGTAAGATTTTTTTCTCTAGAGGTGTTAAGGAGTTTGTTGTGCCTAGTTTCACAATTTGTTTTTTCAATTTGTTGTGTTATTCATTGTTAGTGATGATAATACAATGTAAGTTCAACCAATATTAACATTGGAGTAATTACATATGCATGTGAAATCAGAGCCACGAGAGGCATTAAATTGACCTGAATTGGTCCAATCAGTTAAGGCAATACATCAAACAGTTTACAAGCGTGAAATGCAGAATGAGGATACTGATACACCATACTTTGTGCAATTTAATTAACAATTTTGCTTAGAATCCAGCATATGAAAATCTACTCCAATTTAACTTGGACATAAATCTCAGATGAGTAAGGAAGTATCTGAAGAACCTGTGTAGTAGTTATTTCAGCTAATTGTTCTCACATGTATCATGAATATAAGCACCTTAATTGTAGATTATTATGCAAATATGTTCAAACACAAATAGTTTATGAGGTGTTATCATGTTAACTCAATGTTAACTCAGGGGTAAGAACTTGACTTTGTAATCTCTAAGAGACGAAGTTTAAATCTCACAAACATTTGTCAAATGACAATTACTTTCATAGTTATTAATAATCATTTCATCTAAATTTTTCTTTAAAAGAACACAAATAACTATTAAGTTGCAAATTAATAGGTAATATTTATTAAGACGAAAACAAATCTTTATCACTCATTTTTAAAAAGAAAAAAATATGCACATCTTTCTTTAAACAACAAAAACCAAAACTGTCGTTGATAAAAAACTATAACCCCTTTTATTTTACTGGTCTGGTAAGGATGAGTTAGATTAATATAAAAATCTAATATAGAATATTGATCCAGTAATCTAATATGTATATCAAATACCACATTGATTAAAGAGTTTTCCTATATTAACATAAGTTGTTTCACAGTATCATAAGCTGAAAGAGGTTCAAAGAGTTTTCCTTTCTGGACGGTTGTTTATATAACAATATTAAATGAGCAAGCATGTTTACTATTTGTATTAATCAAGATTGGTTTATACATAAAAAGGTTTTAGTTTGGTTCACCTGCAAATTGCAATGCAAAATAGAAAAATCAACTTGTGAAAGCAATAACTTTATGGTTCACCTGCATATCCATAGGAGTGAACTCTTACTCCACATGGAGGAGTGATATCCCCAACATAAAGGCAGCAAAAAAGAAATTACACAGAAAACTATAGAGTATAAAGTGAAACCATATTTTCACTTTATAAACCGTGAAGTATGAGTTGCAATTCAAATCAATTATCCACCGTTTACCTCGTTATAAATCCAAACTACCCCACCATAGAATAAAATTGTTAATTGATTGGAAGAAATCCATTCATTTGATAATTAGGATATTTAATAATCAGCTGCTTAATCGTAATTTTCATCATCTTATTTTTATTAATTTATCACATTAGTATTATTATTTTAAAATTCTTAGTTATTTTTAGATTTTTTTTTAAATTTGACAAAAAAAAGTTAAAAAAAAACGGCTCTTAGTACAAACACTACTAAATATTTTAAAATACAAACAAGTATCAACGACCGATAAAACGAACCAAAAATTTATTCAAACAATCCCATCTTACGAAACTCAAAATTACACAAAAGCATTTAGATATCATAGAGGCTCGTACAACTCAAGGAGAAAGTCTCGTACAACTTAAGGGCTCTAAACACCAAGAGATAAAATCATAATTGAAATTTGTCTGTGTTTTAATTTATTTCCAAGACAACAATTTAATTTATCTTTCACATTTTTTAATTATAAAATGATGATTTGATCTGTTTTAAATAATACGATGGCGTTGAACGGTTAATATATATGAAATTGCAATAAAACTTTTTAATCACTTTAGTTTTAAAGTTACAAAAAATTTTATTTTTATAATTTAATTAATAAGATATAAATAATTATGATACGGTATTTATAAAGTGATAAGTTGGTAAAGTAGGTGAATCAATTGTTGATATTATAATTATCAATGATTAATTATGCTAATTGTGCATATAATTAATACATCTAAAATGAGTTATTCATAATTGATATTACTCACTTTAGAAGAGTCAAATCCAAATAGTTAATGTATTTAAATAATTTTTTTTATTATAAAATTGTATATCATATATGATAAATTGTTATTTTATAATTAAATATAAAAAGAAAAAAATATATAATATTTTAAAATAAAAAAAATTAATATCATACATTAATCAAAATAAAAGAACTAAAAAGTTATATACATGACGTGACCCAAGGGAAAAAAAAGAGGAAACGTGTGAACTTTCTTTTGTCGACAAAATGTATGTTGTATTAGTTTTGTGTGCATTGAGTATGAGCTCAATTGAGATCGTTGAAGCCCAATTGTAAAAGAAAGAAATGTTGGTGTGTTAGTTGTGTGGTGTAGGAAAAATATAATTTCTACTCGCTTAATTCAAGATTCAAATCTCTTTTTTTTTTTTTTTACTCAAGTTGAAATCTCAATAAAAAAAGTAAAATATTAAACACTTATCATTAAATCTAAATAGTTAAACAAAAATTTACCAAAAAATTATAATATTAAAATTCTCTCCGAAAATTCTTCGAGATAGTCTCCTAAAAGTTTAAATTCAAAGTTTAGGAATAAACAAGTCATTCGTTTTTATAAAATAAAATTTTAACTAATATATTCTATCCTATAACTTAATAGCATAAAACCGCTAAAAGAAATTATTTATCTATCCCCCAATCAAAAATAATAAATTTAGTAATGTATTACATAACACATAAATAAATAGAAATAAATATGAATTTAAGTGGATAAAATAAATTCAATTAATTTGAACATTTAAATAAATCAATGTGAAAATTATCTGTTATTTTTTGGTCCAGGTAAAAAACCAAACTAAACCAATGTAAATAAAAAATTATTGATTCAGGTATTAAATTTTAGTTTTAAAAACTAATAAAAATCGAATCAAATCAACAATATTTATATTTTTTATATAAATATCTGATCAAGAAGACAACTTTTTTTTTTATACAATAGTCAGACTCATCACTCATTAAGTCTAATTCCAAACACTAGTGATATCCTCACACAAACACAATCAATCACACTTTGCCGCAGCATCTCATTCACTCACACGCACGAGTATCGACTTAGTTTTCACATCGTCGTCCATATCCCACTTGTTGAAATTGCACCGTCCAACTCGTTGCCTTTCACCTCACTCTATGTTTCTCTCCTTGCCACCACAACTCACGTTCGCTTCTCTCCTCGCTCTCTATTTCTCTCACAACTCCTTCATTTTCCCTATCTCGACCATTTCTCATTGTGTGACCTCCTCTCTGTTTCTTTGTCTTGGTTTTTTTTTCTATCACAATTAGTTTGCATTGTAATTTAAATTCTCATTTAGAATCTAGTCAACTAAATTCTAGATTAATTTAGGGCGCTACTGATAGTTTTGTATTTTAACTTGGATTGTTATTAGACTATGTTATTTCAAATTGGGGAACAAATTATGTAATGCTGCTGCGTATATTTTTTAGTCTTTTAGAAGATTAAATTATGAGTTTATAGTTATTTTAAATTCTATTTTAGAGAAAAATTAAAATTTTTATATATTTTTTTATCACGCCAAAAAATTGAAATGTTTTGTTTTTTTTTTTTAAA
>JBBPBR010000003.1:9778714-9789087 GCA_037974775.1 Cicer pinnatifidum | reverse complement strand
AAAAAAAAAAAAAAAAAAGATTGGTTCAAATAAAGCTGTAAGAACAAATCTATTGAAAAATCCTTGAAACCCAAAAAAAAAAATTAATTTAGGAAACTGTTGAAACCCAAAAAAATCCACATAATAATGTTGAAGATGATAACTTTTGGAGTTTGTAGAAGGCTAATTTCAGAAACCTAGTTAATGAGAGAGATAATGACACACTAGAACTAAGAGTGAGATGTAGGAAGTTATGTATGCGTTTTTTTTAACGAAGTTAAGCAAAAATTCAAAAAAAGTACTAAGTTGTGCATGATTTGAGACTTAAAGAACTAAGTCGTACATAATTTTAGACTTAAAGGACTCAATGGGGAAAAAACAAATTAACGAGAACATAGTTAAACATTAATGATTAAAAGTGTATTTCAGCCTAACGAAAAACAACGATCATTTTTTTGTGTCAGCTTTTACCCATGATATATTTCTGATTTGCCTCCTAGATGTGTTCATGTAATAATTTGCCACAAGGTAAGCGACCAAATTAGAAAAATAAAGGTGTACTTTGTATACAATAATATTAAAAAGGTTTACCACTAGTACTACACAGTACACACAAGATTTATTCAGCCTGCCATATATTCATCCAAATATTGATAACATTTTGGAGTAGGAGTAAACCCTTTGCGCTTTCGTCTCCTTCTAACTCTGGAAGAATACAATTCTATATCAAAATGAATCCTAGAACTGTGCTGATGGTTTGTTTCACAAAGCAGTATAGTTCTTTTATACAGTCCCAAGGTTTTTCATTTTCTTGGTAGCAGTTGTCAAATGTCAAACAATAATTAGTGAGTGAGGTTTATTCTAACAATAGTTATTTGAAGCTAATTAAATTTAGTCAGAGCCAAAGAATGTTTGGCAACCACTTACTGGTCTCTGGAAAAACAAGTACCGGTGCAGTTTTTATCTTCATCCATCATTTCACTCAAACAATTGCCTTGATTGTTCTGATGCCCTTACAAAATGTATTCCGAAAAGAAAACATTTCAATGTATTTTGTAGTTCATTCTGAAGTTCAGGAAAGAATGAATATTTGACAAACATGACTTTCGCAGGATGAAAGGATGCATGAAAAGAGGAATGCAGAAAGCTTAAGGAAGAGAGGGGAGATATCTGGGGCCATTAAGGGACAAAGAACAGCTTCCATGGATACAGAAGCCCCAGCTCAAGGAGTACGAAAGCGGCATCACACCCTCACACATGGATCTGTAGGAGACATCGTGATGACTCCACTAATGAGAATGCCACCTCTCCCTCCCCTACAATCCCAGAATTTCACTATTTTTCAGGTGCTTCAGCAGTTGGACAAGTTTGAGTCTTAACAAAAATTAAATTCCATTACAACATTCCATGCAACGAGGGATGCATCTTGATCATAACTAGGCAACAGAACTTCAAAATAGAGCAAGACCAACCGGAAGCATTGGTTCGCATGAAGAACCCAAAGTTTTCATCATATGTAGTTTTGTCAAAAGAACGTATTTTTCATGTTTTCTATTCAAGATATTATTATACTTTAAAGAGTGTTTTCAAATGAGCAGATAACACAATTTCAATTACTTGTTAAAATGCTAGATGGAATTTCAAAATCAAAACCTGCATCCCATCAAAATTTTGGACGTTGTTTGTCCAAAAGACAAATGAAAACAAAAAGAAAAGGACAACGACAAAGAAGGAAAACATGCACAATATCAATCAGACACAATCAGTTTTTCATCTAATGAGCATAAGAAAGAGGAAAGTATCTTGACTGCTATACTGCTCAAAAGGGCCAAAAATGTTGCTACATAATTTGACAAATACAAACGGTTTGTGGAGACATCTATACAAAAGTTTACTATGTTAAGGGTTAAGGAATCATTGTAAGTTTAAGCCTGACTATTCTGTTTGATCTATCATTTTCTCCTTGTTCACCTTCCCAACAAGTTTTTCTGGGTTCACCCCATAGCATAGTGATAAAGCAAATATATAATGAAAGAATTTTTAGATAGGTTGCATACACTTAGTGAAAAATTGGCACCTCAAGAATCAAAATATGCAAGCCCTAAGAGAGAACATTTTATTCATTCTATAAGGGAAATGCCAAGGGCAACAGCCATGCCCATTGTCAGTGAGATTATTTGAATGGCTGTACTTTTCAATGTCGTTTTTCCGTTGTTATTCATTTCTGCAAGCACTCCTGCAATGGCGATGTATATAAATCCACCTGCTGTAAATCCCTGTTAAATAGGAGATGGTCAATGCCAAATTAAATTCTGCTGACAACTCAACCAAAGATACATCATGGAATATTCCTCACCTCAATCAGAGATGACTGTCCAGGATCTTTCCCCCAGAGCAGAGCCTATAGCAAAAAGCATAAATTTACTATATCATTCTATGTTCGGACATACTAATAATGAAGGGTATCAAATCGATAAAAGGGAGGAGGGCATGGAAATGATTGTAGATGCCATACTAACAATTGTCCAATAACTCTATCAGCAAATTCCGTTGAGTAAAAACAGTTTCGAAGTTTTATAAGTCCCACAAAAGTTTAGAAATTATTGCTTCGATATGGTACAGGAAATAGGAATTTAAGAACCTTACTTAGTAAAAAATTTTCACTTTTTGAAACATTGAACTGGATTACCCTTCTGTTGCTCCAATGCTCATTTACTTAATTATGCTCTTCGAAACAGTAATTTTGCATACAATTCATAAGGTGACGTAAGTCCTAACTACAAAATTTGTGAACACATTATTGTCAATATGCACATTTCATTGCGTGCATATATGCTGTCTGTTTGTTGTGAATCCATTAAACATTTCCCTATTGAATGAAGACAACACTCACCAATGCAGTGCCTGCAAGTGCCACAAGTGCTGATAAAAAGTTGAAGAGCAAAGCTTTTGGTATGCTGAAACCAGATCTTATCAAAATACCAAAATCACCAATCTGTAAGAAGAAGAAACAAAAAGCATAAAACTCCTGATGAGAAACAAAAATAAGATCTGAAACAGATGATATCAATGCACTATACATGATGGCAAAAAATAAATGATGACAAACTAGTGGAAAAAATTTGTTATGCTATTTGCAAGTTTACATAAAACATGAAATGATTGTTTCTTCCATAGCCAAAATTTAAGCAGTAAATATCATCAGAAACATTAAAGTGTACTTTTTACATACACAGCATGAGTGTATAACCTTAATGGTATATCCAGGAAGTAAATACAAACTAATAACTATTTTAAATCAGTCAGATATATTCAAACATACATTTCAAAAAAGTAACAGGATGATGTGACAAGGATCATAGGTAAGATAATATAGTGACTAAATAAAATAAATCATAAATTTGAAATGTACATTTATGCAGATAAATTTGCATAAAAGTCGCCAGATGAAATCTACGTAAATTTTAATTGAGTTAGTAGTCTCTACTGTAAACTATAGTCAGTAGTCACACAGCAAAGAAGATTAATTTAAGCATCGAAATTTATGTCGTTGGACCAATCATGCGTTTTGACTATTGTGACACCATGAATTTGCAAAAATTAATAAATTAGACCTAAATCTGCATATTAAAATCAAGTAACCAAAAGAAGTAAGCATTTTATGAAGTTTCAGAAACAAGGAAAATTGAAGAAGTATAAATATTAGGACACAACAAAGATACATATTAGTGGCATATTGTCAAATTAAACAAACAAATTTTAATGCCTTCTGTAAACTGTCTGCTACAATTTATTTTACGCCTACTTAAATGGGATACTGAGGTACAATGTTATGAAAATTGGCATGATACTGAGCATGTTATAGGATAAGGATGAGTTTTAACCTCTTGAGGAAGCTCATGTGCCAACAAAAACAGAGTTCTAGACCAGCCACTAACAGATCCATAAAGCATGAATGCACTTCCTAATGCAATTCCATCAGTGAAATTATGCTGCAATATTAACACAGTTTGCATGAATAATGGAAAGCTTTCCTTCAATTCAACCAAAAAAAGGTCAATATACAACTTACAACTCCATCAGAGAAAAGATTGAGATAGCCAAACACGAGACTAGTTGGTGGTCCAACTGGTTCTTTAACATTTGAAGATTTGATTTTATCCGTGGAGCTATCTTCAGCGTTATGATTGAGACTATCACCTTTCGCTGCATTGCTTCCAATTCTCTGCAGCGCAAAAATTCATACATCATATGTCAGTTAAATTTTTTACATCACATCCAATATACCTTCCAACCTAAATGCGGCTAAATCGTATTAAGAAAATAAGCTGTTCAGGTTTTGCCTCAATATTGCACTACATATAAGATGAAGCAATTGTATATATATAATATAGCATTATATCACCGATGTAACAAACCTACTATGGCTGATCAAGTTTTGCTAATCCTATTATCCTATTTGTCTTTAATAACTGTCAGTACAACTAGCCAAACATCGGAAATTAGAACAACAATGTCTATGTTAGTAAATACCATTTTAATATTGTAACTGCTGTAATAACTGTTTTGTAACATCCATTTAATTACTAAATAAATAGAGAATAGGCATTGGGTGTTTTGTATGTTGGGTTGGTTTGGGAGAGACTAGGCTCTCTAATTCCTAGCAGTTTATTATTCCTATTGCAGCAAGTGTAATTTTCTTTTGTTCTGTAATTGCTACTGTTGGTGGTAGTTACTGTAGAATTGTTATATCAATAGTAATATTCAGTTCATCATTCTATCCATTAGTCTCTTAAATACCAGTTTCTAACACTGGTATCTGAATATCGATCTTGGAACCCGGAAATTGAGATTTCAGTGTTTGACGGCAATGATGATACCTACTGTTGGGTACTTGGCACTGATAAATATTTCGCTGCGAAGGGTACACCAGAGACGAAGAAGTTGGCCGAAGTTGTGACTGCATTGTATGGATGTGCTCATCATTGGTGGCTTTGGTGGCACCACTGTCATCCACATGCAAGCTGGGAGCCATTTGTTATTGCCTTTCTGTGGCGTTTTAAAACGGAGTATAGAGACATCTTGCCCATATCCGATGAAGAAGAGGAGCATGAAATGGAATTGAAGCCGTTGTCGGTTCATGGTTCATTTGATGTTCAAAAGAAACACCTTAACCAAGAAAATCAAAACCCAACGGTGATGGCAGAAGACAAAAATAGGGAATTGATAGAAATGGAAAAAATAGAGAGGGGCAGAAAATGCCTCTGTGAATTTCATGATTAGCGAAATATATTTGTGCAAATTTATGGGTGCCGGTAGATGCTCCGATGAACATTGTATGAGTAAGTGGTCAAAGATAAGGGGTACTGTTGCTAGTATCAAAGACAAATATTCCATGCATTCTCTGTTTTGGAATGGTAAAACAGAAATTCTGAACTTTCATCAATGGGACCCAGGGGGTCCAAAACTCAGAGGAAAATGCTTGAGAAGCACTATCAACAATTACCGTGTTTCCAGCATTTTTTCCTTTCTTTCATAATCACCTTGAGGACAGGGTGATAGTTTAGGGAGGAAATATTGTTAGTAACTGCCATTTTAATATTGTAACTGTTGTAATAACTGTTTTGTAACTTCCATTTAATTACTAAATAAATAGAGAATAGGGGGAAGGGATAGGCATTGGGTATTTTGTATGTTGGGTTGGTTTGGGAGAGACTAGGCTCTCTAATTCCTAGAGGATTATATTGGTTATTAGCAGTTTATTATTCCTATTGTAGCAAGTGTAATTTCCTATTGTAGCTACTGTTGGTGGTAGTTACTGCAGAATTGTTATATCAATAACAATATTCAGTTTATCATTCTATCTATTAGTCTCTTAAATACCAGTTTCTAACAGTCTACTAGTAAGTCCTAGCATAGATGTGACATCAACAATAGTTCAACCCTAACCAATAGTGTTCCAACCTCAGTCAACTGAAATGACATGCTCAACTTACCTTTCTAAGCGAGGATTCAGATTGAGCTTGGTTATCTCCCTTCAATGAGTCATGTGATACCTGATTGTCTTCTTTTCCCTCATCTACCAATCTCTCTTCTTTTGTATTGATATCAGAATTGTTATCATCTTTCAATTTTTTCTTGCTGTTGTGGTTATGGTGGTGATGTCCATGCGTCCATGAATTAGCTCCTCCTGAGTTTTCTTCAACATACCTTACTAGCTTCTCCACAAGAAGAAATAGTACAATTCCAGCTGCCAGAACCAGAAAACATGGTAAGAATTAGTGGTCCTAACTCCTAAGAGCGCATCTAAATAATCCCAATTTCTAAATACAAAAACTGACCGAGAGAAATATAGAGATGAAAGTAATTGAAAGCGATATACATATTAATAAAAACTCATTCCCTGCAATTATTTAGTGGAAGAAAAGCAAGCCAATAATTCAACATATATCTATACAAGGTGAATAATCGATATGGTCAGTAAGAAACGTCAAGCATTAGCATATCACTACTAACCTAGGATGGACATTCCTGTAGAAAGGTCGGCTAAAGAATGTGAATGTCCATGTCCAGAACTAGCGTCATGGTCATGGTCATGGTCTGCATGGTCACCATGAGAATGGGAATGTTCACCACCTGCAGTTAAAGACAGAATCATATAATATGTTTGTAGATGACGTAACTTTTTGAGAAAAGAGCAATATTATTTGACAAAAAAGGGGGCCAGTAAAACTATGGAAAATATAAAGTACTATCCATAACATAAAAGGAGAAAAATGACGCGGACAGAAACACAGAGAATCAACTGAAGGCACAATAAATTATGCACAATGAACTTGCTTCTAAAGAAACGTCTTCCTATTACAAGAAAACACACCCGAAGATTCAATTATCCCAAATTTTCCTATTTTTATTATTGGAAAATCAAATAAAGTCAGAAGGGAATGTGGTTTAAAACTCTCCCTTTCACTCAGCTTCCTTCAAAAGTAAAAATACTGAAAAAGGTTAGGAAGTTGTAGAGAAAGAAAAAAATATATAACAAAGTCATCAACTGTAAAGCGGACAGGACCTAAGGCATATCATACCAAAAGCATGTGGTAGTTGGTGAAGAAAAGCATCCCCCAACATAGCTCCTGCCTGAAAAAGTCTTATGATAAATGAGAATGAAGCAAAAAAGTGAACCAGGAACAAAAGATGAAAAACTTGATATTTAAACAAGCTACTGACAGAAAATAATTTAATAAGTTTTCTAAGTTACCAGCATGCCGGAAATTCTGAGCTCACAAACATAAAGTACAAAAATGCCATAATGGGGATATAGAGGAAAAATACCAAAGATGACCAGAAAAAAGGAAGGGCCATATACGGAATTTTATTTAATTCATCAAGAATTTTTCTTAAAAAAATTTAAAAGTGTCACACTACCAAATTTTTTCTTTCAAATATACATTAATCTACATCACAAAAGCAACAAAATTTAATGCAACCAGAAATTATGGTATCTTAGAAGAAGAAAAGTCATCACCAATACTGAACAGATTAAAGTGTGAAGTTAAACATATAAAACATGCTAAGAGGCCCTTTAACCAGGGACAGACCTATTCACATGCAACTGTGGGCAATGGCCTGCACTTAATTTTGAAAAATAAATATTTTTAGTCTTTAATATACTAAAAAATAATTATATGATAAAGAAAAAGACATGTTATTGACTGTGCCTCCACTATATTTTTATTTTTTAAAAATAAATGTGTGAATGTTTTTATAATAGTCTTTAAATGTATTAAAATTATGAAAACAAACTTAAATATGTCTTTATTAGTCATGTTGGTCTTTAAATGTGTCTTTAGATAATTAATTTAGTCCTATTTTTTGTTAGTCACTTTAGTCTATAACATAACTAAAAAAAGAGAGATATTTGAAAATGTGTTTGTAATTTTGATAAATTCAAATACTATAGCATTGCATGTGACAACATTTAAAAGAGATAAATGGTGCCACCACTACTCAAAATTTATGGGTCCGTCCTGCCTTTAACATTGATGGTAAGTGTATTTAAGCAAGTGAGTATATAAAAGTGAAATTCATATGACATAGAAAATGCTTCAATTTGTCAAAAAAAAAAAATGCTTCACGGTGACCAGAACTTGAATAGAACAAACCTAGTTTGGAGGCACTTAATGAGGTCATACTTATCAGAAGCTTACACTTGCTATATGAAAGAATTTGAAAAAATAAAATAAAAAGGAAAGGAAAGTAGTACTAGAACAGAAAACAAAATATACACATAGGATGAATCAAAATCTAAAAAACCCGGGATAGAGTATTCAAATTGTATAATGAAGTCTATTAGTGTAAGAGCAATCAAATGAGAATAAGATAGTGAAGCCAAAGAAAGGAGCTTGAAGAAACCTGACCCCAAATAAAGCCAATGAATCAACAACAGCCTTTGATGGTTTTCCTTGAACTGAAACAGGTGAATAACCCAGATTATTCCGTTTTCTGTACCCATGTGAGAAATGAACAATTTGTATCGTATGAGATGAATTGAAAAACAAACTGCTTACCAAAAATTACAGGCAGGATAATCAGGCAAATAAGGGAAGCCATGCTCACTAGAAATGAACAGCCCAACGCATTCAACCAAAGGCCTACATTATCAAAATAAGTAAATACACCATATAAATGTCAAATATGAAGCAGTCAAACCTTGGATTGAAACTTCCAGGAAGCAAGAAAATCAGCACCTATGAAGCACTATCACAAACACAGACGTCGGACATGACACTGACACTAGCACGTCGACAACGGTAATTATTTGAAAAAATGAATTAATTGAATGTAATCACATGTGTTGATGTTGCGCTAGTATCCGACACCAAAACCCCTCCGATCAGAGGTGACAGTGCTACAAAGATCAGCATGCATCCTATGTTATTACTTTTTCTATTATTTTATACAAAAATGTAAGGAAACTTGGCATTCAGTTAGAAATTTCTTGTAAAAATAGCTTTTGAAACCTAATCTTAACCTGCATATAAAATGGTAATAGATTACAAATGCAATCCTGAATGGGACTTTTATTCTGATACTAAATTTGTATTAATGATAGGTGTACTTAAAGACAATCAAATTGACTTACTCTAATTGTGTTTCCAGTAACATGATCTGTAAAACAGGACTCAGTTAAACAAAAGAGAATTTTCTGCAACCTAGAAATCCAGCTAATTGGAAGCAAGCAAGTAATATCCCCATCCCACATTATGATAATTCAATTTCATCCTGAAACCCTGAATACATGAATTAACCCCTTAATTTTGTATTTGATTAGCAACTCAACTGACAATATGCAACATCTAATTATTAATAGACACATAGCTAAACTAGATAAAATTAGCCAGGACATTTGTGAAAATTCCAATAATCGACTATTAAGTGGAAATTACAGGAGTTGATAATTTGAAGTCAAAAGTGATGATGATGTAGAAGAAGGAGAGAGGAAAAATTGAGAAAACTAAAATACCTAAACCCGATAGTTCAGTGGAGGCAGTAAAGTGATGATGGTGATGGGGTAAACCAAACCCGTAAAGTTTCATATCCTCTTCCTCCGCTAATTCCTCTGGAAGCTTCGAGTGATGATGAACATGGTGATGGTCGTGGTCATGATGATGGTGATGGTCGTGATCATGATCATGATCATGGTCATGTGCTCCTCCACAGTGATGATGATGGAGGTTGGATGGAGAGAAGTCAGAATGGGAGTGATGTTGATGAGCCGTAACCAGATCCAAAAAGGAACCAAGAAACAAACACACGAGGAGAAGTAAGGCTCTCTTTCTACTACTCAATTCCATGGAGTTGAAATTTTGAAATTGAAATTGAAATTGAAAAGGGTGGAAGGAATTAAGAAGTAAGAAAGAATTAAGAGCGTGAGTTACAAGTGCCTTCGATGGTGATGAAGCAGACGATTACTAAGAACAATACGATAACGCCGACTATAATTCCGAACATTACTACTTCCATTTCTACTAACTTAAGTCATCACATTTTATTATTAAATTATAAATTCAATTCAATTTTTTTTAATTTTTTGTTCCTCTTTCGATTTCTTTCCTTTTCTTCACATTCCAGTTCCAGTACTCTGTTGCACCAACATCACCGTTGTACTCTTTCCCAACTCTATTTTGCACCTTTAAATTGTTTATTCTTACTTTTAAGGTTGGATCTTTTTTATAAAAAACAAATAAATACACTATTGGGGTAAATTATTTTGAGGAAATGCTATTGCTATGTTAGTATCAAGATACGAGTTAATAGTTTAAAGTAAATATTTTGTCTTAAAATTTATATTTTTAATTTTTTAACAGTTTGAAAATTGTTTTTTTTTTTTTTTT
>JBBPBR010000003.1:9765350-9778643 GCA_037974775.1 Cicer pinnatifidum | reverse complement strand
TTTTTATAAAAAGTTTCTACTACTTTTTATATCTTTAAAATTTGTCTTTAAAAACACACGTTGACATCACCTTTATTTCTAAAATGTGTTAATGGTCTATGTGATAATTTTGAATTATCTATCAAGCTAGTCCCCTTTTGACATTTAATTTTTATTTGAGTTCGTGTTCCAACATAAGTTAATATTTAAAAATAATTAAAATTATAATAATAGTTGATAATATTATTTAAAAATAATAATTTATAATTTTTTTATATATAAGATAGTAAATTAATTGATAATAATTCGATACGAGATATATATTTATTTTTTTTTTATTTTTATTAAATGAATATCATTTAAATAAATGTTCCAGACATAAGACTAAAAATTATCATTAACATTTATTTTAAAAAATTATTTTTAAGAAATAACGTAGGTAATTTTTAATTTCTTTTTAAATATGTGAATAAGAGACCGTGATCTATATTAGACTTTTCGGAACTTTTATTTATTATCTCCATCACAAGGTAAAAAGGAGGAGTAAGCAACCGGATTGGATGATTTAGAACTTTAAGTATATATGGTCATTATAGTCCTACTCTACGATACTTTGGAACTTAGCCACTTACCTGTCTATTTTTTTTAGAGGATAAAAGGCAAAAAAAACTACAAAACTAGTAAGACATTCCTAGACATGCTAGCTTAAAAAATGTCGTAAAAAATAATTCTACCAAAATTACTCAGAAATATTCTTCACAATAAAATAAATAAACGAGTCCAACAAAAAAACTAAAAGTAGAAAATTAATCCACACATTTAAAAATTTTAAAAATAAATAAGGAATTATTATCTTCTCCTAGATGACTTAAATGTCATGTGAGCAAATTAAGTTGACTTGGACCATAAGGAATTATAATCCTTTGGTTAAATGATAATAACTTCATGGACTATGATACGGATGTGGAGTTGAAGTTTCCGAATAAGTTGTATACACACAACTTGCTTATAAGTAGAAGCATTTATTGGTCATTTATCATTCTCCTTTCTTTGGGATTTTCATTTAATTTAGATTAGATTTCCCACGTAGCTCTTGTGAAAAGAACCCTATGGTATATGGTCTACAGCACCAATTCTTCTAAATTGTGTTGGTGTTTCTGGAGTAACAAGACTTGGCACTGGAGCTATTGTTGCTTGCAGGTTAGGGGCGTAAAACGTAGCTAGGGAAATCCTCTCATTCTTTGAATTGACTACTGCTCGATGTTCAATGCTCTTGTAAATACCATTAGTTATAATCTACAAAAATGAAACCACTAACTTAGTATCATTTCATTGCAATTTTAACTAATACATTTGTTTGTAAGGCCAAAAATATCTATGTGAAAACTCTTTTAGATTTTTCTGGATACATAAAATAAAACAAAGACAAAATGTTGTGAATGATTTTAGTCACATACCTCTAACATGGAGGCATGGAGGATAATAATTCATCCTTATGGTTTGAGTTCCAATGTTAAATAGCTCTGTCATTTCCTTGGGATTTATTCCAAGTGCATTTGCCATAAGTTCAATTATTTTGATGCCAAGTTTTTCCAATTCTGCAGAATATACCTCTAAATTTTCTCTACATCTGAATAAAGTTGATGAAGTCACTAACACAAACAATCATCAATCAATAATAGTAAATTTTCTGAAAGTTGAGAAGGAAAAATGGTTTATTAACAAAAACAATCACCAAAACATTTTCCTATTGAGGTCCCAATGTATGAATCTAATTATGCTATGATATCTTATATATATATCATGAAATGGTATTGTATCAGATAATAAATTACTAGTTTTTTAACAAGGGATTATGACATATGGTTGCACCATCCTATCCCTTCGGTTGTGATTTGTGTTCAAGTTTAGAATTTCATCCTTGACATGACCAAATCCCTCCACGTCATCTTCTTTCTGTCATAGCTATTAGACATCTTAGTTACTTAGTTAAATTTGTTAGTGTTTTACACTAATTAATTATTTGTTTATCTAATTGGTTATTTAAGTCTATATAATCTTTGATGTAATTCAATTCTCTCAATTATTAATATTATTCAATTTATGTTCTCCATTTTTTTCTTCTCAATGACTTATATCAAGAATTGTAATAATAACTTCTTATTTTCTTCTTTTGAAAGTTCAAACAATGTTTTATCCCCTCTCTTCATATTTTCCACCAAGGAACTACTTATTCCATGATTAACCACCTACAATGATTTTATTATTATTCATATTAGCCAAAAGCAGAGTTGATCAAATCACATGCATCAATACATTGAAGTATTATACATTATGCACATTTATTTGCTTAATATTTAAAACACTACTATATGAAGTATTGGTGTATCAAGTGTGAATAAAAATATAACATTGAATGAAAAAGTGGATATGTTAAGTATAATATAAGTGAGAAAATCTACATATCTAATGTTTTAAAATTTTAGATGAAGATGTAATGTCTAACTCACTTATGTGATTGTTCTTAATCTAATTTGATGATCCTCGGACCCCTTGATGACCGAACATAGATATTATGACTAGTACAAATGTTGATATTATATCATTACAAGAGTTTCAATATTTACTTCTCATGTTCCTATATAGTTATAAGCTAAGTGAATAACTATTGTGTCTAGCGCATGTGATTGGTGTACCTCATGTGCGAGTGTTGTAAATTCTGAGCCAATGAAATCGATTCTTACTTGTAAAAAATCAAGTGAAAATAATTTGACAAAACATTATTTCATTATGCAGATCAAACCTGAGAGAAACCCCACTCTTTGCAGTCATAGTGTAGCTCCTCCAACTCATGTCTCCTGAATTTGGCAAACTCAATGACAAGAACTTGGGCTAAAGAGGTAACATTAGATAGTATTACAATGTCTTCAGCTGGAAGAACATATCGCTCTGGAAGTGGTTCCTTTGCTAGCTCATGGACAGAGGGAACTAGAATTGATGTTATTTCCATAGTAATTTCATCTGAACACAAGTGCAACACTAAATTGTACTAAAACTTTGTTAATAATGGATAGAGGAAAATGGGTTGATAAGGTTATATAACATGCAACTTTATTTGGCATGTCGGTTATATACTTGTCCAATATGCACTTTTTTTTTTGCTTATTATAAAAGCTTGTTCTATAATAGTAATTTTAATTTTAAAATATCAATAAAAGTTTGTAATTTCAAAAATAAATTACACTTAAATGGTAACACAGCACCTAACAAACAGTGTCTTAAAATGACAAATACATTGTGTACAAAACAAGCAAAAAGAAGAGTAATAATATATAGTTTTCAATATATGTTAAACTTCTATGTTTTCATCAATTGTAAAGTTCTGAGGGCCTTGATGATTTTTTTCAGCTTGAACCCTTATGCTATCAAGAAATGATTTCCCACGCAGTTCTTGTGCAAGGTATCCTTTGAAATATTCTCCTGCACTAATTTTTTTGAACACTGCTGGTGTATTTTGAGTAACAAGGCTTGGTGCTGGACTAATACTTGCATTTGGAGCAGGGCTGTAAAATGTGGCTATGGAAAACCTCTCCTTCTCCAAGTTAACCGTTGCTCGGTGTTCGATGCTTCGATAAATTCCATTTGTCATCATCTGTCAAATATAGTTGATAAATATATTAGTCCTTGTAATTCAGGTTCATTGTAGTCAGATATTTGCTATTTTAAAATATTGATGTAGTGAATCATTTATCAAAATTAAGAACCAATAATTAATAATTACCTCCAACATGTCTCCAAGGTTGATGATGAAAGCATTAGGGAGGGGATTGACAGCAATCCACAATCCATCTTTTTTAATTTGAAGACCTTCGACTTCATTACCTTGCAGAAGGATGGTGAGACCGCCGCCATCAGAGTGAGAACTTAGTCCTGTCACAAGCTCTGGTTGTGGACATGGTGGATAATAATTCATCCTTGTTGATTGAACTGCTTCACCAAATAACTCTCTTATCTCAATGGGGTCTATAGCAAGAGAATTTGCCATAAGGTCGAGAATTTGAATCGCAAGTGTTTTCATTTCTTCACAATAAGTCTCTAAATCAACTCTGCAACCAAAATATATTTTACACTGTCAACTAATCACAAATGTTATGTGTGACGTGATATGATCAAGAATTAAAGATAGAAAAAGGGGAGAACCTAAATGGTAAGGGTATGTTGGGAAACAGGTGGGGTTTTCTTATGTAAGATGGAAAAGTGAGCATGAAAAACATATCTGCCCAATCTAATTTCTGTTCTTTAGAGACTACAAAGGCTTGACCATATCCCTCCACATCGCCTTCTTTTTGCTCAAATTTCTTCTTTTCTTCCATTGGAAGATTGAAAAATTCTTCAGCACCTTTCTTCACATTTTCCACCAATGTTTCGCTCACTCCATGATTAATCAGCTGTACATGTAATGCCTACTAGTCAAAAGTTGATAACACAGGCATACTGCATACTATTTAGATAAACAACTTTATTAAGTGGTTATTGTATAAATGCTTATTATGGCAGTAGTTATGTATAGGCTTTTTATAGAAAGAAAGAAAGAAAAAAATCAAATCATTTTTTATAAACTATAAGCTATTTTGATAAGCTATATAGAGAACTTATAGAAGTTAGCTTAAAATAACTTATAAATGTGTCATAAGTTGTTTTTATAAGATTTCTATAAAATAATTTTATAAATGTTTATATCAACAGGAAAAGAAAATAATATTATGTATTTGAGTATGAATGATAAGAAATCAATCAATAATAATAATTAGTACTAATATAAGTTAAGTCAAACAGATTGTAGAAACATTTGTTCATAAATGGTTCTAACGAATGCAATTATGGAATTGTCTAAGCTAAAATTTTAAAATTATAATGAAAATATCTGAAGCTGAAATATGAAATCTGAACCTCCGATTGACTGCAAAGCATTTAATCCAAAATCTTACAAAAAGAAAATGAGTCTATCTCTATCAACAGAAAGATTTAAGAAGCTATAGATGCTTCTGTTATTGGGTAATAAGAATATCTATAGCTATATTAATTCAATGAACGTATTACATGAAATATCTATAGCTATATGCAGAAAAATAAGAATAAGAAGCAATTGATTAAATATTGTGGAGATAGGCAGTAGATTGAAATTGAAGTTAACCTGAAAGAAACCCCAATGTTTACATGCATAGTGTAGCTTGTTAAGCTCGGTTTGATTGAAATCATGAGAGAGCAATTTGGTAAGGTCAAGCACAGGAAGTTGAGGTAAAGGAGAAGTTGAAGATGATAATATTGGACGGTCATGATGTGGACGAACATAACGATCTGGAACTTTGGTCAATACCTCCTTTGCTATTTCCTGGACAAAGGGCACCGGAGCAGATGTACCAGTACCATATTCCATTCTAATTTAATTGTATACTTTTAATTTCATATTATATCAAATCATCCAAATTACTCTCTTATTGAGTAGTTGGTTGATTAGTTGCTTTCGCTGGTAAGCTCCTTTATCATGCATACTAAATATTTAAGATTAAATAAATTTTAAAATTTTGTTTTTAATTTTTATGCATAATTATTATTCTCTATAAAATTATTCTACGATGATACACTCAAATTAATTAATTCAGCAGTAGCAAAGCACTTAAAATGTTGCTCCAAGTCAAAGCTGCAGTTTGATAACATCATCTCATCTGTATTAATCGCAGTTGACTCTAGCGGAGTATGAATTGAAAAACAACCCAATATAAAATCGAAGTGTGACTTCAACAATAATCATTTGTTTAAGCTTATTTGATAAATAAAAAAGAAAGAGACCATGTCAAATTAATACAAGATTAAACTTATTTGTTTACATTTTTTATATATTAATACAGTCACTTCTTTTGTATATTGTTTGATCATTCAACACCTAAGAGGGTTTGTGATCTTCATTTTGGATCCTCAAGCTCTGAAGGTATGTTTTGAATAGTGGTGTCACAAGTTCTGGTTGAGGACATGGTGGATAATAATTCAACCTCGTTGATTGATTTGCTTCACCAAATAACTCTCTAATTTCCTTACTGTCCATCCCAATGGCATTTGCCATAAGGTCAATTATTTGGATGGCGAGGTTTTCTATCACTGTAGAATAGGTCTCTAAATGATCTCTGGATCATGTCATTCACACAAAAAATTACTTCTAAGTAAAATACAATTGTAATTCTATGTTGTACAAGTCAAAAGTAGTGAAGTACGTCATGTATCATAAATAAATTTGTTTCTATAGTTACATTAATAAAATTTATAAATAAATTAAATGAGATATAATAAAACTTATTCATTTATCGGTCAAAAATAAATCGATACACATTACAAAACTATCTTACTTGTTTACTTGTGCACAAGATTATTTTAGTTATGCACATTAAACAAAATTTTAAATAACAATACAATGTTTTACTCCTAAGTTCTTACAACACACTACATTTTATAATATATTTTTAGTTTAATTCAAATGGTACACTTTAGTACCTTTAAACATGTTGGACACTAGTATCAAACGTGTGAAAGAGATTAATAATATTATATATATATCAATTTATTAAATTATATATTTTTATTCTATTTCAAAATTATTCTTATAACCATTCTTATCTATAAACTTTATAAATTTTAAGTTTAATTGCAGTTTTGGTCCCTATATTTTAGCTGAATCGCGAACGTAGTCCCCCATTTTGTTTTTCCCCAGTTTTGGTCCCAAAACATAATTTTGATCCAAAATTTGATGAAATTTCATTTTTTAAAGTCGTACTACACCATTTATGATCATAGATTTCAAGTACAATTGTTGCAAATGAAATCTTGAGGTATGATGTGACTTAAATAAATGTAAAAAAAAAAAATGAAATTCCATCAAGTTTTGGACCATAATTCTATTTGGGGACCAAAATTGGAGAGAAACAAAATGGGGGGACTACTTTCACGATTCAGCTAAAATAGGGGACCAAAATTGCAATTAAGCCTAAATTTTAAAAACTTCAATTATTTTATGAAATTATTCGAATTTCCACAACAAAAAATAACTCTTATTTGTGAAAAAAAAAAACTAATTCGAAAATATCAACTATAATATTTTTAAAATAAGATTTTTATTAAAAAAAATATTATTAAGAAACTCTCGATACCTTCGTCTTCTTTCTTTCATCAACTTGCATTAATTCACTTTAAACCTAAAAATTTCAAACAAAAAAACTTCAAACAAACACGACCTAAAATCCAAAAGTTCAAATCCAATAATCAAGAAACAATTAACTAGAACTATTCTTCAACAAAAATGTTGGATTTTTTGCTGGGGGTATGCCGCAAATCATAAACAAGAAGAAGATAAAATTGATGATAATGAATGTTGCACAAATAAATTCAAAATTGTGTGTATTATATTAACCTTTAAGTTCGATTCACCCTACAAATCTATATATATATATATTAGATGCAAACAGGTTAACCGACGAATCACCTTCAAGATACTTTAGAATCTTTGAAGTGAATTGCACATTCACATCAAACTTATCAATCAATGATAGTTTACAGGATAATATTTCTTCATTTACTCTCGTACATTAGATAAATGAAGAAATAATTCAGAAATATTTTTGATAGAAATCTAATTCATGTAACATAAGAATTCATGTTTTTTTTTCGGCCTCTAAAGTGTCTCTATTTATAAATAAAAAACTCATATCGATTGGTGGAAGAAAACGACCCTTTAAAAAAAATTATAATATTTGGTAACTTAAAATATGTATTGGTTTGAATCAAACTCAAGCATTGCAACTACTTGACCAAATGGTACATTAATTTATTTAATTTTTTTATATTAATATAACTATTAAACAAATTCAAACATATTTTGAAAATTTCCCTCGCAAACAACACTCTAATAATTATTTTGATAATTTTCTTTATCCTTTAATGAGATCATTACCACGACTACACAGTTATCTGTTACTCCTATTGATAGAGAGCAACAAGAGATCTTTAAAAATTTCGAACAGCAACACCAAAAAGACTTTTTGAATTTTAGTGTTGGTTTGATGTGGATTCTATTTCTTCAATTGGTTGGTCAACCAATTGTCCCCAAAAATGTATATATTCAATCACCTTGTCTTTTGTTTTGCAGAACAATCAAATGGAATTTTTCAATTTTGTTGGATTTAAATTATTTCGGTTTTGTTTCTTGATTTATTGGTTTTGTTAGGTTTGATTTTTAGAATTTGTGGGGTTTGAAATTTTGAGATTTGTTCTAAATCGTTGAAATTTATGGGTTTTTAGTGAAAAATTGGAAGATGATGAGAAAGAGGATGGAGGAAAGAATATGAAGATATTAAGATTTCTCAATAATATTCGTTTAATAAATTTTTTATCTAAAAGTATATTTTTCATTAATTAATCATATAATTTTGACAATTTCTTCGATTATATTGATGTGCATTTTATGATCGGTGACACTTTGATAACATCCTATTTTTGTTGGATAAACTATCTAACATCGGATTATTCAATGTCATTTTTTCTTATTTAATTATTTTGAATACAAATTTTGAAAAATTTAACTTGAGGTCACTTTCATTAGTTGTTTGTTCTCTATCGTTGTTTTGTCAACGTCCCTTTTGTGTTGTAATCAGTTAATTACACGTCTCATATGAGGCTTAAATTTGTATACACACCAAGACATGGGGAGTCAAGACAAGACAACGGCTGCAAATATGTTACAATTTTTTTGGAAAAATCAAGTAATATATATAATATATAGTCCTAATTTTTGAACCAAATAGATGCAGTTGGTTCAAGAATTTTAAAAAATCGTAATGGCAAAAAACATGTAAAATGATAAATAAATGAAAAAACGATAAGAAAGAGAACTTGAATGGTAATGAGAGTTTGGGAAATAAATGAGGTTTACTCAAATGTGGTGGCAAAGTAACCATAAAAAACATAGCTGCCCAATCTAATTTATGTTCCTCTGATATTACAAAGGCTTGACCATATCCTTCCACATCCCCTTCTTTTTGCCTAAACTTCACTTTCTCTTCAATTGGAAGATCGAAGAATTCCTTAGCACCCATCTTCACATTTTCCATCAATTAAGTGCTGACTTTATTATTAATCAACTATAATGATTCCCCATATACAAGTCAAAACCATAATTATTGGCAAATCAATTAATTACTTCATAAATAAAAAATGGCTAATATTATATCTATATAAATCAAAATTAATTAGAAGTTAATACTTTTATCACCAAAATAAAAGTGTGTACTTTAATATTCAACTATGTTAGGATAACTATACACACCCATATGTGAAGCTACGTTCACATGTTTTAATTTTTTTACTTTTACAGGTTGTCATTATAATAAAATGGAACCGTTTATTTTACTTATTTATTTATTATTATCTATTTGGATTTTAATTTTTCATATTCAGTACTCCACCTCCCAACAAAATTATCTCTTCTATGAAATAATGGAGTTGCTTTCACCCAATTGATTGTATCACACCGTTTTTGTTTCGTACCTCCGCCACAAAAAATCATCTCCGACACCTGCCACCCACCACCCACAATCATAATCTCCCACCATAAACACTACCACCGTCCATCATTATAGTCATTATTGTTCACATACCATCTTTAACTATTAACTATCTATTTTGATTACCGCAGTCGTCTTCAACTACCGATAACTAATATATAATCATCTTCCACAACTATTACTAAGATTATTATAATTTTATGATATTTAAATTATTTAAAATAATTAAAATTTAATATAATTTTTTTTCTTTTTAATTTTTTTAAATATTAAAATTTTTTATAATTGGTGATTCATAATGAAATAGACTAAAAAAAGTGATTCAATTCAAATACCATAAAAATTATAACTCAACTAAAAATTAAAATTCAAAAACTGAAAATTAAAAACTTAAAATTGAAATTGATTTTAATTTTTGAAAACTTCATAATAGAAAATAAAAAATCACCCTGAACTGACCTTACTTTTTGTCGTTGATTTATCGGTGAACTCTCAATTCTTTTCTTTCATATTAGCATTGCCTCTGCTATTCATGTATATGCGTTACAGTTTGTAATTTTATTCAACACTTCAAGCATAAATAATGCAGTGAAATATCTTTTCCATAAAGAATTCCACCAAAGTAACGTTAATATAGATTTCTAATTACAACAATCCAAAAATAAACCATCGGAAACATGTTCCAAGATAAACATTTTACAGAGTCGTAGAGCTTGTAGAGAGGATGAATATGTTTCAGTTAAATTCTTTAAAAAATATAATAAGGTTTCCCCTCATCTTATTTGTGATGATGTGGCTTCACACATTTGTGTATTTAAAAGAGTGTGTCGTGTCACCATAACGTTCCTCTTATTGGTATTTTGCATAAAATTAAATGTATATATAACTATTAGATGAATTGTAAATTGTTATAGTTGACCCCTATTGGGCTTCGTCCTTACTAGCAAACACTCAATGTGAACAAGAAATAGAGTATATATGGGTTCAAACATGTATCCTAAATATCAAATATCATTGCAAAATTTTATTAGTAGAGCTATATTTACATATCACATGAGAAGTATTTTTATTTATTTATTATCTTGTTTTAATTTTATAGAATTGGTTGTTGATATTTTAGCAATTTCTAACACATTTTTTATTGGATGAAATTAATATGAGTCATTCACTTTGAAAATAGGTCTTACATAAAGTAATAGAATCCACGTGAATTTCATCTATTAAAAAAAAAAGAATTAGATTGAATGTTAAAAATACATGTATAACACTTTTACCAAATACATTGACCATTTGTTGTCCCTCAAGGTCAATTATTGAGTGCTAGTATTCATTTTTTTAGGAAATTCTACTGGTTACCTATATCAAAGATTTGTTAATTAGCCATGTTAACAATTGAAAGAGGTAATCGGTAAACAATGTCCTTTTTAAAATAAAAAAATTAGAGTGTAAATACATCACTAAATAGAATTGACATCATAATTATATTAACGCCTCCAAAATATTATCTGCAACACCTTACTAAATGCATTGAATAAAATAAAAATAGAAAACAAAAAATTTGGAGACTAGGCCAAAAACCAAGTAAAGAAATATGAACAACATTGTTTCGTTAAAAACCTTACTCAAAAAACTTAAACGAATAAAACCAAAACGAAGCAAAAAAGAGTGCATCTTAATAATACAGACATGATGCTTAACTAAAGCGGTAGAAGGGAAGACAATACTAGTTACAGTAAAAGTCATTCCAAATACGTGATATAGCAAATCTCACCAAGTAAAACGTCAAGTGTAAAATCAGTGTTAGCAAGCCTATCAGTACACAATCTTGTTTTTTTTTAAGTGGATGATCTCAGTAGCATACATAACAACATAAAGCTTGACTTGAAACAATGTATTAACACCCATGTAATCCAAGAAGCAACCATCAATAGCTCCACTTGAATCTCAAAAAATAGCACCAATAGCAGAAAGACCAAGATTACCTCTAGAGGTACCACTAGTGTTTCATTTAATTCAACTACAAGTAGACTTCAATCAAATAATGTGTGTAATAACAGGGGTTTCAGGAACATGACATTCAATAGAAAAATATTTAAGAATAGAAAATTCTTACATTGATAAAGATGTTACACCTTTTGAAAATCTATGTGAGAGAGATACAACAAAAGAAATTTAGTGTATAGTGCATTGAATTATCATTTCCTTGTTGTCGAAACGCGCAAACTAAATAATTCACATAATGTGAATGATATCAGAGACATAATTCGTCAAACTTCGAACTATTTGATTGTCACAATCCATTAAAAGAGTAGTTATTTGATGCATCTCAACAACAATATTAGAAAATAAACGACCAAAATAAGCGGGAATATCTCAAAATTGATAGACTAAAAAAATCTACAATAGTAAATTGTAGAGCATGTACCGGGAATGAATAATCCAAGTCTATCAAAAGAATTGTAGATTGTAGTAAACAATTTTCTTCTTATTTCACCTTAGTTTCATCATTACAAAATAGTGTGATTGTATTTTTTTAATCATGTTTGCAGTTTTGTAGCTATGTACATTTTTTATATGAGGTATTGATTAATTATTATTTCATTTGGCCTTTGTTAATTGACTGGTGTTATGTTTTTTATTTTTTATTTCACTTTGGATTCATCACTAGAGACTCAAGAAATTATCAATAAAAATTTGATAATGCAACAAAGAAAAGTCATAAAAATGGACTCAAACATGTCTCGACCCAATACTGCACAGCCCAATCAAGTATTCGCCCCAATGACGAACTGCTAACCGTCCAAATAAAAGGCCCACCAAATAAAATGGGAACAAATGTAGTTAATTACATTATTTGTATTCCCTGTTACACCCCTACTTTCTCCGTGGGCGAGGGCTAGGGCTAGGGCTCTAGCTGCTCTGATGAACTACCCTAGATGGACCTCCTCCGGAATTCATTAATAGAATTTAAATGCACGAATAAGCACATAGACCATAGGTATGGAAGAATTTAAATAGGGAACAGGTTGGGTTACCGTAAAGTACAAGACAATTAATTATGTTTTAGTTTTTTCCTTGCTAAGCCCTTTTGACAAGGGATCAACTCGGTCGCAATATATTCTCAATTTTTACTTAAAATGTATATAAAAATTATAACTAGAGTTTTGTGTAAACTCATTAATCTCATTTTTTATTATTAGATCGATATTTTTTACTATTAAATTTAAAATTTAATAAAATACTGAAAATTGTGGGAGTGGATGAGCTATCACTAATTACTTTTGATCATATTAAGGATCTTTTAATCTTACACTCAACGGGAATAATTTTCTTTTTATCCCGATTCAACCCTAACTTAATATTAATAGACTGAATTTGTATCATGAGAATATATATATTTATCAACTTCAGACTACCAACTCTTTTGACATTGGTAAATTTTCACATACAAAAAACATCGGTAAATTTTTATAAATTAAAATAACATATTTTTATATGTTAGATGAAATGGATTTGGAAAGCCGTTAAATGTCTAAATTATATTTTTCAGGTTATATTTATTTCTAAAACTATTCTAAAATAATTAGTTTATTTTAAATAAATGTTAATAAATTAATATAATTATGTTAGTTTATCATATTTCAAGACATGACTTTCTATTTAAATTTCTTTCGATATTTTTTAACTCACCAACTGAGTTATATAC
>JBBPBR010000003.1:9733696-9749944 GCA_037974775.1 Cicer pinnatifidum | reverse complement strand
AACATAGTATTATATGTTCTTCTTAACTTTTTTTTTTCTCTTTTTAGATCGCAATCTTACCTTCACACAACTAAATTTATCTCCAACATATTAGCAATTATGTTTCAATTTAAAAAGTGAGTCTCTAATATACAAATATTAAAAACTAAAAACTAATTTTTTTTATTTAAATTGTAAATAACATAAAAAATGATAAATATTATAAACAACATTGAAAATATGATTCTATTTTTTTTTCAAAAAATATAATCCTTCTTTTTTCTTAAAATTTGATTTTGTTTATAAATTGTGTCTTTTTTGTTTTCGGATCCTATATTACAGAGTGAAATTTCATCTTTTAGTAATATTTTTTGAGTGTTATAATACTCTTAAAACAATAAAAATAAAAATAAAATAGGGCTTGTGTTGTTGGTTTCATGGCATAGGTCTTTGACCGGCCCTAATTTATTAAGTCTCATCTATTTTGGTTCTAATCCACGTGTTAGAGGGAATTAAAAAATCTTATGACAAAAAATTCATTTAAAAAAAAGTCACAAATACAAAAAAAATCATAAAATTTCATGAATTTAGAGTGTTCATAGGCCCATTTTTTAAAAAAAAAAAACAATTTTTTTCTTCAATTTTTATGATATCCTCGTCAAAAGTTTAATACCATAGCATATAGGAGATCACAACAATTATTGCATACAAGTTTATTAGACAAAATAGTAAATTTTAGTGTTTTCGAGGGGAATGATACAAATGCAATCTACAAAACTATATCATAAAAATCGAATGACCACAAAGCAATGGACAATAAACAGTTCCAAATATAAACACAACTAATTGCATTAGGTCTTGAGCATATGTTGAACACTAAGAAATAGTTTTGTAACAATTTACATCTGATAATAAAGTCAAGTTTATTGTAGACTTGTAGTCAAGTCAAATGTAACTTTCACAATGCGACACATATTTTACCTATCTAATAAAAAGTTGTGCATTGAATAATAAAATCAGCAAGACATGTTCATCTTATGTTATAAGTGAATTACTATAAATTGCACATTGACAAAAAAATAAATGAATCATCACTAGTTGATTCATGGATTCTCGTACCATAATATTAAGGCAACAAATTAATGAATAAAAATATAACAAATATTTTAAGGTATCTGTAGACAAACATTTTCAAATATAACAATTAATCATGCAAACATCTATTACAAAACGCAAGAGCCAATAGGCTTTGTAGACACAACTAACAAGTAAAACAAATTGAAACAAAGCAATGTTTTTCCATCCATAAGCCTCACGAGTCAAGAATAGTAGTATTAGATTCATCATCACAATTAGAAGCATTGTATTCATCCCCATCTTGAAAACAAAACCAATAGAAACAATTAAATAATCAATCATGATATAATTTTATAAGATAAAAGAAAATTATAATACTACATTTATCATTCAGATTTTCAGAAAATCCATGTGACATTCACATAAGTAGTCATACTCTTTATAACATCATCATTTTTATCTTGGTTTTGTTGTAAGATGCAATGTACTTTTCACACTTGCATAAAAGATAAGTTTGCAGTTGGATATGATGAACCTTAATTTTGTGATTTCATAGAATGGTTAAGCATTGTACTATTCTCCGTTGCTTTAAGCAATGTTTTCGATACAATACAATTGTGTGGGATTTCATTTGACAAAAGTTGAGGATATGACTAGTTGACTTCCAATGTTCATCAACATAACAAACGGTTAACCAAATATAACCCTCACTAGTAGATGTTGTCCAAACATCTGAAATAAGATAAATTTTATTTGGAATACTATCCATGATATCTTTAAACTTAATCTTCTCTTTGTTATATATTTTTTCAATATCTGACACAATTGTATTCCTAAAGACAATTTCAGTATAAGGTTTCAAATAACGCACCCATACTCAATTTTTCTCATACCCAACAAAGCTAAAAGGAAGACCGTGTACAATAATAACTTATGCAAGCAAATCGCGATAGATTTTTTGACTGATTTCAATCATGTTAGACGGTTCATCTTAATTAAAAAGGATCAATATGATACTTTTACGGAGATAAACATGACAAATTACATGTGAAGTCCCATAATTGTGCTAAGAAAAATGTTAATTTTGATAAAACTATATTGAAAAATATAACACAATTAAAATTATATTGATAAAAAATGTCAATATTGTTGAAAATTTAAAAGTGAACAGAAGTTAATGAACTAGGTACAGGAAGTGTTCAAAATTAAAAAGTTCCCCGTCACTTGATAATCGAAATTAATAATAATTTATAAACTATTTCCACACTTGTCAAACTAATAATTTCTTTTTTCCAAGGGATAAAACCGAGAGAATTCACGACTGATCCAAAACAAATAATACATCGGTGCTGTGAACTTTAATTCAAGAATAATCAAAAAGAAAAAATAGGAAATGAAAAGAAAAAGTATAAAGGTATGATAAAAAGATGTATTGAAAAACAGTAATATTGGCACACTGAATCAAGTGAATAAAAGTTACTATCCAAGAAAAGCAACACAAATAATAAATGAAAAGCATATTGTAATCTCGATAATACTTATCCTTATATGTTTCGTGCATCAAACAATCACCTATGGCGAATCTCAAAACAAACTCTCTAACTATTTTGGTTCTGTTATCACTCCAACATTTCTTCCCTCTACACGTTACTTGTACTATCACTGCTTCCAATAATCCTTCACCATCCAAAACATCAAACAAAAAAACCATTCTAGTTTCTGTCGCAGCCACAACATTACTCGTTCTACTATCCATCATCTCATTCTTAATCTTCCGTTGTCTAAGAAAACCTAATGCGAGAAACAAAAACCTAGAACCCGAAAACGGAAACACGTGTCGTCACTTTTCCATCGAAGAGATAAGAGCCGCCACAAAAAACTTCGACGACGGTTTAATCGTCGGTAAAGGAGGTTTCGGAAACGTTTACAAAGGACACATTAACAGGTGTCAAACGCCCGTTGCCGTTAAGCGGCTCAGACCGGGTTCAGAACAAGGTGCACACGAGTTCCAAACCGAAATCGAAATGCTCTCACAGTTTCGTCACCCTCACTTGGTTTCTCTAATTGGTTACTGTAACGAAGGTGGAGAAATGATTCTCGTCTACGATTTCATGGCGCGTGGTACCCTACGCGATCATCTTTACGGTAATAGTAACGCGCTTTCGTGGAGTCGACGGCTTGAAATTTGTCTCGCTGCGGCGCGTGGGATTCACTTTCTTCATGATGGGGTTAATAACGTGATTCACCGTGATGTGAAGACTACGAACATTCTTTTGGATGAGAATTGGGTTGCGAAGGTTTCGGATTTCGGGTTATCGAAGATTGGGCCGAATGGGTCGACCCATGTTACAACTGATGTGAAGGGTAGTATCGGGTATTTAGATCCGGAGTATTATATGAGTCTTTGGTTGACTCAAAAATCTGACGTGTACTCTTTTGGTGTTGTTTTGTTGGAGGTATTGTGTGGGAGACCACCAATCAAGAGTACGGTGGACAAGCAGGAGGAATTATTGGTTAAGTGGTTCAAGAAGAGTTTTGATGAAGGAAAAGTTGATCGGACGGTGGATCCTGCTTTAAAGGGAAGCATTAAGAATAAATGTTTGAAGAAATTTGTTGAAGTTGCGTTGAGTTGTTTGGATGATCACGGGAAACAACGGCCTCTGATGAGAGAGGTAGTCACGGGATTGGAGTGTGCAAGGAATCTACAAGAAGGTGGGGTCCATGTGGGGGGAAAGGGTAAAGTTGGAAAGAAGGAAATGAGGTTTACCAAAAAAATGGAGGGTGAGAATTTAGGGAGAGGGAAGGAGGAGTCTAGTAGTAGTAGCAGCAAGGGAACGACAACATCAATATCAACATCAACATCAACATCAAGATGCAGTCAGGAGGAGCAAGCTTTGGTTGTGTACCACCAGAGCTTGGAGTTGGAGATCCCATAGGCCATAGCACATAGCACATAGCACTGTAAATAAAATGTGTGTTCTCATATGGGTGTATTTTTATTGTATTGCCGTAGATTCTCTAACTTTTACTTCACTATTTTATATTTATTTTTTTACCTCTGTCTCTCACTATCTCTTAATTTTCAAGTCTATTTTAAATATCACCTTCCTCGTATTTTTCAAGTCTATTTTATCTTTTTAGTTTATCACATATTTTCTTTAATTGTTATTTTGAAGCAACGACAGGAGTAGTATATACAAGAAAGTGCATCAATCAAAGTCTCAAAAAGTTTATAAAAGAGCATGCAGGTGCACAACCTTTAATTGGGCACGGATTAAAGTAAGAAGTAGTGGTAGTCCATAATTTTAGTTAACCTGGTATGTTATTTATGTAAATGGCAAACACACGCTAAAAGATGAAAGTGGGGCAACTGACGATACATTGGATGTGTACATTGAAAATGATATATGAATGAAAATCATGATAAAGCTCGATATATAATAGAATCATTGGAAGATATATGTAAGGACTCCCACTTGGATGATGCAACTTTTTTTTATCATTTTATTTATAAATTAAAAAAAATGATTAGAAGATATTTTTATTTTTTAAAACAAAGTTCGGAAGGAAATAAGAGGATTTTTAAAAACAAAAAGGAAAAAGTGAAAGAAGTAAATGATTTTGAGAAGTCTATTTTTCTCTATTATACAATTTTTTTTCTAATTTAGGGGGAAAAATGTATTGGATGAAGGTTTTTGAGGGTTTTAGAGAATTTAAATAATTTATTCAATTAATTTTCATGTTTTTTATAATACTCTAAAAATTAAAATATATTCATCATATATATTATCTTATAATTTTCAATAAAATTATTCTCTCAAATACAATAAAAAAAATTCTTTTATTTCTCTCACTTCCCCTTCTTCCAATTCCAAAGTCCTTTTTTCCCCTTATTTCTAAAATTACAGACATAACCACCAATTCGTGATAGAGGTGGAATTAGAAAACAACATACTACAAGTTTAGCTGGTGTGGTGTTGTTCTACCACATATAGTAGTACCCCATAGGCCCACAGTGTATAGCTGTGATTGCTTTTCTTTTGGGCCCTTAGCCCTCCTTCTTAACCATGTGCAACCCAAGAAAGAAATATAAAACATCTGTTTACTTTCTGAAAAATATTTTGAGTTTTTATTTTTTTAAATATATGTTTATTTTAGTGACTTTTAAAGTAAACATTATTATAGAGAAAATATTAAAATCTAATTAATACAAATATATTTATCAAAATAATGAAAAATAAATAATTATTCATTTTAGAAAGTCTGTAACATTCTTATTGATAAATAAAATTAACATAAATTTTAAAAAATAAAAATATAATTATTTTTCCGAAAATAAACGACGTATTACATGTGTACATATAATAACACTATGTTTCAAAAAAGAACAATGAAATTATATTGAAAAAAAGGAAACTATATATAAAAAACACGAATCTATATCATCTATGGATAACATTTATAAAGAAAAGTACATATATTATAATATTGAAAGGGATACAAGAGATACAACAAAAGTTGTAAATAACTGAAAGTAACCAGAACAACCAACAAGATAAGAACCAAACATTTTTAACTTACTCCCATCTAAAGGGTTACTATTTATAATAGAGACAAAAAACACATTTTCCGTAGCTAGAAACCATCTACTAAAGAATTTGTAAAAATATAAGCTTAAAGATGAAAATAAAGAAGGATGGTTTATAACAAGTGAAAATGTAGTAAGAATATAGTGAAGAAAACTTAGAGTTTCTTCATAATTTCGTTCATCAAGTTAGGATGGCCATTTTGAAATTCAATTAACTCTTCAATAGTGATAAATCCATCACCGTCTTTATCAATCTCAGCCATTCGACGCTGAACTTCATCTTGGGAAGTTAAGCCTAACACTTTGAGAGCATCAGCAAATTCAGCCAACGAGATCTTGCCATCGCCATTCACATCAAAGCGCTTGAAAATGCGCTCACACTCTTCTCTTGTAGCCATAATAATCTTTAGTTAACTAATTCAAATGTTGTTGATGAAATTAACAAGAGGAATTGGATGTGAATTGTTAGAATAAAAATGATATTGGATTTGAGTGAGATGTTTAAGAAGTGGAAAACAAAGGGTGTTAGCCTCCAAATAATCGCTCTAATTGTTGCTAAATAATCGGATCACCTGTTTTTCTTTAGTCAATTTTATTTTAGTATATTTATTATTAGCACCAATTTTTGTGACCATGTTCATTTCTTGTCTCAAACTTTCATTGCATTTTTAGAGCCAATTATTACCCGATATATAAGGGCATGGCTATCACTTTTGTAACACAAAAATAATAATTAAGGGAGCCACGAGTTCTTACCATAATATTAAAAGAAGTATAATCAATATCAATATAATTATTTACCAAACTAAAATAACTAAATTGGACCCCTCAAAGGCTCAAATAGTAAATTATTATTCATACACTCCGATTTTGGCAGAGAAAATTCGTTTCGATTGAATGTAAGTGCAGCTGTCAATTTTATCTAAAATTAAAACTCGAGAGAAGAGGTAGATCTGAGGGTGTTGATACTTGCCTCGAATCCGCCCCCGAACTTGTCCATTTAGTAAAGTTATTAGTATTTTAAAAAATTTATATACATATAATTATTTATTTTATTTAGTATTACTTATATATTATAAATTTTAATCTTCTCTCAATAATATTTATTTTATTGGTGGCTAATAGTTAATATTTTATTATATTGATTATAATAAATATGATTTTTTAATTTATTATTTTCAATATATGAATGGATGCAAATGCATGGACATGAAGAAGGATTCAAATTTCAACCCAAACAAAAAACGAATGCATGTGTAAATTTCTCCGATTAGTTGGAGACAGGGCAGAGGATAATTTATCCCGATCTACACTAGACATATGAATGATGAGTTGATAGGCAGATTCAAACTCAGTATCCTCATTGTTATGCATGTAGGTGTGAATTTGCCAATTAAATTTTTAAGAAAGAAAGAAGGATAATTGTTATTTTACCCTAACAAAATAAAGGTCGCAAACCTTCTGTAATTAACTTTTTTATAATTTTCTCATTATGAGCACTTTTTCCTATTTAAGATCACACTCCTACATTCTATTAGAAGTAAGTTTGATGGCAATGAAATGTTTGAAGGATTTAAAGTGTCAATGAAAATAAAATTTGCAATGATAGACTTAGGAAAGATGAGTTATTTTGTAGGAGTTGAAGTAAGACAAGATAGCAAAGGGATTTTCATACATCAACAAAAGTATGCCAAAGAGATATTACATATAGGTTTGGAATGGAGGATTACAATACAGTTACGTAGCCAATTGTGTCAGGATGCAAGTTAACAAAATATGATCAATTCAGACCAACATGCAAATATCATGTGATAGTGTGTGCATGAGCTGACTCATCACTTGTAGTCCGTGTCTATGAGCTAACTCTTATTGTTGTAATTGAGCCTACATAAAGCATACACTTAGTATGAAATAATACAGGAGGATTATCTCACTTATTTGCGCTTTATATTTTAAAAATATGATAAATCACATTTTGTGGACGAGTGTTGTAACCTATAATGACTTATAGTGTTTATAAATAAACATGCATGCTAAAAAATAAAAATAAAAAATTATATTTTTTAAAATTATTTGTAAGATAATTTTGTAAAGACTTAAAAATTAATGAAATAAAAATGAAAATTTTAAATTCATAAAGAATAAAAATTTATTAACCCTTTAAAATATACAAAGCAAAAATATTAAGTGTGGAGGGTTTATATCTAAAAAATCTTTCAAAATAATTTTTTTAATGAACTTTCACGCATATCTATTTTCGTTTTTCATTAAGTAGAAAATTTAAGTCTCCATCTTTACCACGATAAAATTGGATTTTTTTCGCTTGCACCAACGCATTCATATATATAAAATAATAAATTTAAAAACTATATTTATTATAATTATTATTATATAATAATAAATTTTAAAATAATATTTTATATAAAAAAAGGATTATAATTTTTAATATTAAATATGTACATGTATATAAAATTTAAAAATGACAAAAAAAAATTACTAATAATACGGGTTCGGTTGCGAGATAAATATTGTGGAAATTTACGTCTCTGATTGAGTACAAATATCAATACTCGCAAATCCGTCTCTCTGCCCCCTCTCTCCTGAGTATTAATTTCGAGAAAAACCCGCATCTAATCAAAACGGATTTTTTCACCTTAATCGAAATAAATTCGAATAAGTATCTGCAAATAAGAGTTGTGTTCGTTAGTCCAATTTTCAAATACCGACAACCGTTGACTAGTTATCTATCAACCTTAAGTCACAATTGCTAATGCAATTAAGTTTGAATTTTAAAAAATATAAGGTTAGAAATTAGAATTTGAAATTAAATTTTTTCAATAGAACATGAAATGGGTAATCATAATTTTTAAGTGCTTCATTACAGATTTTTAACAAGCAAGTTGCAATTGATGAATTGGATTCTCACGGAAAGAGTTAGATCACACAACTCTAATTAAAAAGGACCACTAGCCAGAAAAACACACATTAGCTAGCTTATTTCCTTCTCACAAGTTACAAGTTGCATTTATTTATATAGAAAAAACAGTATCTTCTTACTTATATATATAAATAATAGAAGTAATTGGCTTTATATATCCTTGAAAACAAAATGTTAACTGTACAAGTTTCATCCATAGAGACGATAGGGTGATGTTCCCACTTCCTATTTATCAAAGATAACAACAATCCATGTTCTTATGCCAATTAATGCTCTTCCAACTTGCTCAATTATTGGCTTTTAATTTATAGTTAATGTGTCTTTTTGGAAGAGTAGTTTTACTTTTTCATATTTATCATCATTAATAAATGAGTTTAGTTAGTCCTCCAACTTATTTGATTCTCAGGTTGCAATATATATACAAGAAAAGTTTAATTGATTGATTTTGAGTGGGCACCACATTCTAGTTTAATTTTAAGATTCAAAATACAGCAAATTATTTTGAAATTGTAGTGTTTCAAGTTGCAACATCTTTCACATTATATAGCATGAATATTACTAAATAAATCAACAACAACCAACTTTACTGTATACTCATCAGCAACAAAAACTTTATGTCCTCTACAACAAGTTTCACACTCTGCTTCCTCTGAAATTCTATTTTCTTTTCTTGGATTTTCAAATTTAAAATTTAACATAAGTTTATGTACATAATTACACTAACGGTTCACAACCTGAAGCTTGATTGTTTTCTACATACAAGTTCATCAGTGGCAGAAACCTCATCAAATCTTTCTGATAGAGACATGTTCTCTAAGCTTTTGAACTCTGATAAAACCTTTACTATTGCAGCAGTAAACATTGCCTTAACAGGCCTATGATCTGATAATCTTGATTCACTCCTAGTGTACTCATGTTGCTTCAAACCTTTTCCATACCATACTATTCGATCACACCTAAAGTTTAACATTAACAAACAATAATTTAATAAAACCATAGTAAAATAGTCATTAGTATCACCATTATTAATGATAATTTCTTAATTACCATGCCGGTGCTCGTTTCTTTTCTGTCTTATTTCCATGACAACAACATCCATAGTATATGTCTGAGTTAGGACAATATTTGTAGGTAGGAGCAAAATTGATTGGTCCTTCATGCCATCCTCTTAAAATGTTGCCATTCATTAGCTCCATAATTAGCTTCATTCACATTAAATGCAATTAAATTGGAGATTAATTTGTTTAAAGATAATTTATTTAATGGAATTGGAGATTGATGAGTTTTCAACAAACCTGGTCATTTTCTAATAAAGAATCCCACTCCCTTTTCTCAACAAGTAAGCGTGTCGTTTCTTCTGGAAGAGAAATCCTATAATTTAAATCTCCAAGCAATATTACATGACTGCAAAAATTAATTAAATAATATGTGATTAATTAGATGGATAAAATAATACAAGAATATACTTATTTATTTAATGACAACCTTCAAAGCTAATCAGACTTTGTGAAATCTTGTTCAAAACGTAACCATCAGAGGAAAGATTAATATAATAATAATTTTTAGGATTATTTAATATTACTTTTTTTTTGACAAATGGAGACATTTTTTCTATATATTAGAAACTATATTTGTATCTTCTGCTGTCGAAATATAAACTCAAGTGATTAATGAATTTTAGTTAAAGACGCATCGTTTAAAAAAATTTGAGTTCAAATTTTTATTAATATATTTTGTTAGACTTAACTTATCTTTAGAGTTTTCATCCCTCTAAAAATCAAATGGTTTAAAAAAATATTTGTACTTATTTTCATGATTTATTGTGAAAGGAACATAATTATTAAAGAAAAGCAAGAGGGGTAAAAATAATTATAACTAGAAATCAATTTGGACGGTTTTAAACTATTGTTACTTACTCATGGTCTAGAATAGTTCTTGGCATATCAAGTAAAGGACCTTTAGGAAAGCTTGTCCTAGAAAATATTTCAGCAACATTAGAGTTTCTACATTTCTCATCTCCTTCTCTGCCCCCTGAAGCTAGATGGCTGCACACAAAGCAGAAGCTTGTTTCATGCAATTGAAATCTCACTGTCACAGAACCCTGCAAATTATTTGGTTTACAAAAAATATTTTTAGATAACCAATGAAATACAAGCATTTAGACTATTGGTTGTTTTAAAAGGGTTGATGTTGACACTCTTATATGACGGATATGATGAGCTTGTTTATGATAGAGCTTTCAATTTTGGCATGGTGTTCAATGGTACAACCAAACATTGATACCTTAAATAAAGGTCTATAGTGTCATATCATCTTAAAGTAATTTACTAATTTTTTATTTCAACAAAATTTTTAATTTTTTAGATATTTCAAATCAATCTATGTCAAAAAAATAAATCCCTTAACGTTGTTTAATAGAGCAACGATGATATACACAAACTTCACTTATTGAACTTGACAAAATTGATTTTATCATTAGAAAACCGCTCAAGGATAAATGTTGGAGTTAGCATAATGAATCTCTAGATTAAGTTGATCTCCTTAATTGCATGTTAAAACAATTGAGTCTTTTTGGCCATTAGATTAGAGAGACCCTTTTTTATGCAATGCTTTTTTAAATAAAATATTTCACATGTTAAAATTTCAGATTTAACACAACTCCATATATTTTAAATTGAGTATGAAATGACCCGACTTACCCTTATTTTCAATTAACTCCACATGACTATACTAAGTCAGGTGGTTCATTTCACAGCTATACATGTAAATGTTACATGTGCAAAACTAATCAATACTATAAAAAAATTGAGTGGAGTTTGTTATAGTTAAAGCCTATAGGACTCACCTTGTTTCCTAAACATCCCATTATGCCACAACCTATGCATGACACGCTTGTATGTTGAATAAATGGACAAATATGTCTCCTTGTCCACACAGATACGAATATTCCAACCATTTGCTTGCTAATTATACATTGAAAATCATCATGTGGAGATTTACAATGAACTTTGTCTCTTTGATCTTTATTCAAAGATTTTCTGATTATGGAATTCCATTTCTTGGAAATCTCATTGTTTTCTAATCCCAATACATTTGAAGCTTTTAGAGGCACTATTTCTTGAAACCTGAATTGTAAAATAGAACAAATCAATAAATTACTATGATCAGATAATTAAAAACTTAAATGTAGTGTTTGTAGTGTGCTTGGTATGTTCTTTTATTGTTGCTAACATTGGCTTCCGAATCTAATTAAAATAATATGTCTTAAAAAAAATACAATCCTAAACATGTTTAATTTTCAATGGTAGCTAGAAAACATGAATCGTGTTCAAACATTACCCAAGTACATAGATGTCACAGGAGTTGTTGTTGTTGTTTGTCTCCAATAAATCATCTATATTTAAATCTTCTTCTGGTGCAATTCCACCTACGTTCCATGTACTAACAAAAACCCTTTACATAAAAATAAAAAAAAACATTAGAAAAATTAATTTAGAAAAAGAAAAGAAAAAACAAAACAGAATTCCACAACATCAGAATCAAGTAAAACAGGACACATATTACTGCAGCAAAAATTAATCAGCAAGCTTTTAGATATTTGATGGATGTAGATATAAAAGTACTATATAGAGATGTAAATGATATTTAATTATGTTCTTACTTGTATTTGTGTTTTTCCTTGAGATGATTAGGAATTGTTTCATGACTATGATGATCAATGTCTGCAAAATCCAACAAGGGTTGTTCATAATTACTAGGATAATCTGCTATAAAGTTGGTGCTTCCAAGTCTCTTCTTGAGTATCTTATTAGCCACTAATGTAGGCCACATGTCATATAGAAATGGCACATATATTTATATATATATATATATAATTTGATTAAAGAGTAGGTGAGAGAGTAGAAGTGCTAGCTCACTTATGCATGCTTTGCAACAGAAAAGATTATATAGAAATTGAAGAAATCATTCTTGGGAAGAGAGAGGCTTTATTTTGAAGGGGGAGAGAGGAAGGCTTTATCATGTGACGTAGAAGATGATGCACATTAAATTATATTTTCAATATAGGAACTTTGTCCTAGTGGAAGAGGGTTTCATCAATAACACAAAACATGGGTCTACACTTCTTTGCTTATTTGAATTTTTCTGTTTGTTGAGTTGATAATTAAAGGATATCACATATTAATTTAATTCGTTGAAGATGGATGCAAGTGGGAGCTAGCTATAGTGTGGTCCATGGCAAATTAACTAGCTAGCTAGACAAGTATATTGGAAAAGTGATAACCTTTTTTGACTATAAATATATGAAAAGTTATATAATTGAAATGTGAGTGTTATATATACAAAAACTATGGTAACATTTTGATAATATTTGTTTTGTAAGAAATTATGAAACTCTATTTTGGGATTTAACATGGATTAGATCATATATCGTTGTTGCATCGTACTATAGTCGTAGAAGATTCATGTCTGGATTTCTATGACAACAAGTATGCTATAATTATAGGTCAATTATAACATCGAAAATTTCTATTGTTATTATTTTATTTTTTATATATAAAACAAGTTTAGGTGATTGGTTTTCAAAGTATATACTAGGATAAAGTCTCAACACTCAGAGAACATTTGGAGACTGCAGATGAGTTGTCATATAAGGAACATGTCCAATATACAAATGTAGTTGGTAACCTCAAGTATATGATGATATACATTAGACCAGAGCTCGCTTATGTTGCGAGCTTGATCAATATGTGCATGAGTAAACCAAGAAGATTGTACTAGAGAACATTGAAATGGGTCTTAAGATTCTTGAAGGGGACGTTAGACGTTGGGCTAATATTTTCAAGGTATGCTACCACTCGATTTTAGGTAAGTGGTTTTGTTGACTCTGATTATGCTGGTTACTTCGTCACCAGGACATCATTGATTGATTATGTTTTCAAATATTGTGGTAATATAGTAAGTTGAAAGTGTAATCTTCAACATGTGGTGTCTTTATCTACGACTAAAGCTGGATTTATTGCAGTAACAGAGGTAATAAAAGAGATTATTTGGTGTATCAAAGGTGATTTGTGATAATCAAAGTGGCATACACTTAACTAAAAACCAAGTGTATTATGAAAGAACAAAACACATATATGTCAAATTTCATTTTGTAAAGGAAGTCATTGAAAAAAGAGATGCATGCTTGGAAAAAAAAATAGCAATTCAAGATAACCATGTTGATAGGCTTACAAAGGGATTGCCTAGGCCAAAATTCAAGCATTATCATAACTAATTAAAAGTAGTATGATCAAAGCATTTGGGCACATGTTTCTAGCTTTTTAATATGTAATTTTAAAAGCTCTTTATAAATTAGATTAATTTTTTATCTTGTTTCTAAATTTTGAGTCGAAATTGAATTTTAATTTTATTATTTGCATATTGATTCTTGCTCGCTCTATCGGTCATAACTTGAGCTTTGAATATCGGATTGACGCATGCGAGCAGACGTTCAAAAACTAAAAATCAGAGCCACAAATTTTGCGTTGGAATAAAAGCCCAATGCTGAACTTTACTGGGCCGAACTTTATAGGGCCTAAATTGCATATTTCGTCATCTGAGCTTTTGTACTAATTTTAAGTAGTGGACCACTTGTTTTACAAGCCCAAAAGGCGAGTATAATATATTCGAAGTTTCTTTCTATTTGAGATATGTTTTCGGATTGAGAAATAGATAGATAAACACTTTTTATTTTATAATGTTAATTTCACGTTATGATTCTATTTCTCTTTATTCGACTTTATTGTTATTATGATTGCTTAATTCGAATTTCAATAGGACTGATTAGATTCATTTGACATAATTCAGTTTCAGCTTCTATATTAATTGAATTATAATTTTGTGACGCTTGATCGTTAATTGTAATATATCGATGATTGTGATGCTTAATCCAGTCAAAGAAACCGAATTCACATAGGATTGATTACGCTTGTTTGATCAATTATATAATCAAATAGGAATATAATCACGAATTAGAAATTAAACTCGTTGATAGGATCAGTGATAGGTCTGAAACTCTTGAATCGGTGGATTAATCATTTTACTAATTTGTTCAAACAAAAATCTAAAAAAAAACTCATTTCTAATTTCAACTTTTAATTTGAATAATATTATTATATCAGAAGTCCTTGCGAAACGACTTGAGTTATTACCTCTACCTATGTTTTATTAATTATATTTCACCCATGTGTGACTACGAATCATAGTACACGTGTAAAGACAAGCCAATATGGAGAATTGTTAGTGATGGCTTAGGTCTTTATTAGGGAGGTGGTTATTCCTTCTAGACAATTATGTTATAGCTAATATAACATAGTTGGTTATGTTCGTTAATATGTGTTGTTGTATAAAAACTGTAGCTTTTTATTCAATTCAAATTAATCAATGCTAATAGATGAAATCCCCATAATAACTTTCTATCGTTTTCTCTATATTCTTTATCAATCACTAATGAGTTCCATATCAAAAGTATAATTGACTTTGTTGAGGTTAAGTCTTACATATTTACATATTATGTGTCAACAAGCTGGTCTTTTTAATTACCGGCTGTGCGAATCGAAATCAAACCCTTAAAATATATGAGTTGATGCTTTATCGAGTGGACTAGCCTACGTTTAAATTTATATTATTATTTGATTTTGTGTTTGGTTATATTTCTTTGGACAAATTTTCTAACAAATCATTTATTTAAATAAGGGATTCAATGTATTTTCGTTAAAAATAAAATGTGTAACGCAAAATGAAACATGATAACAAATACAGACAAATTTAAGAAACATAACTTTCTTCACAAGAAAATTTTCCATCCTATTCTTACAAATCATTTTATTTAATAATGAAGCTTTGCATTTTGGCCTTCAAATAAAGTAACTTATAATTAATGTTTGTATGAACTTTTCCATTAAAAATGCTTTTGAATGATTATGCCCAACAAGACGAGATATACAGAAGATTCCGATTGCACATCGACACATTAGTGCGAATTATTATATATTTGAAGTTCAGGTGTTGGAAATATTAAAATGAAAAACAACTTCTTCTCGTTATAATGAACTAAAGTACATGCATGCTTCATTTGAATTTATAGTTTTTTTTTTAAATATAAAATGAAAAAAAATCATTAAACTTTTTTAAAAGTATTTAAGTTTAATTGCAGTTTTGGTCCCTTAATTTAGCTGAATCACGAAATTAGTCCCTTCATTTTATTTCTCTCAAATTTTGGTCCCAAACATAATTTTGGTCCAAAACTTAATAAAATTTCATTTTTCTTATTTATATTTATTTAAATTACACAGTGTCTTAAGATCTTGTGGTGCAACAATTGTACCTGAAATTTATGATCATAAATGGTATAGTACGACTTTAAAAAATAAAATTTTATCAATTTTTAGACTAAAATTTTGTTTGGAGATCAAAACTGGGGAGAAACAAAATGAGGAGACTACTTTCGCGATTTAGCTAAAATAAGAGACTAAAATTGCAATTAATCCAAATATTTAATATATTATTATAATTTTTACCATTATTTATTTACTGATTAAGATAAATTAAACCAAAAACCTTCAATTTATTGTGCTAATTTTAGAAACTCCTCCTCATATATATATATATATATATATATATATAT
>JBBPBR010000003.1:9700957-9712335 GCA_037974775.1 Cicer pinnatifidum | reverse complement strand
TTATCAATAAAAAACATAACTATAAATGGAGCAAGCTCTTGCACCAACATAGATGTCCCTTGGTATTCAATCGAAAGGAAAGTGATTATCTGATTTAAATTGAAAAGAAATTTTATATACTAAATATTTTAAAACAACATCAATTAAAATGTATTTATTAGAAAACTTATTTACACATAAATGTTCCGAAAATTTTAAATTTTGAATTTTTGAAAACACAAATATTTCGAAAAAATCAAACTCTAAACTTTTCAGAATAGATTTTTATTTCAGAAAATTTAAATTAAGTTTTTCAATACACATTTATATACTAAAAAAACTCAAAAATTTAAGTTTTTCAAAACACAATTGAAAATGATTGGGCAAAACAAATATTCATGTAATAAAAGATAAAATAAATAATTTGTTTAAAATGTAGGATGGGAATATAATTATAGGATTAGGAGTATAATTATGGATTATAGAGTAAATTCCAATCGAAAAACTCTTTCTTATCATTGCTTTCTCTCGTTTGAGCAATTGTCAAAGCCTGAGGCTTCGGAGGAACCTATTCAAACGCTTGAGTTATGCTTTGGAGACTTTGGCTTCCTGCGACTTAACCTATAATATCCGAATGCTTTCTACTGCTGTATTGTGTTTGCGGGATTCCCTTAATTCTCCTTCTGCAACAACGATCAAGCAATTCGCCATATCCTCCCCTTCATCAATATTGTACTCTAATCATATACCAGTGGAAGAACTAGCAACCAATAGGAGATTGTGGCCTTACCCTTTGAAAACATCAGGGTTTTTTTTTATGTTATTTAAAAAAGGGTAGTTATAAGTCTTCCATGTATTTTAGATTGGATCATTACATCTCCAAAAAGAAAGAATCTTAATTCTTTACTTATGTCCTTCCGTTTCAATAAGATATGATAAACTTGTTTCAATATTTTTATCAATAATATTTTGTTTCAACTGCTACTCAACATGGCATGACCAGACCATAATGTCACCATATCATGTACATTTTCATTCTTATTATCCAACTTTCTTATCATATTTGTCTTTAATATATTCTAACCATCAAACACAAATAGTTTAGAAAGGGGAGGGGTTAGGGAGGGTCTAATTTTGTTTAGCTGAAATAGTTCCAAATTTGTTTAGCCAATTCATTTTTAATGGGCATGTTAATAACAGTTAGATTATCATCACTCTGCTGCCGGAAATTTCTTAAAAAAAAAAAACCTGCATGAAACTTCCTTCAACATAACTTAGCCACCTCATTATTTTACACTTAAAAGTATCAATTTGTAATAGTTTTCCTCAATTGTCGGATGTGTTTCTACAGTAATGTATACAGCAATATACTGAGCCTTGGAATTAAAGGAATGACTTAAGAGATTTAAAATGATAAAAAGAGGATCTATATGAACAAGCCATGGTAGAGCAGCACTAAAAAATTACTAAAATGAGATGTTGTAACAGGCTTTGCAGCACAAAAAGCTTGCTGTGGCAGCAGATTTGAAGTAGATATACAAACCTCAATGCAAAACAATGGATAAAACACAGCCAAAGATCAATATATACATGAAACTTATACAAAGGATGTCTCAAACCATGACATTACTAATAGTATATGACCGCGATATTTTTTTACTAGCATAGCCTAGGTATAAGCGCCCAATAAATATTGCTTGCTCGAATGAAATACACTTCAGTACCAATCTTATTTTGTACTACAAAATATCCCATTCAATTGTTTTACCATATACTTAGATCATCTGTTCAATCACATATAACATGCATACTGTATTGCAATTAGAATTTTGTTTTCAGATCATATAACGTGATTCAAAGATTTTCATTAACAGGATTATTTAATTTATGAATTATTGCAAATGCCACGCCAGAACAACCATTCATTTGAAAGCAAATCAAAACAAATCAACTCGGAAGATATTAATAAAACCATTTGATACTAACTAAATAAATCAAGCAACAAAAAGGATAAATTCCATGACAATAACTTAAACAAGTTTAACAGTAACTGAATGTATTTCAAAAGTAAATCAAAACTAAAAGTCTTGGCATGACAAAAATAAGGAGACAAAGCTAAAACTTAAAACCTCCTGCCAGCACCACCGGCACCACGACCGAAGGGGATCTGCTGAACAGGGACGGGATCAACCTGAACGACGCCGGGAATTTCAGACATTCCGAGAGCGGCAAGCATGTCCAAGGTTTCCTTGTCGACTTCGATGTGGTCGGTCCTAATGGCAGAGACTTCGGGAACGAAATCCATACGACGCTCACGCTCCTCCTCTTGAAGCTTCAAGGAGATTCCGCGAACAGGTCCTTTCTGGATCCGCTTCATGAGATGAGTGGAGAATCCAGCGATCTTGTTACGAAGCCTCTTGGATGGAATGAGAGCAACCTCTTCCAAAATCTTCTTGTTGGTGTGGAAATCAAGTGTCATACGAGAGTAATACCTCTCGATAACTTGACGAGAGGATTTCTTCACTGTCTTTGTGCGTACTCGTCCCATGGTTGCGGTTTGCCTCCGGTGTGTGTGTGCAGCGACTGCGCCGTGAGAATGAAAGAACGGAAAATTGCACGCACAGAATTAGGGTTTGTTAACAAGGCAAACGAGGTTTATAAGGGTTCCGAATAATTGGGCTTTCAAAATATGGGCCTAGTGTTTTCTGAGTGTTCCGAATGAGGGTTTGTTTACTCGTAAGGACTTTATACCTTAGTAAAAATGTTACCTCAACCCCATAATCTTTCAGTATTTTTCACTATTTTACAATTTTATATATTTAAGTATAATTTGATTCTTTGTTGTCAAAAATGTATATTTTATTAATAATTTTTAGATTATGTCAAAAAATTAAATTTTAGATTAAATAATTACAAAATCATCTTACTCTTAATAAAAATAACAAAGGACTCACCTTATTTTAATCTTAATCTTATTCTCAATTTATCTTAATATTAATCTTAATTTTCATCTCAATAATATAAAAATATACATCTCTCTGGCTAATGATAAATAGTGTAATATAAATAAAACGTTAATATATAAATTTATCGATGAATATTTTTTTATAGAAACAACATAGTATTAAAATTATTTATAATAAAATTTAAAATTGTTAGCACATACTATCAATTATCATGTGTAGCTAAGACAGTCAATGTTTTGTGAGATGTTAATTGTTTGCCGATTGGATAAGAAAATAATTTAACTGGAGGTTAGCTAGATATGAGAATAAATATTTTAAAGTGTTAAATTATATAGAAATAACATTCCTTTCAAAGACACAACAATGGGCACTTAAAAAATATATAGTTCTTTAGTACTTTTTACACTGAAAAAAAACATTGTTAACTTGTTGTATTATCACTACTTATTTTAAATTTATTTTTTAAGAATGTCAATTTTTTTATTATCTTTACTTATTTAATAAGGTTGATTTAGTTGGAAAAAAAGGTATGTATATGAATATAAAATTCTGTTATTAAGAAACAAATTTCAAGAAATATAATATTGGCTTTGTGGTTATAATTATTAATAAAAGAACTAACGACTAAAGTGACAAGAAAGATTTAAAGTTCGATCCTCACCCTCAAAATTTATTACTATACTAACATTGTTCGTGAAAAAAAAGTTCCACAGCTTTACTAATACTATGTCCATTGAGAACTAGAGCAAAGACTTTTGTCTGTAACAACATGCACCTAACTCATAATCTATCAAGCACTTTGTTATCTCCCTTCACCAGAACAAAATCTAAATTTCCATCTAAGCAACAATTTAAAGGATTTTTGAACATTTTTCCAAGGAAAAGGATCTGTCCCTGCAAACTTCAAAGTCTCTTCGCCCCTAACCAGAATCCCTTATCCATCAAACTCTTGTGTTCTTCCCCCAAATCACTAAACCAAATTATAATTCCTAGCATTAGCCATACTAATTTTACTTTAGAGGTGACTATTAGAGATCACAGTATACTACTTGTCACAGTTTTTAAGTTTTTGGATCCAACAGGGTATACATTGAGTTGCAGTCCTCATCTCTTCTTCAAGCAGCATTATCTTAAAACTCACCCAAAACACAATGACTTGAGTAATGCTATGGAAGCAGTCCTTCGAAAATGAATTTGCTTGCTGATCATGGATACTGCTCACTCACTTGTACATTATATAAAGATTTGTGCATTTTCCAGTGAGGAAACTGTAAATGAATTTGCTTGTTTAACTTCAATACATAATCTTCCCAAGCAGCAATAGCAGCCACGATTCCTGTCCAGTTACAGTAAATGGAACTATTTTCTTCCAAATTGGAAGATCTTTCACAGAAAACTCTGGAGGAGAATTCAACATCATTCAGAAGTACAGAATTTAGAGCACTGATTTTCTCTCTTTGCACACCCAATAGTTTTACTACCTTGGAATCTGTATTTGATGACATGTGGGTTTGCAAGGCAGATCCTTTCCAACTATAAAATTGGACAACCTGCAGTCGAAGAACATGAGTCAGAGCAGTAGCAGAGATCTTTGTATATGAGCCAATCAAGTGGGGAAAAAAGTTTTTTCGGATTGGGTTGGTGCTAAAAACTGGTCCAACCCAGTGGAGAAAAAAGTGTTTCAGTTAATTTGATTTTTGGTTCGGTTGCTGATTGGATAATGATTATTTTATGAATAACCCAACTGGAAAGCATGCTCCATAGTTCATACATTAAATTGCAAGAATTCCCACATATTGGTGGATGGCCTGACTGTTCTCCACCTCTATGCATTTTAGTAATTAAATCTACTACTTTTTGTTTTCATATTAATGAATTTATTCTTTTATCAACCCCCGGAAAAAAAAAAAAAAAAAATCCTAGACAAACCATGAGACACGGTAATATCCATAGGAAAAACTACATTTCTAGCCAGTCCCATTTTCTCATAAGCTTTCAATGTACAAGTTCCATACCACACACTTAATCTCTAAGAATTAACTGAAAATATAACTTACATAGGATTCTTTAAAATACCTGAAGCGCATGCAAAATATTGACAAATTCCAGGTCGAGCAATTCGCTTCCTCTCACCAACTGCACTGGCTTTTCCATTAATTCGGAGACATCAGAGTCACCGCTACTTTCTTGAGAAATATATATGTCGTATCCGAGAACATGCAGTCTGGCCCAACAAATATTAAAACCAAACTGGTCATTGGAAGCATGGTCCTGAGAAAACCAATACATGTTACTGGATGCAGGCAAAGGTAAGCATGAACCAGCCATGTTGTTATGTAATAGGTGTTGTGAAAGAAGGGAAACAAGCTTCGTATCTTCATCATGGGAACCATCACGACTGAACCACAAAGCAAGTGTGAGTCTTTCTCCATCTGTTATCTGTCCAAAAGGTAAATTCATATCAGAAAGATTTAAGATGGCCATATATTTTGAGGCTTTTTTTTACTATTAAAAAATGTAAAATAATTTTATAAAAAACATGAGGTTGTAATTGCACCTAAAATTTTTAATAACATAAAAAGTAAATGTATATAACTGCAGTCTATTTACTCTTTGCACTCCTTTTTATTTCACCCATTCCTTCTTTGCTGTTTATTTTTTACCATCACATTCAAAAGGAAAAGGATATATAGTCCTCCAAATATTGTATATACATCAATTCAATACTTCAGATTCAAACATACATATCCATGTATGATCCATACATGTATATCATCGTTTGATGATTAAATTTACATGACTCAACCTTTTAATAATCAAGATGATGATTTATTGTATACAAACCTACCATGTTTGGAGAGGTTTTGAGAAACAAAAAAAAAAGATGGCAATGGTTAATGCTGCTATACTCTAAAAAGCGGTAACTTCAAAGTAATAAACAAACAGCACTAAATGAAATTTTTATCATTTCCTATTTGCTAATAATCAAAGGTGGCCTAAATGGTTCAATGATCATCATATATTCTTTATCGGCACAAATTGATTTCTCATTACAAAAAACAAGTACATTGAAGTTTTGGTATTTGGTAATACAATAAGATGCCTTGAAAGTAACATGCTATGAGAACGGAAAGAAAGGCTCCAATGATATTGTTCTGCATACTCTAATCATTTCAAGCACACCGAATAATAGTAAAATCTAGATGTTAAAAGTTGACCTATATTGTTACAAGACTCATGAATTTAAGGATTTTTGTAATGATTTGATTAAACCGGATCGCTGGAGTAAGTTTTTTAGTTTTGGTTTGTATAATTGGTTAGATTGAAAGTTGTCTACCAATTATATTGGTCAGGTTCAATCTTATTGAAGTTCTATCTTTGGTGTAGTTGTGTATTATAATTGTTTTTTTTCGATATTTGGAGTTCTTTCTTCAATGGATTCTCAATTAGATGCAATCCATTGATAAAGTTCTTCTTCAGCAGAAACCTGAACAATCCTCAGCTAATCAGGAAGTAGTTGTGGCTTGGCACAAACCCCTAAGTTTAGTTCAAAGTAAATGTGGATGGTTCTTTCAGCGCTTCTTCTGGTAGTTCTACATGTGGTGGTGGACATGTTAATAATGAAGATGGTAAAATTGTTAAGGTTTCTATGGTAGAATTGGTTCTTGTTCTACGGTGTGGGCTAAACTTTGGTCTTTAAAGTTGCGCATCAAGTTTGCGCAACAACTAAATTTTACTTCAGTTATTTTTTAATTAGACTTTGTCGTTGTGGTTAATATGAATCAGGCGGGATCATCCACAAATATGCATATCCAACCTCTCCTCCAAGAGGTTATTCATCTTCTCCAGTACTCACATTGGAGAACATCAGTTATTCATGTCTTTAGGTAGGCCAATCGATGTATAGATTAATTAGCTAATAAGGGTCACTCTGCTCAATCTTTTGAGTGGGTTGTTGTAGGGGATTTTTCGTTTCATGATTTAAGCATTATTCTTGCCGATGATGTAAGGACTATTTGTCAACCTCGTTTGATTTCGTAATTGAATTTCCTTTTTCATAAAAAATTTATTTAAAAAAAAATGACCTATACTGTACAACAGGAGTGTTCTCTGCTTGATAGTATCGACTCAGATATGCAATGACCGAACCACCAAAGTATGTTTTTCATTATCTAAGAATTGGGTCAGAGACAACATAACTAATCAAACAGTGCAACCACAACTTTGGTGCTTAAATATTTCTTGAATAAGAACCATATATAGCTGCACTGACAGTAATGAAAAACATAATAGGATACTGCTATATCCTTCAATTTCTTGCGGAAAAAGTCATCTACTGATCTACATTCATATCCATGTCAGGAGAAAGATAAAAACAATTCAATGATAATCATGGTTATACACTATTTACGGTTAAGATTTTTCATTAGTAAATAGGTAACTCATTACATCTAGGAAAAATGAATTATTGGAGTGACAATAAATTATGAAGCACGTAGACCTCTGAGATTAGGCGTATCGTAGTGTCCGATACGCGTCGGTATCAGGCACATATAGACTACCCAGAGAAGTATCTTACAAAAAAACCTTTTTTTCTTTGCTTCGACACACTTTAGACACTCCTTGAACACTTCTATTAAGGTTAAAGATGTGTCGAAGTACAGATGATCAATAAAGGGTTGAAGATATTAAATTTGATTGCATCATTTTTGGATTTTCGGTATAGTAAATGGATGAATGAAGGTGAAAAAAACTATCATATTTTGTTTTAGAATTTTTTTGTAATGAAATAAATTGCTCAATTTTGATCTTTTATAGATAATGTTCATATTTTTTTAATTATAATAAATAAATAATGATATATGTATTGGTGTCGTTGTCCTATATTTTTTTAAAATAACAGTGTCGACGTGTCTGTGTTGTGTCAGTTGTCCATATCGGAATTTTTGCTTCAAAATAATCAAGATCAACTTTTGGTTAAAGTTGACAGATGAGAGAAATGGTGACAATATAAAAAGCTGAATCATGTCTGGACTTTGAAATTGAAAATATATATATTTTGGGTTAATGACACTGGAGTTAGTGAGTAGGCAAAGAAGATTTGAGTCCAATTTATAATGTAAAAAATGGTAATGCTGATGATATGTACAAGAAAATGATACAAGAAATGAAGGGTTGCATTTGAGATTTTGACTCATACCTCATCAACAGAATGAATGTTACGGTTGTCAGCTGTATACATCACAACATCCTGGGAAAGAAAATAAATTAGAAAATCAAGCATTCCCAAGTTTGAAGAGATAAAAACAGTAAAGAACTATTCCTATCCAAATTCGAATTATAAATGAACATATCATATAGTGACTCGCCATTGAAATTTAAAGAACATAGTCTGCATTCATAGGAATGCTAACAACAGATTAAGTTATATTGAAAAAAAGGAGAAAATGATTAGGGAAAACTCACTCCAGCAGCAGGCATAATTGTTGCCGGTTCCCCGTCTTTGAAGTGAAAGAGTCCACCATTGAAATCCTTTCCATATGTATTTAAATAACATACTACCTTCCATGATATGTACCAGAAGGGAGACAAAAGCTGAGTGTCAGAAAGAGAGCATATTCAATATCCAAAAAAGGGTTGAATTGAATAGCAAAACACTGACTGAAAAGTGACGTTGTTTGAGGTAAGGCCTATTATCATCACTATGCCATCCAATGCTTGCTCCTCTGCTCCAGCTGATTCATAATATAACATAACATATGATGTATAGCGTAATTAGGCAAGAGTTGTATTTGGGATAAAAAGCTTAATTTTATAATATAAACACTTATGTATAAGCTATTTCTATAACAAAAGATAAAATGCAATCAATTGTTTTTATAAAAGTAATAAGCCGTTTTGATAAGCTATCTTGGAGAGCATGTGGAAATAACAAGCTTATAGGCAAGTCATAATATAGGATGTATAGCATCATCAGACAAAGGCTCTATTTGGATAAACAACTTAATTAACAGAATAAGCACTTATGCATAAAGCTAAAGTCAAATTGTTTCAATGTACTCATAATCTATCGTGGAGAACTTACGGAGATAACCTTATAGATACATCATAAGTAGTTTCTATAAGTTCCCCTAAATGGTACTTATGCTAACAAATAAACTGAAATAAGTGAATTCAAAGAGACTATTAAGTATTAAGCCAAAGATTGAATTGAAGTGAGGATACTAACTAACCTGATTAAACCGGTGAATTCAATAAAGAGTTCAAACTCACAATTGAAAAACTCTTCTAGTCTGTCTTTCAACCTTTCTTTAATAAAAAATTCCAAAATAAAGAAATAAGAGCAGGTAATATGGAAAAGAAAAGAAAAGAAAAGAAAAGAAAAAATAGATGTTGAAAAAGGGGGTAGCGAACCCAGGTGACGTACCTCGGATGGGAATAAAAGGAAAGATGAAATGGGAAGAATTGGTAGCAATGAGATGAGAGAGAGTGGTAGAGAAGACATTGGGTCTGTAACCAACAGTGCTGCTACACTTGTGGATGAATTCCAACTCCTTGCATTCTGGAAGGGAGAGAAGGTTTGGGATAAAGAGGCGTCGGTGTTGTTCAAAATCAACCTCTGACATGCCTTTCTCTTTGCTCCACACCCACGCTCTGCTTACTCCTTACGCTCTTCATCTCGTTGCTTCTTCATTTCAAACATTGCAATTCAACCAATAAAAATGCAATTCACCTTGTTATAATCTCAAAATCAAAATTTGTTCAAGTAAACTGAGATTGAGTTCATTTTTAAGTTTATTTTTTCAAAACAGTTTTTCTTAAATTTAAATAAATAAATAAATAGTGTTTTATGATTTTTAATTTAAAAAATGAAATTGCAGGGGGTGCGTATAGCAAAGCCCCATCATTTTTGACTAGTGATTACCCCAACCGATGAGGGTAATTTCCATTCCTAAGTTATGCTGATGATGTGAGAATATTAAAAGGATAGTAAATATATTTTTTTATATAATTTTAAAACATTTTCTTTGAAAATAAACAAAAACTTATTTTAAAAACTTATTGAAAATATTGCTTCGTAGTTTCAAAAATAATTGTTACGTTTTTACCTCCGCTTCGTTCTCCTTCTCTCGTTGGCGCAATGCATCATCATGTTTTTTTTGTCACTAGCAGTGGCGGATCTTGCACAAAATATTGGGGGAGCCGGAGAGCGACAAGTATTAACTAAAATATTATAATTGAAATTTTTAAAAATCATATAGTTTTTTTAGTGTGTCACACAATTCATACATAGTAGATAAATTGAACAAAAATTAGAATTTCAATTCTCACAAGTTTTACGGTTGTCACAAGTCACACAATACACTTACGTTTTTAGAACTTCACCCAATTCAATAAAATAAAACATATTAATTTTACAATTTTCATCTTTGTCAAAAAATTTCTTCTTGAAAAAATGCATCAATTTTTTTATATTTAAATATCGTGTCACTCCAAAAAAAAATACACATATTAATTAAAACATAAAAAATCTGTTAATAGTTAGTAGTTGAGTTGCTAAATAGAGTGTTAGAGTTTGTTGGTTCGCGATTAGTTAATTTATCATTCGATATTAAGTAGTTTATGTGTGTATATATAGAGAGATTGTTGTATTAATTTTATTATATTTTAGTAGTATAAATTTTAAGACAGAGTAAAACAAATACAAGATAGGTAATTGGAGAGTTATTATCACTATTATTTCGATGATATATCTTTAGTTATTATATATATATAAAAGAAATTTAAAAATAGAAGGGGTGCAGTGGCTCCTGTTCAAAGAAGATCTGCCGCTGGTCACTAGCATTGCATCGTAATGCAATGTTATCCTCCAATAATAATTCTTCTATTTTTTTCAATAATAATAGTTCATTTAATTTAGTTCTAAGTTCTTTCAACTTCTTACTATTATAAATAAATAAGAAAAGAACATCATGAGTAAAATTAAATAAAAAAATTGAAAAGGAAAAGAAAAATTCATAATAGATAAGTGACAATAATTTTAATGAAATAATATACAACAAATATGTTCACTGAATTAATATCAATCATATAAATAAACAAATAAAATAAATTTTTTATATAAAAAAAGTAATATTTATTCACTCAAATTGGTATACCACATTTGATAATAACACAAATTTAAAGTTCTTAAAATTAGAAAGAAAAAAGAAATGATTATATGAATAAATTCAGAATATCAGTATTAATAGCGTATTACAACAAAATACTTACATTTGTAACAAAACAAAAATATCGTAAATACTCATGTCTTCATATGTGTAATGTTGATGACACTACATTTAATATTGGTTGAATATGTAATTAATTAAAACTAATTTATCAATTTAAATCAAATGAATACTGCAATTGGATAAAAAATTAAATAACATC
>JBBPBR010000003.1:9679634-9691127 GCA_037974775.1 Cicer pinnatifidum | reverse complement strand
GAGAAAAAAGGATAACCCGTTTTGATCCAATTCCCGTCACATATAGCCAATTGTTGCCCCATTTACTTCAAAATTCAATGGTAGTCATAAGACCAACGAAACCTCTTGAACCACCATTTCCAAAATGGTATAATCCGAATTCCAAATGTGAATATCATGCAGGAGCCGTTGGGCACTCCATTGAAGATTGTCAAGCCCTAAAATCTAAAGTGCAAGAATTGATTAATGCAAAATGGCTTACCTTCAAGGAAGACGGTCCCAACATAGGGAGTAATCCTTTACCGGGCCACAGGGATGCCTCTGTCAATGTCATTGAAGATGGGATAGACCAATATGCAACAGATAGTCATGTGTTCACCATGGGATCGTGTATGGAAAGTAGTATATCTTTCCCAAAACCATTGGAAATTCTTTACAAAAAGGAGAATCTTAAGCCAACTCCTAGCAAGCCAAATGCAATAATTGTGCAACCACCGATCCCTTTTCCTTATGGAAACACCAAGGCAGTACCGTGGAAATACGAAGTCACATCCCACTTGGTTAATCATCAACCAAGTGATGGTTGTGAACCTAAAGGAATTGATGTCACTAACATCTCAGGAATCGGTGGAATGACTCGCAGTGGTCGAGTATACACTCCTGAACAACTTAGGAAAAAGGAGGTTCATGTGGAAAAAGGGAAAGAAGATATGTATCATTCCATGAAAGGACAAGAGACCAGTAAAAAGACGGTGTCTGAAGAAGAAGCTAATGAATTTTTGAAGTTTATCAAGCAAAGTGAATATAAAGTGGTGGATCAGCTAAATCAAACCCCTTCCAAGATATCAGTTCTCTCCTTGTTATTAAACTCTGAAGCACATAGAAGAGCACTGATGAAAGTTTTAAATGAAGCCCATGTTACTCACGATATCACTGTCGATCAGTTTGATGGAGTTGTCGGTAACATCACTGCTAGTAGTTGCTTGAGTTTTAGTAATAATGAATTACCAGCTGAAGGGATAGAGCATAATAAAGCACTGCACATCTCTGTGAGGTGTCACGATCATATTCTTGCACGAGTGCTAGTAGATAATGGTTCATCATTAAATGTCATGCCTAAATCAACACTGTCAAAACTATCTGTTGAGGGGGCCTGTTTGAAGCCTAGTGCTTTGGTGGTGAAAGCATTTGATGGATCTAGAAGACAAGTTGTTGGTGAGATTGACCTGCCAATTCAAATCGGACCCCATATCTTTGGGATAACCTTCCAAGTGATGGATATTAAACCGGCGTACAGTTGTCTTTTAGGGAGACCATGGATTCATGCTGCTGGAGCAGTAACATCCACCCTTCATCAAAAGCTAAAGTTTATAGTGAACAATAAGTTGGTAATGATATTCGGGGAAGAAGATATGATAGTAAGTCATTTATCTTCTACAGGCTACATTGAAAACACGGAGGAAGCCATAGAGACTTCTTTTCAAGCATTAGAAATTGCCAATGCCGTCTTCATGGGTGAAGAATATCGTTTGAAAGAACCAAAACTATCTACCACATCATTGAAGTCTACCAAATCTATATTGGAAGGAGGAGTTTTTGTTAATTTGGGAAAATTGATAGAAATACCAAAAAAGAACAATAGGTATGGGTTGGGATATGTACCTACTCAAGCTGATAAAGAGAAGGCTACGAAGGGAAAAAGAGAAAACTGGACACCGAATTCACAGAAGATTCCTATTTGTGACATTCACCAAACTTTTCAAAGCGCCGGAATAATATATGCTCATCAAGTGGCTGTTACAAAAGAGGATTATGTTGATGATGACACCCTCAAACTAGTGTACCCTTGTTCTCCAAACACCAGTCTCAACAATTGGAAGATCCTCGAGTTTCCCGTGTTTGTTAATTCATGTTCAAAGTAATTATGTTTTTTTTAATTCCTTTTGCTATGCCCAAGGCTATAAGGATAATTAACTAGGGCATATGTATTTCAATTCCGTACTTATTATAAATAAATGCATTTTTGAATTCTCTAATTTTTGTCTTTCTCTTTTCCTTTTTTGGCAATCCTTATTCATTTTTTTTCTTTCTTTTTTTCCCCCTAATTTAAACAATGCAGAGTCGAAAACGAATATGTTGAAAATGGCAGCGCTAGAACCCTTTCTTGTAATTTTGAACGTCTAATTAATCATGCTGATGAGGATTGTGAAGATGACTGTGAGCCTCCCCCAGAACTAGAAAAATTAATTGAACAAGAAGCTAAGATAATCCAACCCTATCAAGAACCTGTTGAGGTGATCAACCTAGGGAGTGAACATGATAAGAAAGAAGTTAAAATTGGTATGTCTATGAAAGAAAGTGAACGAGAAAAGTTGGTTAAACTTTTGTTTGATTATGTGGATGTCTTTGCATGGTCATATCAGGATATGCCTGGGCTAGATACTAACATAGTTGAACACAAGCTACCACTCAAGCCTGAATATGCTCCAATTAAACAAAAATTGAGGAGGATGAGACCTGATATGTCACTTAAAATTAGAGAAGAGGTCAAAAAGCAATTTGATGTTGGTTTCTTAGCAGTAGCAAAATATCCTCAATGGGTAGCTAATATTGTACCAGTTCCAAAAAAGGATGGAAAGGTCCGAATGTGTGTTGACTATCGGGATTTAAATAAAGCTAGTCCTAAAGATGATTTTCCTCTGCCTCATATTGATGTCCTGGTGGATAGCACTGCTCAATACTCTCTTTTCTCCTTCATGGATGGTTTCTCAGGATATAATCAAATCAAGATGGCTCCCGAAGATATGGAGAAAACTACATTCATCACACAATGGGGAACTTTCTGCTATAAAGTGATGCCATTTGGATTGAAGAATGCTGGGGCAACCTATCAAAGAGCAATGGTAACTTTGTTTCATGACATGATGCATAAGGAAATAGAGGTTTATGTGGATGATATGATTGCAAAATCTCGGACCGAAGAAGATCATGTTGTTAACCTTCAAAAGTTGTTTGAGCGACTAAGGAAGTTCAGGCTTCGTTTAAACCCTGCTAAATGCACTTTTGGTGTAAGATCAGGCAAATTACTTGGTTTTATCGTTAGTCAAAAAGGGATAGAAGTGGACCCAGATAAAGTAGGAGCAATACAAGAAATGCCAGCTCCACGCACGGAAAAGGAAGTTCGCGGCTTTCTGGGTAGATTGAATTACATTGCGAGGTTTATATCGCATCTCACCGCTACATGCGAGCCGATTTTCAAATTGTTGCGCAAAGACCAAAAAGTTGAATGGAATGAGAATTGTCAAAAGGCTTTCGAAAAGATTAAGCAGTACTTATCAAAACCTCCTGTCTTAGTACCTCCTGTTTCGGGGAAACCCCTTATTATGTACTTAACAGTACTTGATGAATCAATGGGATGTGTACTGGGACAACATGACGAATCTGGTAGGAAAGAACGTGCTATTTATTATTTGAGCAAAAAGTTCACCAGTTGTGAAACAAAATATTCACTACTTGAACGAACATGTTGCGCATTGGCATGGGCTGCTCGTCGATTGAGGCAATACATGTTATGTCATACAACTTGGTTGGTGTCTAAAATGGACCCAATTAAGTATATCTTTGAGAAACCTGCTCTTACTGGAAGGATTGCTCGTTGGCAGATGTTGTTATCAGAGTACGATTTGACATATGGAAGCGCACTAGCAGAGTATTTGGCCCAACAACCGATAGAAGATTATCAATCAATGCAAAGTGAGTTCCCCGATGAAAGCATAATGGCTTTATTTAAAGAGACCGAATCATATGATAAAGAAAAATGGACGTTGGTGTTTGACGGTGCCTCTAATGCGCTGGGGCATGGAATTGGAGCCATTTTGATTTCCCCTGAGAACCAGTTCACTCCATTTACGGCTAGGTTGTGTTTTGATTGTACAAACAATATTGCAGAATATGAGGCATGTGTTATGGGCATTAAAGCAGCTATCGAATCAAATGTAAAATTTCTTGAGGTATATGGAGACTCATTGTTGGTTATCCATCAGACGAAAGGAGAATGGGAAACGCGAGATTCCAAATTGATTCCGTATCACACCCATATCAAAGAATTGACAGAACACTTTGAGAAGATTACTTTTCACCATATCCCTCGAGAAGAAAACCAGTTAGCTGACGCCTTGGCCACTTTGTCGTCAATGTTCAAAATAACCACTAATCAAGGCGTGCCGATCATAAAAATTCAACAAAGAGATAAACCTGCATATTGCCTATCAATAGAAGAAGAGTTTGATGGCAAGCCGTGGTTTTATGACATCAAATCATATGTTAAGAATAAAGAATATCCATTGGGTATTTCAGAGAACGACAAAAGAGTTTTAAGGAGATTGTCAATGAACTTCTTCTTAAATGGAGATGTGCTTTATAAGAGAAATCATGATATGGTTCTCCTTAGATGTGTGGATAAAGCAGAAGCAGAGAAAATCATCCAAGAGGTTCACGAAGGTTCTTTCGGAACTCATGCAAATGGGCACGCAATGGCAAGAAAAATCTTAAGGGCTGGCTACTATTGGTTGACCATGGAGTCCGATTGCTTTAGTCACGTAAAGAAATGTCATAAATGTCAAATCTATGCTGATAAAGTACATGTACCACCCACCTCTTTGAATGTTTTAACATCACCATGGCCATTTTCAATGTGGGGAATGGATGTTATTGGACTCATTGAGCCTAAGGCTTCGAATGGACATCGGTTTATCCTAGTAGCTATTGATTATTTCACAAAATGGGTTGAAGCTGCTTCTTATGCCAATGTGACGAGAAGTGTGGTTGTCAAATTCATCAAAAAAGAATTGATTTGTCGATATGGCTTGCCAAATAAGATAATCACTGACAACGCGACTAATTTGAACAACAAGATGATGAAAGAGTTATGTGATAATTTCAAAATTCAGCACCATAATTCTTCTCCATATCGTCCAAAAATGAATGGGGCTGTAGAAGCAGCAAACAAAAATATCAAGAAGATCATACAAAAGATGGTAGAGACATATAAGGATTGGCATGAAATGCTTCCCTTTGCATTACATGGCTACAGAACCTCTATCCGTACCTCAACAGGGGCAACTCCTTTCTCGTTGGTGTATGGAATGGAAGCGGTACTTCCCATCGAAGTTGAAATTCCCTCTATCAGAGTCTTGATGGAAACAAAACTAGAGGAGGCAGAGTGGGTTCAATCACGATATGATCAATTGAATCTCATAGAAGAAAAAAGAATGATAGCTTTGTGCCATGGTCAGCTATATCAGAAAAGACTCAAAAAAGCATATGAGAAAAAAGTTCGTCCCCGAGAGTTTCGAGAAGGAGACTTAGTGTTAAAGAAAATATTGCCCATAAAAAAAGATTCTCGAGGAAAGTGGACTCCGAACTACGAAGGACCATATGTTGTGAAAAAAGCTTTCTCTGGGGGAGCTCTGATACTCGCAGAAATGGATGGAGATAAGCTTCCACTTCCAGTAAATTCAGATGCAGTCAAGAAGTATTATGCATAAAAAAAAAAAAAAAAAAATTGGGCTCGCTAAGTTGAAAACCTGAAAAGGCGACCTAGGCAAAAATTAGAGCATCCCGATGGATTGAAAACTTGGAAGAACAGTCCATGCAAAAGTTAGGGATAACAAAAAGATCAAGCATTTCAAGCTAGGGCAGTTATTATTCTTAGAAGTTCTAAATTACAAGAATGACTAGCGTTTGTTATCTCTCCAACTAAAGCTAAACACATTCACCACATTGTAATCCCTGTCTCATTAGTTTTGTTTTCAATGAAACGAATGTACACTTTCCAATGTTGTCATTCGATGTTGTACCTTACACTGTTTCTAAATTAATTCATTTTCATTGTTGATTTATTCCAGTATTTTAAAATGTTATTTTATGATAATAAATATTGGAATTGGAAATATGTGAAAATATAAAATAAAAAAATCTTAAATATTTTGACGCTTGAAAATATATACATGGGAGCTCGTGATATATGGGTAAGCATTTTAAATAATGCACATTTGATTGACCTCAAGAAAAAGTGATTATACAAGGTATACTAGAGTCATCATGTAAAGAGCGATTGTTATCATCGTTGATCCATTGAATCTTATAAGTGTATAAAGTCACATAAGGATCGGGGAAACTAAAAAATAATAAAATAAATAAATAAACAAGAATTTATCTTAATTGCATGCATCTTGCATTTTTTCAAATACTCACACATAATTTATGCATCTTCCCTCATATTTTACTTATACTCAACAACTCCTTATATCATGCATAATGAATTAATCATGCATATCTTATGTATATATTTTATTTATATTCAACAACTTTTGTGTCAGATTACTCATTTTACATTTGCATTGCAATTATCACATACATGCTTTTTTAAAAAAAAAAAATAAAAAAAAATAAAAATAAAACAAATTCATTTCATTTTAGTTACATTCAAAATTTTAAACTATGTTTGGTTTAGTCATCATTTTATTTTATATCAATCACGCATCGGTAGCCAATCCGAATACGATCATTTTATCTACGCATCGGTAAGCAATCCGAGATCATTTTATCTGTGTCATTTTATCTATTTCGGTAAGCAATCCGAGATCATTTTATCTGTGTCATTTTATCTATTTCGGTAAGCAATCCGAGATCATTTTATCTATGTCATTTTATCTATTTCGGTAAGCAATCCGAGACCATTTTATCTGATCATTTTATCTATTTCGGTAAGCAATCCGAGATCATTTTATCTATTTCGGTAAGCAATCCGAGATTATTTTATCTATGTCATTTTATCTATTTCGGTAAGCAATCCGAGATCATTTTATCTATGTCATTTTATCTATTTCGGTAAGCAATCCGAGATCATTTTATCTATTTCGGTAAGCAATCCGATATCATTTTATCTATGTCATTTTATATATTTCGGTAAGCAATCCGAAATCATTTTATCTACGTCGATCTACGCATCGGTAATCAATCCGAAGACGATCATATTTTTTATTTACGTCCCTACACCATTGGTATTAATCATTTTTTATTTATTTATTTTTGCCAATCACCAACATTATTTTACATTTTTTTTCTCATTTTGCAAATTCTCAACTTTTTTTTTTATGTCTAATTATTTTACTATTTCTCTTACATTTGAAATTAATTTACATTCACACTTTGAACAAAATTTAGGTCCTTATATTTAATTATCTTTTTACCATGTAAAATATAATTAAATAGGGGCAGCTGTAATACCTCAATTTTGTCCGAATAATTAAAAATTATTTTTGAATAATAATAAGAATAACATATAATAATATGTTTAATAAATATTTTACAATCATTTTTTTAAAAAAATAAACATCATCATTTTACATTTCAAATTTGAGTATGTATTAAAAATAAAATAAATATAAAAATAAAACAAGACTTCTCTTGCTTTGCTTTTTTGTCAACAAGGCTTCTCAAACACTCAATCCACTCCCAAACACTCAATCAATCCACTCCCAAACACTCAATCCAACCACTCCCAAACACTCAAACACTAGCACAACTTCCTTGCCAAAATCAATACACATTTTTATTTTCTTTGCATTTGTTTCACTTCTCAATGTACATTCTTTTATTTTCTTCATTTTATAACATCCTTCCATAAACATCCTATAAACCAATAGAAAGAAAAGGTAGAGAAAAATTATTTCCTTAATTATACTTTGCTTAAAAATTGTTACAAAAACAATGTAAAATCCAGCTAAAATTAGTGCGAAACAATACAAAATCTAGAGCTCGATTTTGTCTAATGAACATAAATATTCACTCATTTAGGCTATAAATTGGGATCAAAAAATCAAAGAGAGAGGAGAGCAATTTTGAGTATTAAGAAAACTAGAGAAAATAGAGAGAAATAGAGAGAAATAGAGTGTTTCACCGCCATTCCAAATTCACACAGCCGTGCACCACTACCGCCTCTGTCTTCAATATTGCACCACCGTTTGTCTTCCATCTTTGAATAGGTATGTATTTCCCTTACTTTTCAAACTTTATATTTTGAATCTAGATATTATTTAATTGAAAGATGAAATCTTGTTTGTATATGAATGATATTTTGGCTGAGATATTTTGTATACTGTTTTTGTATGAGATGATTTGGATTGTGTTTGGAAAGTTCAAATTTGTTTTATTTGGATTGTGTTTGGAAAGGTTCAAATATATTGTTTTTTCTACCATATCTAATTGAAATGCTTTAGCCATGAGTTATGTTTTTATCATGTCTTTCACTAAAAAGTATTTAAAAGAACTCATAATTTGTATATAGTTTTTTATTATTAAAGTGTTTTTTTTATTATTTATTTAATAAATAACAATACAAGTCCATATTTTTTTTTACCGTTTATTTTACATGTGTTTATTATTGAATTTTATTTCGTAGATTTATTTAAATTTATTTAATTGTTAAAATCAATTATTATTATTATTATTATTATTATTATTTTAAACAAAAAAGGCAAAAATAAAACTATAATCAAATATGGTAAGGTTAATTAGATGTGACATCTTTTTAATCTTTGAGTTATTAGAATACAAATTGTGACAATTTGATGGTTCTAAATCTCATAATCACAAATAAATTAATAAACTAAAAAAATCATAAACAAATTAATCATAAATATTATTTAAAGTTAATTAAAATCTTTCAATCCCAGAGTTACGTAATACAAGTTATATATTTTGATAACTCTAAAATTTATTTTTATAAATAAATAAATCTAAAATCGACTTTTTTTTAAAATTTAATTAACTATATGTTTTTTTTTATCTTGGAGTTGTTAAGACACAAATTAAACTATTTATCGGTTTTAAAACTCAATTTAAAAATAAATAATAATTTTTTTTAAGAGTATTAAATTAGATGTGACATCTTGTTTTTTACTCTTTGAGTTTTGTGACACGAGTTGTACAACTCGATCGTCTTAAACTCATATTTTAAGATAATTATTCAAATCAAGCAAGTTTATTTTTTATGTTTGTCAAAATTAATTTTTTTTTAACAAAAATACAATTTATTTAAAAGCAATCAACACATCAACATTTTCTACCAAGAACTACGTAGCTTTGATTTCTCCATCGCACCGGGAGATACGTAGGAGCAAGATCACACTCTTGTCAAGCACAATAATAAAAACCTTTTTTTTTTACTCTTTTTTAACACGCTTTTATTTCGAGAAAATTGTATTTATAAAAATAATTTTATATCTATATTTAATAATAAAGAGAAACAAATATAGTTAAGTTAACACAATTTTGCACAATTAATTATAGGTAACCGTTTTTTAGCGGATGTCGTAGGGTGCTAATACCTTCCCTGCGCATAATCGACTCCCGAACTCAAAAATTTGGTTTCAAAAGACCATTTTTTATTTTTTTACATTTTTAAGGGTTTCCCAATATTTTCCCTATTTTAAAATAAATTTTGGTGGCGACTCCATTGAATTCGAGAAAAAACTCGAAATTTTAGGCCGCGACACTGTGTTCATATGGAAAATTGCTCAAACATGAATCACATGTGAAAGAACATCAGTGGTAGTCCAAATGTCGCGGTGGTTAGATATCAACGAGTTACAACACAATCACAATTAAGAGAAAGGAAAAAACCCACAAATTTAGAGGAAATAGTGACGGCGAGTAAGATACACTTTGATTGAGATCAGAATAATATGTAAAGTTGATATTATTCACTATAGAGGGGGAATGTTCTAGAGTATTTTATTATTTGCATCACTTATTTATACATGTATTTAATTTTAATTTTAAATTAAATAAATCTAACACTTTTATTTATAATTTGAAACAGAAGGAGTAGATCAACTACATCAATACTATTGTTAATAAACAGGAAGAAATAGAATAAAAAGATAATTACTTAAAGCAATATACAACTACTTTACTAACATGATCCTTAATTCAATATAATTTCTAAGTATGGTGGTTTTTTATATTATTATTCTCTTTTTATTTTTATTTTTATGTGTAAAATAAAATAAAATATTTATTGTAAGACAAATAAAATAAATTATTTTTCTTTTATAAAATCAACAAAATTAATAATATTTTATTTTTTTACACAAACAATACTATTTCTTAATCCATACAGGCACTTGTCAAAGTGACATATTTCGAATGCTTTATATATAGATATATATTTATATATATATATATATATATATATATATATATATATATATATATATATTGAACACCTTTTCCAATTGTTATAAAAAATTCGTGACCACATTGGGCTGAACATGTTATAATGGGCCACCGATGGACAGTCTTGCGGTCATATATGGGCCATCATCAATATTCGATTCTGATGGTTTATTCTTGTTCATTCCGCATTCTCTGTCTTTTTTATATAAAGTATACTTCCAGATTCTTTAAAGATCTAATTTAGATTGAGGTAGATAGAGAACAAGAGAGAAAATATTTTAAATAAAATGTATTTGATTTGGATTCTAAGAGCGAAGGGAGGAAAGCATAATTTCTCTTAAAAGTTTCAGATTAGAGATGTTAAAGAAAATTCGTATTTGTAGAAAAAATCTATGAAGGATTCGAGACAAGTAATTTAATAGATATTCACGGGATAAAATAAATAAAATAAAATCTATGAGAGACTCAAGACAAGTAACTTAATAGATATTTCGACTACTCGATAATTATTAGATATGAAGATGTAATGATATCCATCCTAATGGATATATATATCCACTAATAAAATTACTAAATTATATTTAGGTTAATGTTTAAACACTTTTTTTAATAAAAGTTGATGATACATTTTGATTGTGTGCTAATGGTTTAATATTTTTATAAGTTACCAATTTTTTGTATTGATAAAAGAGGAGGAAAATTTCTACATAATTGAAAAAAATATATATAAATGATTTTTTTTATTTAAAAAACAATATTATTGAATATTCGTCAATACACATATTAAAAATCCGATATATATCCATTTAGTGGATGTTTGCACGAATATAATTTATATGTTACTGAGCGACAAATAGAGAATAATTTGTGGACCGGAGAGAACTGCGACTCGTCGTCTTCAAGAGTTAATATATATTTCCATTGGTCTTATATATAATAAAAAGAAATATTATACTCTTTAAAAAAAATAGTTTGATTTATTTACATTTTCCAAAATAATGAAGAAAAAAAAGTCATTGCAATCTCAATGTCCTACATGAGAACTTGTCCGATAAGAATAAAATGAGTTATTAAAAAAGAAAATCAACATTAATTAAATGGTATTATATAAATTACAATATTAAATATAGTCAAATTTTGATCATAACTAAAAAAATATAATTTTTTTTATACTCGAGATCGGAGATAGTATTTAATATTATGTAATATATGTGAAGAAATTAGACTTTATCGCAATAGTTAAATAATATTTTGAAGAAAAAAAAAAAACCA
>JBBPBR010000003.1:9650642-9673035 GCA_037974775.1 Cicer pinnatifidum | reverse complement strand
CAGATAGATCTCTAAAAAATTTCAAGAGAATCCTTCAATTTTTCTAAAATATTAATTTTGATCCAAATTTAATTTTCATTTTTTGCCCAAAATATTTGAAATTTATAAAAAAATAAAGAAATAACTCCATTTAAAATAAGTAATTGTTTACTCAAAGAAAAAAAAATTATAAATAAAAGAAATACAATTAAAGCATTTAAATTATTAAAAAATTTAATTTTTTTAAATTTTAATTATTCTATTTAAATACACTCTAAATAAATTTTATTTATTTTTCCGACGAAGCGAATACGTTTTTTCAAAAAATAAATTACTAACACAGGCTTTGATATTAAGCTTGAAAAGCTTGAGGAAGGGATGAAATGTCATGTCGAATAATAATAACAATAATAATAGAGAAAGTGAACAACTGAAGTGGAAAACAGCAGAGCAAAAAAAACTAATTTACTCAATACTCAAAGACAAGTACGAATGATTATGGCAAAATATAATCATAATCATACCACTACATTCTGCTATAAACTTTTGGCACTTAAAAAGGAAAATCCCTTTAATTTCAAATTATCATTTCTTTCTTTTTTGTCTACTTCAAATTATCATTTCTATTCATCTTAATTTTTTTTAAAAAAATTGTTTCATTAGAAATTCTAATAATTACTTGACAAACAAAAACAAACAGAATAACAGTAGTAATAATTAGAGATATTCATAAAATTACGTTAAATATAAATTTATTATTTAAAAAATAATTATAATTTAAAAAATATAATATAATAGTATAATAAAATTATTTATCAATATCATTTGGATTGAGTAGGGAAAGAAGATTTATATTCATAAAAAGACAAATCAATGTTTTGATATCGATAATAAGATATACTCATATTTATTAGTATCTGACATATCTTGAACAATTAAAAGATTAAATTGATGATGATAAAAGTTGCAAAAATAAATTCTAAAGTGAGTATCACATTAAAATTTAAGTTCGATTTACTTCCACTAATCTATATATATTAAAAACAAACAAATTAACCAACAAATCTCTTTCGTGATATTTTAAATTTCTTTAATTAATTATATATTCATATTAAATATATCAATAAATGATAGTTTATAGAAAAGAAGAATTGTTTAAAAATAAATTTGATAAATGTTTTACTCATATAACCATGATTATTGCATGTTTTCTTTTTTTTTTTTTTTTTTCTGTCAAGTGTCTCTATTAATTTCTATTAATAAATAAAAAATAAATAAAAACTCATTCCATCTGATCCATTTGGTGCAGGGAAACATATTTTGAAATAGTTTGTCAAAACAATAGTTGGTTCCATGCTTGTTTGGCCGCCCTTGGTAGGGGAGTATTAAAAATGCGAAATAATGCATTAAAATGACCAATTTTGGAATTCAAATTTGTGACATAGATCATTCTATTTCCTTGTCTTTTAATACCATTTATTAAACCAATAAACAATGCAATGATGGATGCAATTGTCATATTAATACATAATTGATAAACTTACTTAAAGATTTAAAAAAGTATTAAATTCATGTACACCATCGGTTTAAAAAAACTTATGTTGTTAATCCATCACAATTTTAATATAACTAAAAACAATCTTAATATAACTAAAAATGTAGGAGTACAAATATAACTACTTCTAAAATTTTATACGTTTAGAACTCTCAAAATGGATCATATTAAGTGGGTCGGTCCATTAATCATATTTTATCGTTCGATCGGGTGGTAAAATATTTAGCTCAAAAACAATTGGATCTTGTTAAACCCATGCAATTTACAAAATAGGGCTATGTGGAGCTACCTTATGTTGACAAATATTGAACTTTTTTTCTTCAAATAAACTAATTTATTTTTTTATTGTCAAAAAATACAATTAGAGCATCCTTGAGTACTTTCCTAACAACATAGACAAATATTTATTATGTTAAAAATACATTCTTAACATGTGCACTTTATCACATAAGTATAAAAAATCATCTATCCACGTATACGAATTAATAAGTACTAAATTAATTAAGGTTATTTATTATTTAGACGAATAATAATAGTTGAATTAGTTATGATAACTAAATAGCAAATAACAAGAAATTAAGAATAATAAAATAAGTTTGGAGATAAGTGGAAAGAAGTTTATAGTCGCATTTTCACTTGTAACTTATTACCTTCGAATATAGTTCTATTAGATTTATTTATTTTGATTCAATTATCAATCTCTTTATTGAAACTATTAACTTGTTTGGTCATTCGTGACTAATATTATTTTTCCTAAATTAACTATTTATTTGATTATACAAATAATTTAAATTATTCATAAATTAACTATTATTTAAATTATTTAAAATATCATACGTCATCATATTTTAGTAAAAAAAATCAAAACCCTCAATTTTTAAATTAAATAAATAAATTTTGTGAATCAATACAAATACAAATAAATAAATTAAAATTACAATTAAGCATTTTTATTTATATTTAAGATTGTGAAGAACCACTCTAATTTATGTGCATTGTAGTTACTAGCTCTCCGATGTATTGTATCTTGCTCGTCTTAAGTCTTCACGACCTTCATCCTCATCTCCCCTCATCATTCACCCTTAATTTAACTTCATTTCGGTAAATTCGTGGGACAATGAAAAATGATAGAATCTCTATTTGTGTGGTTTCATACATTTTCATGTCTAAATTTATAATACTGTGTTCAACTGTGTTTCGTTTCTTGCCAATCACCGTGAGGAGCTACGACACTTTGCTTTGTTGGGTTTGGATGAAGATGATTAAGTAAAAGTAGCGAGGGAAATGGGCAGAAAAAGATTTTATCTTCAATATCTTTTTTTTTTTATAATTGTTTTAAAAATATCTTACTTAAAAAAAAAAAATCAAAAAATTTGAGCATTATATAATTGGTATTTTGAAAAGTATAGTATTTTGGAATTTTAAAAAAATTGATATTAAAGAAAAATATTCAAAAACTTAAAATTATTTTATTTTATTATTTTATTTATAAATGTCAACTCTAATATAAAAAAAATGACAACTCATTAAAAAATACTTATTCAATTTGTCTTATCATAATCAAGTATTAAAAGTAAAATAATATAACGTCGACGTAGGATTGTTAGAAAATAGTAGTTAACCAGAGTATAAATAGTTGGTTAGTTGGAACTCTTTATCGAAGTTAGTTAAGAATTATTAGAAAGTATTTAGTAGTTAATTATTTATAAAATCTACAAATAGAGAATGAAGTATTTATTTTACATAATTTTTTTATAATTAATTTAATATATTGACGTTAACTCTTAAGAGTATTACGCTCTCTATCTTACTCATTAATATGATTTTTCTTCTTTTGATCTATTGATTTCTAACATGATTCACTCACCAATTAGATTATCTATTGGATTGTGATAAACATTTCACAATACATAAGACAATATTATGTCCTGGTTGTTCGAGGAAGATATTTCATTGCTTCAACAAAAATCATTGATAAACAATTATATGAAATCATTCTTAGTGATTTTTCATATTTGAACAATTTTGATATATTGAATTAATAAGTGAGGATAAAATAGAAATTGTAGAAGGTTGAGTAAGAAACCCTATATATCATACATTATTTTATGAATTCGTTTTTATCATCTATCGTTACAAAGATGACATCTCATTATTTGTATAAATTGAACATTTTTTCAAGTCTTTTTATCTTTTTAGTATTTTTGTCATTATTATTTATATCTATTAAAATTAAGCCGTTCAAAATTTAAAGACTGATTTTGTTCTTCTATCACGCTAGTGTAAGGATCACAATTTTTTTATCCCAATATAATAATTGGCCTTTGTTTGAGGAAAAGTCCACCGAGTTTATGAATTTCATTCTGGTTTTCGCGTAACAATTTTCATTGCAATGTCATGGACGAAAGTGACTCTTGTCTTTTAAATGCTCTATCCTTTACAAAGTTATGCTATGAAAGCAATCACCGCAAGGATGTGAGGCACCATTTATCTTTTGTTAATTGCTCAATTGCAACATGCTGTCACTCACAACGATAATGCAGAACTTGGAACTTTTCTTGGCATATTAACACACCTTGTTTTAGTTTAGTTTGTCAATTATTTATTTCTTCTTAGGGCTGTATATTTACATATTTTTAGCACAAGTCTTGCTTCAAATTTAAATCGATTAAATTCTCAACTACAAGTTTGTGGGGAGGGTATTAGAAAATAGTAGATAGTAAGAGTATAGGTAATTAGTTAGAGGAGTTACTTGTAATTTTTTTTTTTTGATAGTTAGTAGTTATTATAAATTAGTCAGTATTTAATCATTCATAAATTCTATAAATAAAGCATGAAATATTTATTTTGCATAATTTTTTTTTTAATTAATTCAATGTATTTTCAACATGAATTCTCAAGAGTATCAATATGCTATTTATTTTGCTTATCAATATGATATTCCTCCCATTGATCCATGAATTTTTTTACATGATTAAATGAAAAAATATATATATACAATATAAAACCAAACTTGACACATATTACCAAGACCAAAAGAGCTATAAACTACCCAGAAATTTTAACATGTGGCTCTAGGATGTATGTTAATGATTTAAAAAGTAGAAAATTTTATGTAAAACTTGTTTTTTCAACTATTTAAAATCCAATTGCATATGACATGATATAAGTGAAAATCTAATGCAAGACATCACCTATAGTATGTGACTACTAGAGGAGTTGAAGTTGCCACAAAATCTACAACAACGGTGAATGTCAGATATTATAATTAACTCTTTCACTATTTGGCTCAAACATAACGATAGAAGATACAAATGTAATGTAGATGCATTTTTTTCTAATTTCTCCAATCATATTGACATTGATATTTGTATTATAAATGATGGATGACATTTTGTCCTAATTAAAAAATAAAAAAGGGATGTTTGGACTATGATTTTTAACTAATTCATGAGTATCTAATTATTTTGGATGTCCATATATATATGTATATAATTAATGAAATAAATTATAATTTTTTGGGTAATTTTTATTTTTCTAGATCAAAATTTCCAAAAGAATAAATTGAAATTTTTTCTTTAATAATTTTTGTTAAAAAAAAACCTCTTGATTTTTTTTTGGAATTTTTTTGAGAAAAAGAATTGAATTTTTTCCTAACAAATTTTTTACAGAAAAATCTCAATTTTTTTGAAAAGAAATTTTTCTAAACAATTATTGTTTGATTTAAAAAAAAATACGTTCTTCATAAAAAGTATTAATTATCATTTTGAAAAATCTAATTATATAAATTAGTTATAAAAACCGATTATATATTTTTAATATGTGGTTTTAAAACATATGTGAGCTTGACCCTCAAATAATTTAAAGAGTATCTTATGTTGCTAATTTGATTTGCATTGTTTTCCGAGAATGTAAATAAATCTCCAAAAGCCAAGGACAAGTTGCTATTTTCAGTATTTGAAAAAAGACAAGTTGCTACTACTTGCCTACTTGGTGCTTGACAGCTGACACGACATGCTGCCTCCTCCATGTCATCACAAAGTAGCCGTTGTCCAACCTGGACCCCACATTTTATACCTCAATTCAATCTCCCGTCATTCACGGAGTCAAACCAGACTCATCCCCAATCGCCGTCTACGCCTCTCACGCGTTTAACATCCGTCAAGAACACCGTTACCTCCTTTCACTCCCCCTCAAATCCTGTGCTGTGAGCCTGTGACCCCACCTCATCACCAAGCGGGACCCAACTTTCATGCGCATCAATAAAATATTCAATTAATTGTCCTTTTTTCTTTTTTATTGATTAAAACTACGTAAAAAGTTTTTCCTTTTTTATATCTATTGGGAAACGCGCACTTTTGTAAGAAAGGAACTTGCCACAAACGGTGTCGTTTCAGCTATTTTTTTTTAGCGCATTTTAGACCTTGCGCACATGAAATCCCTAACATGCGCGGGAAATGAACATGGGGATGGGGAAAGGGATCTTCAGTGGATCCCAAGGTGCATCGGTGATAACACTGTATTGGGTGGATGAGATGCACGTGAGTTTTGGTTGAAATCCCGAGGGTGAAAATCTCTGCCGTTCATTTTCTACTCCTGATTTCTAATCGATGGTTCTCTTACAATGCATTACTCCAACGGCGACGATTGCTCGTTGGATTAAGTAGGTGAGGTGAATTTGTTAGTACAAAAATGGAAGACACATTAATGATGTTGACTTAGGAATAGTGGCGTAGACCTCTCTGAAATATTCTCATAGCTAGAACATTTCTTTTTAGCTACAATGATGTTGGCTTAGTGATTTTCATCAAAACAATATACCCTCTCTGAAACGGATTATAAAAAAAATATACAACTTACGAACAAGATAATAATTATTAATTACATTCAATTTCTATAATCTAAATAAAAAATTAATTTTATTATTTAAATTATTCTTATTAATTAATAAATTGATTAATTGAAAATATAAAAAGCTATATTAATTGAGAAATTTAATTTGTTGTTAGATATGAGAGATTTTAACACTATTTTATTTATATTTCATTATTTCAATTGAGCGTGTGTTGTGTTTGTGCCTTCTTATTGAGCGTGTGTTGTGTTTGAGCCTTCTTATTAGATTAATCAATTCTACTTAAGCGGCATAATCAATTAGGATCGTAATAGATGAATTAAAACAATTTATTAATTTATTTATAATTCACTATTTCTTTTAATAAAAAGTCTAATCAAATTCATCCATTAAAAATAAAAATCATCCAATGAATCAATTATCCTATTTAATGGATGGATATCCATCAAATCCACTTAATATATTTTTTTTAATATTTTAATAATTTATTATTTACAACAATAATATATATATATTAAAATATTTTTAATTATTATTTTAAAACATTTTCAGAATTTTAAAAATTATTTTTTGTTTAGTAAACAAACTATTTTTTTAGACCAAAGCTAACTGCAGACTTATAAGAAAAAAAAAAAAAAAACTGCAATCCTTTTTTGTCTGAAATGAACAATAGTTTTTAATGTAATGTATTGGAAAAACAGCTTTTCAGAGGTTAGCAGAGCTCCACAGCCTCGCAACGGTTCTTCGACGATTTTCACGGTGGTCGACTATAGAGTTAGTAATTTATTGGGGCTGACGACAGTGGACCACCACCCATCAGTTCCTACTATTGATAAATAATTAATAAATTATAAATTTTAATTTATTATTTTTATTTTAAAATAATAATATGAGTTTTCCAAGAATGCCATTGTGGCACACGATTCCTAGCTTATATATCCCAAATCAAATCATTAATTGTGCATATACACAGAAAATAAATTTTTGAATTAAATAGCACAAGAAAAATGAGATCATTTTAGGTAGGGCTATAATTAAGAAAAATGACATTGTTGCACTTTGGCGGGGTTAACGTTTGATAAAACATACTCATATATGTCACCTTTGATTGAGTTGGGTCCATCCAAACAAGGGTTCTTATCTGCTGCATGGGACATATATTAAACTACTCCAGTTTCCATCCAATTTAATGCTGTATACATGGCAAAAATTGTGTGATTGGGGATCCCACCTCAAGCTAGAAATTGATTCCATGTAGTCTAGCCGTGTTAAGTCCACGCATCCGGTACATTGTGTTTATTCATTTGATTTTAACCAAACAGTTCGAAAATTATCAATTTAAATTACTAAAGTTATTACAAATCATTTGATTTTGATCGAGTTATTGATGTTTTGTATATATAAATGTGAGGTTATTCACTATTAGGAGTCCGTCAACCACTTAATTAAAGAAATTGCATATTACTTATATACCTATATAATTAAAAATTAGCATACTCCTTTTATTAAATATAATTGAAAAAAAATACTATAATATAAAAACCTTTCTTTCCATACTCTAAATACATTTCATTGTCGTGCATTACAAGTTTGTGTACCAGGCCATACCTAGATCCAATAGTAAACTCACGTATAAGCTGATTTCGAGACATTAGAAAATTCTCGTGGTATTAGATTATAACAAAAGAAATACAAGATATAATTATTAGTCGAAGGAAGATTGAAGCAATGTATCGATAATATTATAAGATAATCTTTAAAGTTCGAGTAAAAAAGATTAAACTTTTTCTTGTGATTGAGTTTGAAAATAAATATTGGAGTTATCAAATTTTTAAAATTTTAATAGATAAATAAAAATATAATATTATATTATATCGTGTTGTATATAAAATATTTAAATTATAAGTTATAAAAATATATTTACAGTAAAATTTTTATTGTTTATTAAAGAGACAAATCTCGAGTTTTAATTGATATTTTTAATAATTAAAAATTATTTTTAAAAATCATTTTATTTAAACATTAAAATTTTAATAATATTAAAATAAGATTATTAATTACAAAGACAAAAATAATATATAATTATTAAAATAAATTTAAAATACAATACATTTTAAAAAAACAATATTGATATAGTATGAATAAAAAAATAATGGTTTAGGTTGAGTATTGGACAATTTATGTTAAATTACGTGAAATTATACTAAATTCAATAAATATCAATTTTAATGATTTTGTTTCATTTAGATTCAAACCCATAAAAAAATATTAAATTAATTTAGTTAATTTTGGTTAATTTTTTTTGGGAACATCAGATCATTTAGTTTAAAAAACTTACTATCCACATAGATGAAAATTTTAATTTATTTTATAATTTTGATAGAATTGCACTACAAGAAAAACACATATTTGTGGCCAACTTTATAAATATTTTGTGGCCGAATAAAACGCTCACAAATTTGTGACCGAAAAAGCCCTCACAAAGGCTAAAATTGAAATTGGTCATTTTTTGTAGCTGAAAAACCTCTCACAAATTTTTAAATATTTAACTGGATTTTGTGGCTGCCTAAGCCCTCACAAAATCACAACATTTTGACTTTGTGAGAGCTTAGACAGCCACAAAATCCACAAAATCCAGTTAAATATTTCTGGATTTTGTGAGGGCTTTTACGGCCACAAAAAATGCATTTGTGAGGGTCAAATCCGTCACAAAGGAGTGACGTGACCAGTGGCATTTGTGGCTGCAAAGGGCGCCACAAAGGAATGACCACGTGGAATTTGTGGCTGCAAAGGCTGCCACAAAGGAATGAGCACGTGGAATTTGTGGCTGCAAAGGTCGCCACAAATGCTCAAGCAACACTATATATATTTCTCCCCCTCCTACTTCATTTTTCACATCCAACTTCTCTCTAAAACCTCATTCTAACTATTCTCTCCTCCTTCTCTCTATACAAAATTACTTTTAAGCTTCATTTAAATATAATTATAATTATTAATTTAAATATTTTATTATTAATAATTTAAATATTTTTTTATTAATTTAAATATTTTTTTATTAATATTTTATTATTTAAATTAATCTTTAATGTAATTATTAATCTTTATTTTTAATTTAAATATTTTATTTTAAATTTTTAATTATATTAAGATTAGTTTATTATATATTACATTTAATTTATAATTACATTAATATTTTAAATTTAATTTAAATTTTAATTTAATTATAATTTAAATTTTAATATTATAATTATATTAATTTATTATATATAATATTATAATAAACTATTAATTTTGAATTTAAAAATTAATTTATTAAATATGAATTATTTTGTGGCGGCCTAAGCCCTCACAAAATATATTATTTTTTAATTACGTTGGCATTTGTGGCAGCCAAAAGCACTCACAAAGGTCGAGTTAACAAATTCAGCCTGTCCTTTGTGGCGGCCTATGCCCTCACAAATGCCTGTCTTTTGTGGCTGCAAAAGCCCTCACAAATGCCAACCTGTTTCAGACACTTTGTGACTGCAAAAGCCCTTACAAAAGCCACTTTTGTGGCTGTTTTTTTCCCTTTGTGAGGGCTTTTGACCTTCACAAAATCCATCTATTCTTGTAGTGTTGTTTTTGTAATTTTTTCTTATAGATTACTCCTTTGATATTTTTTATAAGAGATTTTTGGATTATAATTTAATTAATAAAAGTTGATGTATTTAGTTCATAGATCACTTTAAAAGTCACTATAATCTATTTACATATAAATTTGAAACTTTTTTTTAATGAAAAATTTAAAACTTTTTACACATGCATGTATCCAATCATATGTTTTCATTTATATATATTTGTGGATATATTTTAGAAATTGATTTACAAAATCACGTTATGTAATTTGATTATATATATCCATATTAAAGTTGGTTTTAGACTTTGTTCCTAAAATGGAATTAAATAATTTTTTGAAATCCCACAAATGGTTCTTTCATCTCCATATTTTTTAAAACTCTAAAGTATAGTTGTCGTTTTTTTGCTATATTTTAGAAAATGTAAATTTTGTGTTTTGCAAACTTTTAAAAGCATCTTATGTGGTTAAACTCAAAATGAATATAATCATATTTCATAAAACTAAAATTTTAAACTTTACAGTATAAATGTATATTTCGTAAAATTCAATATATTCATCCGAAGATATTCCATGAAACTCAAATTTTAATTTTTAATTTTTATAGAATGAATGTATATTATGCAAAACCTAAAAAGTAAATTTTATTTTGGAAAAAAAGTAAAGTACCTTTAATAGAATACCGTAAAACTAAAAATAGAAGAAATTAAAAATAAAAATTTAGATATATTTGATTTCTATTTTAATTTTTCTGGAGTGGAAAAATTAGATGTAGAGATAGTAATGGCCGCATGATGCGTTACTCTTTTCGCTATGTTTGAAACAAACAAATGAAGCCCAAAATACATCTTAATCAACCCAAGACATTCTATATTCTATATCCATAATTCCTTTATACATACCAAATCAACAGGCATATATCCTAATCTTAATTCCTAAGTTCTGAGACTTTGGCGAACAAAAACTTTGTAGTTAGATTTGAATAGTCAGAGCCAAGCGGGAAATAAAATTCAGGCTATTAATGGTAAAATATAAAATAAAATGAAAACTTTGAGAAATATCGTTTTTATATTTTTTTTGTCAAGAACCATAGTAAATAAAGGAAAGAGAGATAGAATAAGTAAAGTTGAATGATGTGGGTCAATTACAAAGAAGCTAAAAAAGTCTTTGTCGTAAACATCTTAAACTTGCGGGGGAGTAACTTGAACTTGATGAATATCAAATATCATTGTAAAAGAAAAGTTGTTGCAACTAAAAAGATATTTTGACGAAAATCCTTTTCATGACCATAACCAAAGGTAATTTCTCCATTATTTTTTTTTTTTTTTTTACAACTTTGTCTCCCATTTGTTCTACTATTATCTCAAAATTTGCTCAATAATTTCTCCAATTTATCTAATTTTCTCCTCCAAACAGAGACACCAAAGGGACAAAGCCAAACTGAAATACAACTTTCACAATTTAGACTCACTCATGAAAATCAAGTGTTGTCCCAAGATGTACTATTTCAAAGAGATGCTTGGAAATTAGAAAAAACAGGAATGATAACTCAAGGATTCTATTGCAATTTTTAATATGACATTTATGACCAAATTGCTAGTCAATGAGAAATTTTAGGGACTGATTTGTTTTCCAAGGTTAAAATATATGGACTTAGATGACCAGATATATAATATGATGAGTTTCATATAAAGCCACCACTTATTTGAGAACCTACACAACCATTCATAAATGCACCACCACTCATGGATACACCACCAACTCCATCTATTAAAACCCAACCACCCATGGGAGGACTTGTTCTGGGAATACGAGCCACCATAGTGTCATTTCTTAAGTATAGCTCAAGAAGAAATGAACTAAATTTAATTCATGGGATGCCATCTCAAAATCCAGGATTGTAATCATATGAGTGAATAGTTAAAAAATAAAATATTTAGAATTACATTTTTTGTCTTGTTGATATTTTTCTATATTTTAGATGATATAATTGACACTTATTAATCTCTATTTGAATCATTTAGATGATGTACTTGATATTTTTTTGGATGATATTATGCTATATTTTGGATAACATAATTGACACTTATTTAGAGTTAAATTTTTTAGAGAAAAATTCACAGAATAATTAGTATCATATATTACAATTTTTTATTTAAGTCATTAATAAGAAATACATAAAAAAAATACATTGAATAATATTGAAAATATAAAGAATTAATTACAAATGTTACAAACTCTTATATATAACACATAATTAACTAGCCAAATTAACTAATTAATCAACAAAAATAACAAAAATATCTAAGCCGTAGTAGTATCAAATTAAAAAAAAATTGAGTTTTGAAGTTTTAGAGAAGAAAAGTTAATTCAGTAGAATTAAACGAGACACCTAAAATTGAAATTACTATGGCATTAAAAATCCCAAGAGCTTTAAAGTTGCATCTTGGATCCATCCATTCAGAACTTGTCTTCTCTTTTTCTTTGATTCCTTTTGCCTCTAAAGTCTAACTCTTTATTCCATCGCTGGACATTTCACAGGTCACATACACTTATTCATTTCTTTTTGCTGCTCTCTATATCTTTTATGATTTTATGCATAAATGGCACATTTAGTAGTAAGTTCAAATTTTATATTATTACTATCTGACAATGTATTAATATACCAATCCTAGTGCAAAAAGTATAAAAGAAATTGTGATTGTTGATCCAATTCTCATATTTTATTCACAAATATTTCAAGAATCACGCTTTGAGTAGTAAATCATCCCACTTTATTTTATTGGAATCTAACTAAGGTAATTCAGAGAGAAAATGGAGTCTTAAAAGGAATATGTAACATATGTAGTTAGGTTATCGACGTTTTAGGTCTCAGAACTTTATATTAAAAAAAACTTAAAATTTTATATTATTTTTGAACATATAATTTGACAAATTATATATAAATATTTACTTAATTCAATTGATAAAGATTAGGATCCATGTCCATTTTCACTCAAATTCAAATTTGATTCTTTTCTATTTATTTAAAAAAACTTCATTGTAACATTTACTTTAGACCTTTAAATATAATGCAATTGTAGTAGAAAATTTTTAAACAAACCCATTTTACATAAGAATATATACTTTAGATACAACTAGAGTTGGTTTATTTTGGGATAAAGATGCTTACTAAAGAACAAAGTTTCTTCTTCATTCAAAATTCCAAAACCAAGAGATCAAGCAATTCTTTCTTTTATAAACTTTATCAAAAGGAAAAGGCTCTTATAAGACAGAATTAACCACAGAAGAATAACATAACATCACTCATAAGCAGCAAAAACTTGTGTTAGGTTGTTGCATTAACTCAGAAGCAAGATGCGTTCTTACAGTACCTCCATTTTGGCTCATTTGTTTGGCATCATTGCCATCATTTTTATGCTTGTTTGGTTGTTGCATTACCGTGAGGGAATTGAATATGATTCTGATTTTCCACCTCGTGTTTTCAATGTATATCACTATGTTTAATTCTTGTGTTTTTTCTTCTTTAGTTAATTGTTTATACTCAACAATTAGTCACATTTTACTTCATCCGTGTTTTTTTTTTCTCCATCTTGTAGGTTCACCCTTTTCTAATGTCCTTTGGATTCATTTTCCTTGTTGGTCAAGGTATATATTTATTTTACGGCAAGTTCTATAGTAAATTACTTAAATAAAAGTTCACAATTTTCTTTGTGTTCATAATCGTAGTCCACCATAAAAGAAGTTGCATATATCTTACTATAATGTCCCTTCTATTCTAGAGCCAAAAATATCATATTTCTTTTTTAAGACCGTTTAATTTGATTAAACATTTTCGAGTATTATGTCCCTGATTTTACTTGTGATTTCAAAATTGTCTCAATTGTACTTTGTTCTCTGTTTTCAAAGATTTGTACTTTTTTATTGTTTCAAATACAAATATTTAAAAATATGAAACAAAGTGCAAATTAGGAACAAAATTATACAATTAAAATAAAATTCGACAGTGTTTTCTCATATCAAATATTTGTAAATCAATATACTATCATCAAACCAAATATTTAAAAAGTAAAACTATACCAACTTCTTTATTGATTGAATTATTGTTTACTTTGAGCAGCAATACTAGCTTACCACACAGTACCAGGCACACATGAAACACAGAAGGTTATTCACATGACCCTTCATTTCATTGCTATAATTCTTGGAATTGTTGGTATATGTGCTGCTTTCAAGTACCATGATATGGTCGACATGGCAGATGTTTACAGCCTCCATTCATGGATTGGCATTGGTACCTTTTGCTTGTTTGGCTTGCAGGTAAAATCTTCTCCCATTAACCAAAAAGCATTGACATTAGAAAAAAGTTTTAAGCAAACATTTAATCACATTTTATTGTACAAATATTTATAATAATACTCCCTATGTCCTTTTACACAAGAGACAATTGAGTTATAGAATACGTTTGTTACAGTTTTTTTTTGCAAAATAATCATTTTTTAAAACAAAATAATTATTTTTTAAAGTTTACATATGTTTGTAATTTGTTCCAACTTTTTTTAAAAACGAAAAAAAAATTAAAATTTGATTTTTTTGAGAAGTTGTTTTTAGGAGCTTATAAACAAATTATTTTTCATAACTTATTTAAAAGAATTATTTTTACTACAATAGACAAACACAAAACAACTTTTTATTTTCTTTAAAATCTCTAAACTATAGAATAAAAAATCATTTTTTTAAAATGTATAATAAACGGGCTTTATTTGGTCAATAAAAATTGACATATTTTGTTCAATATATACATCTAATTTTGTTGATTAAATTATAACTTATTTGTCTTTTAAAAGAAGAGACAGGTGAAATATTTTAGAAATGAAAATATATTGAGATATCATTGGCAATGTTTTGATATTTTCATTGTATAGTTATAACATACCCTAAAATGGATATAATTAATGTTGTGAGAAAGGTTGGGAGACAAGGTTATATATAGCAATGAAAATACCAATGTAATGTACCACATTTTGATGGTGCATTTATACAAGTTAGGCATATCAGAAATTGTCATACTTGAACAAATGACTCACTCGGAATTTATCTAAATCCTTTTAGAAAGCGTTGACTCATGATCTAAATAGAACTCCTAGTGCTTAGGCCTAAATCTATTCTTGTTGGGCATATTTGGGCCATGACACTGACCCAATGGATTATGTTGTGTGGTTGTTGCTTGTAGTGGCTTTTTGGATTGACGTTCATGATTCAAGGATCAAGACAATCAAGGGCTGCACTAGCTCCATGGCACATAGCTGGTGGTAGAGCACTATTTTACATGGCAATTTGTGCTGCACTAACAGGCTTGATGGAGAGGTATACTTTTTTAAAACTACTGCCACATCAAAGAGAATCTCGTTTGATCAATTTAACGGGCCTTGCAATTCTCTTGTTTGGAGTTTTTGTGGATATGACAGTTACTTTGGCCCATTTTGGTTGAAACTCAATTGCATTCCTCAACTCTATATACACATCATAGATTGGATTGATTTAAACATTTCTTTTATATGTATTTTAAATGTTGTGTATTTTGTAATTGTGATGTCAATTACCAGGAAATGGTTTGTATAATTTATTTTTGGCTCGTGTGAGATATAAGCTGATTAATACTAAAATTTTATTTTAAGTGATTTCCCACTTTATTTTGAAGATAATTACCACCTAAAGTAATCATCGATACAGCTAAGAAATTTCACTATATACTCAAGTGAGGCTCTCTTCTGGTTTAACTAGAGGTGTTAGACAAATTAAATTTAAAATGCAACAGTATTAAATTAAATCTTTTATTGAAGGACAGTTTTACTGTCTATTATGACGAGTTAAGGAATCTATATAGAATCTAATCCAATTATTATTTAATTAAAATAAAGTGGTTGAAATTACCAACACTTTGGATTCCTAAAAAAAACAAGATATTTTGGGGGGGAATTGTTTGGAAAGAGATTGATCTCATTCTTCTCCCCTTTGCATCTTTAGTGGTCCCCCTAATTACTTCAACAATATTGATTTACATCAAACATTTTGTCTATTGTTTGAACCTACTAATTTTTCAATATTTTCTAACTACCTACTCCACATTCAAAGAATTCTAGCCTTGTCCACCGAAGGTACACCCTATTCGGATAGATTATCTTGAGACATAATCTGCTTCCTGATTTCTCAATATAAATGTCTCTCATTTCTTCTATTGGCTCGAGATTCTATATGTGTAGTTCAGCAGGTGCAATCTAGACAAAATTGGTAGGTAAGTCATATGTCATTGTCAACCGTTTGATTTATTTTCGTTGTTGTGTAATTTCAAAGGAGTATAGTATAGGAGTTTATTTTCAATTTATTTTTGCCTTGTGCACCACAAAATTCGTCTAATTATTTTTGTGGTATTTTTCTTTTCTTTTTTTAAATTATTCAATCTCAAAGAGAAAACAATATTTTCTGAAATACCTCATTGTATTTTAATAAAAGGAATGAATGAATTACATTTACAATGAGAGATTACTGAATTAGTTAACAAACTAACTCAGCCTAACTAACTTAACTGTCATAACAGAAGAATATTAATACATTGACTAAGTCATGAACCTAATACATTGACTAAAGAAGAACAAGTGGACTTAATATGACCATCCTTTAGATTTCATGTTATTAACATCAACATGGTGTGACACAATTAGTTATTACAAAATATTTGTAACTTAAATTATTTAGTTATAAGTTTAATATACGTTTTTACCTCGTTACCTTAAAAAGACTCACTATATAAGGATTAGTGCCTCAGGTGGACAACTCTAAAAGTACTGACCGCGTTGAATGTGGGTTTTTTCGCTCGAAACAATCGCAATCCTCATCACCTGTTTCATTCTGAGATGTACACGTGTACTTTGGGCCATTAAGCACGTTAATTGTAGTAATATTAAACATAATGAAAATAATAAGTACAGTAGCATCAAAAGAGTACAATGATTTCATTTCTCGAGCACGATGAAGTTGGGTTCTACTTTTTAATGTAATTGGCAAATTGAAAGTGTCTTGGTTCCATAAATAAAACAATTATATAAAGTGAAATAAAAGAGACACATTGCTGAAAATCAAACTATGAATGGATTCATATTCCCTTTCAACATCATTACCTTGGTGAACTTGTTCCAATGTGACCCAATAAACAATTATCAGAAATACAATATCTTAGCAAAGTGCTTCAGCATTATCCTTTTATGCTCCATCCACCAAAACTGATCATGTCCAATACTATCTCTCAAAAGCTTCAACTTCAAGAGAGTATCTTTCAGTGTAGATTAGGACAAATTATTATTATGCTCTCAAAACATATGAACAATGAAACACCAAAATCATGAATTTATAAATTGAAAATCATTCATTCTGGAAACAACCACCAGAATACCAAAGCAGAAGTTCAATAAATTAAACATGTTTTTAGCAGTATCCAGAATCAGAGAACAATAAAATTAAAAAGTTAAACCCATTGCTGCTTTGTTGCCTCCATTCTCTGCAACAAACCATCAATCTCATCTTGCATTCTCTTTTTCATTTTATAGTAATCGAAATACGAATGCTCCACGACTTTGAGTTCATCCAACTTCCTCCTTTGCGTTTCCTCGGTCTCATGCAGACAGAGTTTCGAAAGCTTTGTAGCATACTCTTCTTCCATCTGTGCAGTCTTTGTCCTGATCATCTTCTGGAACCCTTCAGCCTCCCTCCTTGCTTCATCTGCCTTGGTTTGGAACATCCGCGCTTCCGCTTCCTTTATCCGCACAATGCTCTCCAAACTTTCAATTCCACCTTTACTTAGTAAAGCCGCCAATTGGAGATCGGCGTCATTTTTCAGTTCACTTAAGATGGAAGCTTTGAGGTCTTTTGACGAGGAACCGGAATGTGGCGGCCTAGAATAACTCGAGTCATATGCATATTTCGGTATTGAAGAACTAGATTTTGGAAGAGATAGTATGTCCTTTGGAAGGTTCGCTTGAGTGGATGCCAGTTCCTTTGAAGAAAAACCAGAAGCAGGAAAGTTCGACATGTTGTCAGCGTCTGTTCATCACAAAAAATTATCTCTCAACAATTAGATATCAGATATCACTGTAGGTAATTTGATTATAAATCAAACAAGCCTTCATTAAAAAAAATGCTTATCAATAATCAATAATTAAAGTTAAAGCAGGAAAAGGCCTTCTACACAAGACAACACAGTCACATGTAGTTCGAATTGTTTCATCAACACAATAATAATAACAAAATGGATGTAGTCAAGAACTAACAACATTCCAAGTCAAATAGCGTTATACCATGTTTGTAACACATATACCATATTAGGCATAAATGCTCAATGTAACACATAATTCATTGTCCATTCCAATCAAGCATCAAAATACCAAAAACAATTCATTTTCCTTTATTTCTCTGATTTATGACAATAACTTATTAAACTCAATATCAAATTTAATATTAAGCTGGATGACTTAAGGACTACAAGATCATTCCACTGACATATACATCCTGGATCTGCAAGGCGTTGTAGGCCATGCACTCGCCAAAAACGACACATGATAAATGGCATGTCTGAGATGGTATTAAATATCCAAGCGGAATACTTAAAGTGGTTAACAAAACATCTTGTAGAGTCTCAAATCATTTCATACATATCATTCAAATCCTCCAAATAGAGTTATAATCAAAATGTTCAACACAGAAATTTTGGCTGTTTTTTTACCAAAATAATGAAAACCAAATATGCTTATAATCCACTTTAAAAGCAACATTAACAAACTTCAATTATCATTCGTAGAGTCCACATTAATTCTAAATTTGTCCTGAACTTTGTGCCTTAAAAAAGTAATGCTTGAAAGCTTTGTCCTGAAATTCCAGTCTTAAAACGTTGTTGCTGGAAAACTATGGATATCAATCCCCATCATTGTTTATTTTTCGTCCTCAAACAATCAAACGCTAATTTATTTTACATTTTATCTAGTCTCCCTTTACTGCTGAATTATCTGTTATTTGTTAAATTTTGTTTCAGCAATGAGTCAATGGACAATTTTAAAGGTATGGAAATGTGTAACTAGCATGATGTATTGGACTTGTTAATCTAAGTCATACTACATCTCTTATCAATCAGAACCACAGTATATATCAACATTTTATCTATGTCACCCTACATAAATTTAAATGAGAAAAAGAAAAACACTTACAGCTGAAAAATTGCATGATGTAATTACAGGCATCTGAAGGAGATACTATTTTAGTTTGAAGCTTTAATAGCAAGTCATCTGTTTTAAAATGCAATTCTTTCCCTTTGCAATCTTCGCTTCCCATGAAAATCCTCCTCACACAATCAAGCTCTTTCAACAACGTTTCAAGTCCCCAATCCTTTGCACAACACATGAAAACATCTTTAACAAACCCAAACATTTCTGAAGCATGTCCGCATCCAATACAATGAAACTGCATTTCCGAGGTCCCCGAAGGACCCTTCAAGCTAGGTCCAGGTTTGATGAGCTTCCTCTGGATGCCACACACAGCATGGCACCAATGAGAGCAAACATCACAACCAATCCAACTACAAGTGTTACTTGCACAATCAAAGTTCAGACACACAGGACACATACAAGAACTGCAAAACCCTTTATTTCCTGAACAAATCTTACAGTCACAATCATCAACAGGAAGTAAATTCTTGCAGGTAACATTTCTACATCTCTTATACAAGAAAACCTCAACCATCTCAGATAATTGAAGATTACCGGATAAGAAGCTCGAAAGTCCCATCTTGACAGCAACTAAAATCTCTAATTGAACTTTGTTGCACTTTGAAAGAGTCTCTTTGGTAAGATCAGACCTTCTTTCAAGCCTGTTTTGAAGGTTGACCAATTCTTCTTTCTTGTCACTTTTCTCAATCAGATTCTTCAAGTATTCCTTAGTTGATGCTATGACTTCATCAGCAAGCTCTTGAATTGTCAATGAAACAATAGGGATAGATTCCGAAACAATTTCCCTCACAATTCTTGAAACCTTCCTCATCTTATTACCACCATCTAAACCACCTTCCAAGATTCTCAGACTCTCAGAGTTTCTTCCTCTAGAATCACCTGAATGAGCTTCAAATCTAGGTCTAGCAGGCAATTCAGAAGGGAAAAAAGAATGATTTTCTGAACTAGTAGTTTTATACTGACTATTATTATTAGTACCTTGTTGTTGCATGAAGGAACTAAGAACACCACCATGATTGGACAAAGCAACAACACCATCACCTATTGGTTTGAACCTGCTATGAACCGAACCATTAGTCCCTTCACCACAATTCCAAATTTGATCATCTTTGCTCATCGAATAATCGAAATTATCGGTTGAATTGCGAGTCAAAGAGCAACTTGGGTTATGTGAAAAAGGGTGTGAATAAGAATAAGACAAAGAAGCTGCATAATCATTTGAATATGATGTATGAGTAGGTTTGTTCCTAACTTGTTGTTGATCACCATTGTTGTGTAAAGCATTTGAAGCAGTGAGAGAAAGTGAAACATCAGGTAAAGCTAAAGAGAGATTCAATGTCTCAAGTTTTGGCTTTTTATCCCTAATTCTCTCTCTTTCAACATCTTCTTCAACAGATCTCTTTGAAGAATCCTCTCTTGTTTCACTCAAACTGAGGAAATCTCTTTCAACCCATTTTCCATCTTGATTTGAATTCTCAGAAACCATAACCTCTTTACCCTTTTGACTCATTTTTTCAAAGGAATTCAGAAAACTTTCATCAGGAGTATCTTTCTCAGAAAGATCAAATTTTGGGTTGCCACAAAGGTAACTTAGGGTAAGCTCTTGTAACCCTGAGTTACTAGCAACAACCTTGGTGGGCCCATCAACATGAACACCACCACTAGCACCCATATCTGAATCTCTGAGAAAAACAGCATCTTTCTTATCTGGGTAACCCTTGTTAGGCTCAAACTTAGGCCTTGACAACTTGCTTCTGGAGCTCTCACCTTCTGAGTCTGCAACACCATTACGAAGATCCTTACTTGCAATCATGACCAAAGTAGAGAGAGAGAGAGAGAGAGAGAGAGAGAGAGAGAGAGAGAAAGAGAAGGGGTGCACAAAGACAACTAATAAGGTTACTGTATTTGTTTCAATTTTTTTTTTAAAGAATAAGGACACTAGTTTCTAATCAGAAAATAAAAGTTGATTTGGTTTGGTTTTTCAGCGCAGCACAACACAGCACGCGTAGAAGCTATTATTCAAGCAACGGCTGGTTTTTTATTTTCAACCGTTCACACTAACTAAAAAAATGTATATTTCTCCCTTAAACTATAAATAGTTCAAAACAAGTAAATCACTTTTAAAACATTTTTGAATTTTAAAGTTTTTTTTACTTTCAATTAAGACATTATCCCTCCCTCTAAACTGTTTGCTTACAGGTAAAATAAGTCAAAAACTGTTTTTTTCAACAAATAAAATAAGTCAAAAAATTAATATATTTAATTTTAAATTCAAAATATAAATAAAAATTAATAGAAAGTTGGTGTATTAAGTTTAATCTTTCAACTAAATATATTTACTTTTTTTATTTAATTTGTTTTATATTTTAAAAGTAGAGTACATTTTTTTTAGAGATTAGAGAAAAAAAAAGGAGATGTTTTTTTCTGTATTTATTTATGAGATTGTTATTATAATAATATTTTTTTTTTATTTTAAATTACATTAATACCTACCATTTTTTTATAAAAACAAAAAACAAAAAATTGGAGTCCAACTTTTGTGTTCTGTTCAGCAGTTAACGGTTCACAAGTCTAAGTAACGGCGACAAGTAAGCATGACTTCTTTCATGTGAACATCATCTTCAACCGTTGCTTCTTTCAATACATTTTTACCTTTTTACCAAAGTAAGAACAGTTTAGGATAGGAGAATCTCTTGCTTCACAAACATTATTAGTGTTGACTAATATATAATTTAATTTAATTTGTATACATTAAAATAAAGTATTTACCCACTCCAAATAAATTTCATAATTTAAACATGGCATTATTTATTTTCTAAATAATAACACCAATCTTTGAATGAGATATGTAAGTATGCCTATAAAGAGAATACCGCCTGTCTAAACCAAATTTTAAGTAGCACATAAGGAATACTTTTTTTTTTTACTAAAAGGAAATTTATTAATTGTTGACTGAATTTTCTTTTTTAAACTATGCAAGTTGGGAGTCTATAATTCAATTTTTTTGGAATAAATACTTTCAAGAAATTTATTTGACTTGATTCTAATTATTCGGAATTTAATATAATTTTTAGAAGCCAACTTCAAATATTACATTAAAAAAACATGAACAAATTTTTTTA
>JBBPBR010000003.1:9631975-9644779 GCA_037974775.1 Cicer pinnatifidum | reverse complement strand
ATATATATATATATATATATATATATATATATATATATATTAAGTATTATACTTTAAAATCAATCTAATTTAGAAGTATAGTTTCAGACACATATATGTGACTTCGGATATGTATCAGTTTATTTTGTCATCTACAATTTCTTCTAAAGAAAAATAAAATAAAATAAAATAAAAACGGTATAAGTTTCTTAAGAGACCAGGGGTGCGAAAAGCAGCACCTTCTCTACTTTATTTTGTCAAGCACCCTCTATCCCTGAAAGAGCCCAACCCGTTATAATTTCCGGTATGCAATGGAAAAATACTGTTTTTTTGTAAGCATGGGGATATTTTTATACCAGACTTTTTACACATCGTAGGCAAAAAATAATATTTTTAACAACTTTAAGATTTTTTTGTTTTTGTTCTTTCACATTCAGATCTATTTTTAAATTTTGGTATTAGTGTTTTTTATCTCGCTCCTACATACTTAAATACACATTTCAGATTATTTAATTCGAACATATAAAATATATCTATAGATTGGTTAATTTAAATAAAATTTGAGAGTTTTGAGAAAAATTGAATAGAAATAATTTTGTATCTGATATTTTAAATTTTTTGGTTGAAAACACATACAAAATCTTAAATTATTATGGGTCTTTAAATATGTAATAATAGATCTAAAAAATTTCTAAAAAGAATAACTTATAAGTTTAAATCTATTAATCCACTTCACCAAAAATTTATTGACTTTTTTGTCTAAAAATCTATCGATCCACTGCGTTATCTTTTAGTTTGAAGTAAAAATTGTTGTGAATTGTCTTTTTTATAAACAAAAGTTTTTAGTTAATATTTTTATATTTTCTCTAAAGTTTGAATCCTAATTATTTTATCCTTTAACTCTTATAACTCTTAGTTCGAATCAGGTGAATTATCCAACACTTACAAAATCGTTGGAGATTTTGTTAAGTCTCCAAAGACATATCTCTATAAATTTGGAACTAGCAATTTCTTAAGCAGCATATAGCAAAGATATATTTGAGATTCCATGTGAGACATTCACAAGTGTTATAATATTTTAGTTTCATTAACAAACTTTGTGGTTTAGTCTTGTCCCCAAGTTTATGAATCTTTAATGAGTTGTATCTTGAATTCTATTAGTATAAAAATTGTTGCAATGCTTTTTTCACATGTTTTGAAACAAAAATAAGCTATTGTAACTGACTTCGACGAGCTGCACCGTGTAACTCATTATTTCCGTTTTAATGCAATATGTTTAAACAGATTCATAGTCACACGTGCCTCTTCCACCACTTCCCTAAATTTTATTGTCCTTAGACACCCCATATGCCCATTCAAACATTGAAGAGTCTTTGGCAATGTTTTGTGGAGTCCATTAGAACAGAATATGGATGACCATCTAGAACCACGTAGGACTTGATTTGGTAGCACAATTGCCCTTTTCTGAGAAAAGATCTTGCTAAGCTTTCCATATATGAAGTTCATGATTCTTTACCATAAACCTACAACAAATACGTTGCATTAACATTTTGTCGAGGACTATATTATGCTTGCTTGGACAATTTCATAATTAATACCTTAAATCACTTTCACTGTTTTGTTATTCTTTATTCACTTCAAAATTATGTCCACCTAGGGGATGTGTGAGATTATTCTCATTTAGTTATAAAATTCCAACCTAGCATTAAGAAAACCTAATTCAACCGACAAATACCTACAAATCGAAAAGAACTTCAACCAAGCAAAATCGATCTATTTGAAACTTTTTTCCTACCAATTGAGCCTGATCTCACAATTCTATATATTAAATTTCAAAGATTCAAATTTCAGAGATACATTTAGATATAAAACATGTACCTTGTTTTCCTAAACTTAATAGGACAGTAGCTCCAATATCATCAAAAAAGGAAAATACAATTTAGAGGAAACCATTAATAATATGAAATTAAAATAAGATAAAGTTGCATGCCATTGGAAATAATACACATCGCACTATACATACAATACATTTCACGCCCTATTAATTAATAATTTCATGTCTATATTGAATGATATCAAAGACAAATAATCTTAAGATAAATAATACATTCACGGTCAAACTCCTACCAACTTAGTGTAACACAATTGACAGATAATAAAGTACATTAACCATGTAGTCATAAAAATGATTTATGACCGGTGAGTATAGAAAAACATTTATTAGGAGAAGTCAACCCCCATAAATGAATCTTCTTACTTCAAAGGATTAGTCTCTTACTTCTGCATTGAGGATGGATACCTTGGGAAACCAAAACAAAAAGTCACAAACCCCTCACAAAAAAAATTATAATAAATGAGTGACTGAGAAATTTTGGCATAGTGTGACACAATGAATGAACCACTTCTTACAACCAAAAACCCATTATTTTTGTGAGGGGTTTACCTGTGTTTGTATCATTTCTAAAATCATATTATAGCTTCAATGTGAGATCAGGAGGTGTAGATGCTTGTGGTGGAGGAAGAGGAGAAGGCACGATTGGAACAAAACTAGAATTTGAAGTTTGAGGATGTTCCATATTAACACAAGCTCCTTGTTCCACTTGTTTGAAACTTCCAGGCCAAAAGCAACCAACATCATCATCTTCCATGAAAACTAATGATCCAAAATGATTTTTATCAAATTTCGCTGCAGCTCTCATATCAGGAGTCCTCATTGATGATGGTGATAGCATATGCCTTCTTTGATGCATTGCAGAATGAGCTTCAACACCAAGTGACCGAAAAGGCAAACCGTGAAGAGGCAGAGATGCCAAACTTGTATACCTTTCAGTGAACATTCCCATTCTCATTGCGCGTTTCGCCATTGTTCTTTCCCTTTTGTGAGCATTCTGATGACCACCTAATGCTTGTGAGCTAAAGAACTTTCTCCTGCAGTAATTACAAGAGAAAACCCGAGGAGTAACCGATGCCGAAGGATTAGCAGTTTCAGAAGCTCCTACTTCACTGCTAGCATCACTTGAACCCTTCAATTCGCCATCATTGGAACTGAAATTTAGTGTCAAGTCGAGAGTAATCGAACGTAGATCCGCTTCTGTGGTATTTCTGTTTCTTGAAAGATCATGAGGTGTTTCTTGGAAGGATGTATTATTGGAAACTACTTGGCTGCACCCTTCTGAATGATTTTCAGGTTCCAAGTTCAAGTTTGGAGTCATCATTTATATGAATCTTCTAAGAGTTAACTTCTTTTCCAGATGGCAATTGGATTAGATCAAATGTGACAATTTGATTGCCTTATCATGATACTGTCACCTACATTATGATGAAATACATTATATTATGCTATCTATATAAAGTTGGGAATTTTGTTTATGCAAGTATATAAACTGGCACATAAAAATAAGGCAAGTAGGAAAACTAAACTAAAAGAAGTCTTTTCAAGGATCACAAATATACACAAATTTGATTTCATATAGCTGATATAAACAGTCTTTTGGATAAATGTTTCATGTTTAATAATAAGTTCTCTGTAAATTAAAGTAGGGTCATTAACTCTATTAATGACTTAATGAAGGTCTAAAGATAGAAAAAGTATTACATATGCTTCCAATATAATTGTGTTCCTTTCTGTTTTTTATGTATATCATATTTTCATATCATCATTATCTTCCAGAAGGAATAAGGCTATTGAGGATTTTATGACCAAATTGGACCACTACAAAACTGCAGATTATACACACAACGAAAAAAGTTCAGCTGATTTTATCTATTTTTTTTCTTTTTTTCAAGAATAAGAACTGAAGAAACAAAACCTTTTCTTATCTTCTTTTCACTTTGTAATCAATGAAATTAACGAAATTCCAACATAATTCCTAGAATTGAAAATCCTTTAGATATTTCGAGTCGAACAATTTAATCCATGAGGTTGTCCCAAAGAGACTAATATGATGGATGTTTTTCAATTTGAGGGACGAGTTTAGAATTTTGTTAATTTCAAACACCAAATTGTTTGATCCTAATTTTATGACTAAATTAGTGATGCACTCAATACTACATAAAACATGTTACACTCCATTGCTTAGAATATCACAATATTCAAACTTAATTATTTTTTCGTTGTTGATAAGGAGATAATAAGTTTCTTCTTTGGTTCCATTAAATTATGCAAAATAGAAAATTGGTAGTGTGTATTATATGTTGCTGTGAACTATATTCCTTCTCAAATCATGAGTCTTAAGATACAACACTATCCAAACTTTTACAGAGAAGTTGAATAACAAGGTGGAATCAAGAAAAATAATTAAGGTGAGACCTATCTTACCTATAAAAAAGTAACTATGTCAAAACCTAAAATTCTAGAAAAAAAAATAGTGGAATACATGTGATTAATTTTAATTAACCGCAGGTAATCTAACTTCAGTTTTCCAAAGGCAATCTAAAATTTAACAATAATCAAACTATTCACAAAGAAAAAAAATGCCATAAACATAAAATTAGGCTCCATGTTGATACTCACAATTTAGATCTAAATTTGAGTACTCAAACTAGGAAACTTAATTATCTTCTCTTTTGTTAGCAAAAATGATGTTAATATGATTATATTCACCCACCAAAAAAGTTATAATTGCAGGCTAAAGTAGAGAAACTTCAAAACAGAATAAAAAGAGCAAGATATCAATTACAGAAGAAAAAAAAAAAAGAAAACCAAAAAGAGTAAAGCAGAGTGGGATAGAAGGGGAATAAATGCATGGAAGAAAGTGCTAAACGAAAAAAGAAAGAAATATTAACTATTTAGGTGATGAATTGAATGGTACTTACATAAGAAAGATAGTAGGAAAGAAACTTGAGGGTTGTGAAGTGATATTATGTTATGTAACTGATTGGGAAGAGTATCTACTATCTACAACAAGGAGAAGAAAGAGCTTTTTGTAGCATAAAGGAGACAGTGAGTGAGTTAGTGAATAGTTTAAAGGAGATAAGACTAGAAAAATATAGAGTTATGGGGATGCAGAAGAGAGATAGATAGATGGTAGGGTTGTCAGATAACATAAATAGCATAACATATAAAGATCAACAGAATTGTTTTTGTTTTTGTTGCATTTTTTTATTAGTGGACATTTTGTTAGAATTACATACAATCTGTTATCGTGATTCTGATTAAATTAAATTTGGAAACTTTAATAAAATAATAATTGTAATTAACTTTAATCAAATTTATTGAAATTTTAAATATGTGATTGAGAAGTTTGAGTGTTTTATATTGAATAAAAAAAATATTTAATATCTTAGTGTAAATATAATTTTAAAGTTATTGTTCTTAATTAGTGGAGTGTGATAATTGTTGGTTGAAGAATCAATATTGTAGTACTAATTATTGATATGTGAAATACACAAATTAGAATTATGGACGGAGAGAGCTTATATGAATAATACTAATGTGTAATGATATGTACATACGAAGTTAAAAAAAGTGTGGACCGGATTATGGATTAAGGAGAGAACAAAATCCAACCACCAAATCCAACAATTATTAGAAAACAAAGAAAAAAAGTACAAATGACAAATGAAACGATAGCAAAAGTGGAGAGTCAATCACTGATGAGCTTTAATTGATTAATTAGGTGATAATAATATTATGAGTACGAGTGAGTGAGTGTGTTTGTGTGGTTCGTGTGTGTGAGAGATGGTTGTTATAAGAAGCGACGGACGAAACAGAAACAGCAGAGACAGCGAGAAACAAACAGTCAGAGTCCCCACTTCATCTCTGCCAACACCCACAACAATAAAGACCCAACATGCTCCTACCATACTCACTAGTCACTACTTCATTATTTTATTTTTTTACACAATTTTACTTTTACATTTTAATTACAAACAAACCTTTTATACTAAATTCAACAACAATTATCTTTACTTGTATTTCTAAAAATACACAAATGATTTTATTGTTAATAGTAAAAAACTCACAAATAAATTTGAAAGTATATTTTTAGATTGTTTAATAATTTATTTAGAAATTTATAGATAATATAAGAAATGCGTTTTTCTTTACAATCAAAAGTGATCTTGCATGTAAAAGAAATCAATCTTATTTATAAGTAAAATATATATATATATATATATATATATAATCTAAATTTTTAATTATATATCAATATTTTTAATTAATTTTTGTTTATATTTTTAAGACAAAAGAATCTTATTCAAAAAATATTTTAAAGATATTTATTAAAAAATTAAGAACAGAAATTTATATTAAAAAAAATAATTTTAAAAATATTAAAAACACAAATTTCACCTGCAAAGGTCATATAGCTCCATAACAGCTAAAGCATACGATGGGTCAATTTTGTTCCATTACGTGGAAACACAATCACGGTCGATTTGTTTCCGAGATAAAAATAAGCGGTTTTATTCTCTTCGATATTTAACATTTTTTCCCTAACTTGGTGATATAGTTTTTCTATCATCATCATATATATTTTCTTGAATAATTTTTTACGTTACACGTTCTCTTATACACATTGTTTAAACACATAAAAGAAAAATTAAATTATATATTTTTTACGTATGTGTATAAAATCTCACCAGAATTTATTTACCATTTATCGATCCATCCATCTTTATCACATTCATATGGACTCCCATTCCTTTCCCATCTTTTCCCACTTGTTGTGCATTGCATATATTTGCTTTGTTTCTTTTTTCCTTTTTTGTTGTGGCATCAATAGAGCTGCACTATTAAATAAGTACACTTATATTTGTCTACGAAACAATTGTTCATTGAAGTGAGACACATATAGCATATTCAAGATGAGCCAATAGTTTTTTCTAATAATGGTGCCTTAGTAAGTTTGAGTTCCGTCAGTGCTACAAGTTTTCGGCCGTGACAGAGCTTGAAAAATATTCATGAAAAAACTAAAATAAAATAAACAGTATATAAATATAAAATGATATTTATATATGAAGTGTAAGAAAATTGAAATCTGTTTAATGATTAATATCATTGTCTATCGTATGGGTGAGCCCTATGGGTGGGCAAAGTTCAGTTCTAAACTAAAACCGTTTGAAAATTGAACAAACTGATTTTCAGTTCCAAAAATTGAATCGAACCGGTTTATTATTTTGAACTGAACCGAATTGGTTTAACTTAGTTTTTTTGCTCATATAGACCAAAATTTACATAATTACCCCTAATTACTTCTTCAAAAACAAATTCGGTTCAAGTTTTAAGAAATAAAAACCGGTTCAGTTTGGTTTTTTTGAACTGAAAACTAGTTTGGTTCAATTCTAGTTTTAAAAAATCAGTTCGACAACAGTTCGATTCTAAATTTTTATAAATCAGTTCAGTTCAAAACCAGTTCGGTTTGGTTCGACAGTTTAGTTCAGTTTTTGATTTTTTTGAACACCCCTACGACAGTTCAATTTATTTTTATTTTGTACTTGTATCATGTTTAAGAATATTACTTTCAATTTTGAACTCGAAATATGGTTCTCTTTCAAAATATTACTTAGCAATTGAAATAAAGTCTAAATTTTTTACTTATATTATATATTTTTATATACTTTCAGATCTTGAATATAAACAACAAAAATCATATTTTGTGGGTTTAAATATAAATAAAATTTGTATTTAAGTTCTAGTTCAACTAACAAAAATATTAATATTGTTAAATTGAATATTATGTCTCAAATTCAAATTCGAAAATTCGCACTTGTATGTAAATTAGTTGTGGTGATTATGCCATCTCATATATTTTTAAAAAAATATATATAAATAAAATTTGATAATATTAAATGTCATAATTTCTATAATTCATTTAGTTAATGTAATTTTTGTTTTAGTAAAATATTTTATTCTCATCAAACAAATTTTCATGTAAACCAACAAGATTACAATCACTTTTTTTTTATTACTTTAGGAAAATTAAATAAATCTAATTATTTTTCTTACTGGATATCAGATTTCTTTTTTGTTTGTATATAAAACCGTATGAAATATATACATTAAAAGCCGTGGACTTTGGAGGTGTTTGTCCCAAAAAAGGATAAAAATTACAAGTATAATTGTTATAGTTCTTTTTTCTTAACAAGTCAAAAATAAATATATTCAAGAAACATTCTAAATACAAGAAGTGTTAAAAGCAAGAACAAAATAAATTTTATAATGTTTCTACTGTATGACCAAAATAAAGGAGAAATACAAACTAAACTACTCAAATAAGAAGTAAAATGATTAACCACAAGCGATACTAATGTACTCTAAGAATTGAGAGCACCATTGATTATACCCATAACAAAATTATTTTACATGCAATTTGATCAACCTCCATGCTAAAAGTTTGACATGCTCAATAATAAGATTTGCATTCAAAACATGCGAACGAAAAATCACGTCATTTCTTGATTTTCAAATTGTTCATATCACTGCAAACCAAACTAAATTAGTTATTTGATGCGTTACACAGCTGCATAAAAAAAGACCATCAAATTGGTTAGCGTGATTGATTGCATCCTTATGAAATACACCAAATAATCAAAACCAATTCAAAACACCTCACCACACGAATCCAAAAAGCGGGCACACAGAACAAATGATTAACTGTTTCAACTTCCCCACAACCTGCTACACATTGTTGATCTTCCACATAAATGATTCCTGGACGGAATAAATTTTTCTTTGTAGGCAACATATTTTGAAACAACCTCTACACAAATAATGATACTTTTTCTTGGACAAAAGGATGCAACACTAGGTCTTAAAATAGAGGTGCATTGATACTAGCGGCAAACTACTCTCGTAGTACAAAATATGTCTCATTTACTGAATATGATCTTTCTTGCGTATTGTTCCACGACCACTTAGCCACTAAAATCCTACATTGCTCCAATAATTCATCCTCTCATGCAAACAACTATCTCTGTCGTCTCCATCCTTGAATACCCTCTCGTCGCAACATCTTTAACCTAGCCTCTACATTTTTCTCTTGTTGCAAAGACAAATGAAATAACTTACTAAATTTTTCACACAAGACCTCACCGACTAACCATGGATTCTTCCAAAATAAAATATTACTCTCATTTCCAATAATTTTAAACAATTTTTTATCAAACCATTTCTCTTCAATATCAACTCTTCCCGCAAAAGTATCTTTCCATTAAAATAAAATAAAATAATTTGTCGCCATCTCCATTAAACAACTTTTAAAGACAATAATTATAGAAAATTGTATACAATAAAATAGAATAAATATAGAAAATTATTTAAGAGATAATATAATTTTTGTCATTCTTACTGACCAAAAACAGTAATATACTAAAATACATCATATTTAAAAAAGAATATAGCGATTTACCCATTATAGACCATTTTGTGGGATGTTGTTAATAAAAAATTGGATATTTTATAAATGTTTAAAACATTTTTCTTTTGCGAATATATGTGGTAACTTTCTTGTCTTTACTTTGAAAAAGTTTTAGATCCGGCAATTACCTCTAATTATGGTTAGATAAATATAATTTCTTTAGTAAGTGTTTCACAAGTTTGAAAATTTTCTCAATTTTCAATTGAAATGTCATCCCTTATCTTAAACATTTTACTGAAGAAAAGTGATGTTTAGTAAAGAACGAAATCTGCACTGATTTATTTTGAGGGTTAGAAAGAGGATAGGCTATTGTTGGTTAGACGTTTTTGTATATCCCTTATATTCAATTTAAATATTTTTCTATTATTAAAAAAAAAAGTGAAAAATATGTTTAATAAATTATATAGACTTCTTCAATCTATAAAACTTTATTGCAAGCCAAATAAATTTAATTAACACAAAATTATACTTTCAATTTTTATTGCATATTTTATTGAGTTTAATTTTGATGTATGATTGATATAAACAATTTACACACGTTCAATATCGATCATAAATATTTTTATCAATAATTTAAAAATAATTATCATTTAAGCCAAATACTTTTTAATAATCTAACTATTAATAGATAATGTAAAAATTATCTATACAAAATATATATTTTTTTAATCAATAAAATTTTTGTATAATTTTTCAATTAAATCTTATTTTGTTCACCATTTTTATAGGGAAAAAAAACACGTCTTCAAAGTAGTTTATAGCCAAATTTGAAGGAACCTCCTTCCTTCGTTTTATTTAATTATCTTTTTGCTTTTATCTGTAATGAAAATTTCTCATAAATCTAAGTTTTGTCTAAAGCATCGAATGTTTTGGTAGGGATGAGTCTAACTTTAATCATGCTTTTCCTTTTGATGACTTTCTTCGATTGTAAAAGTTAATCTTCGTCTGTGGACCCCAATGTTTCACTCCTTATTGGAAGCGACAGGCAGTTCAAGGAAGAACACGTTTTAGGAAGTCATAGAAACTCAGATCTGATCATGTCTACATAGTACATACTCCACCAGAGAAGAAAAGAGAAAAACAAGTTATTGCCACGTGCTTTTTTTCTTCTTAATGATTTAGAATGATCAACAAATTTTCTTAACGACGCATCTTATTAAATTTAGAAACATTATGTTAGAAGAATTGTGTGTTTAATGTTTTAAAGTTCGGAAATTGTTTTAAAAGTTTGAATTCAATCCAAAACTTCAATTTTTTGTATTGCTAAACATTTCATAAATAAAATTTGATTTATATAAACAAAATATATCAATTTTTAATTAAATTATTGTCTTTTATAAAAAAGATTAAAGGGAGTAGTATATAAACTCCTATTTATATTTAACTAAAAACTCTTTTATTTATTCAAATTAATATAAATTATATCGATCGAAAATAATATTAATTAAAATCACAAAAATCAAAATTGAAAAGGATGAAATATGTGAATAAATATACAGTCTAAATTAATAACGACAAAATACCTACAAAAGTGATAAAATCTATTAATATCGTAAATTTAATTAAGTTTCTAGAATATTCATAACTTTGAAGTTAGTGTTGAATGATAAGACCGCAAGTGCACGATATTATCACGTAGTAAAAATTATCATTTCTACAAGGACTTTGTGACTTTGTTATGAGTACTAATGTCTCTTTATTATGATGATTAGCTAAAATAGTAAATGTTGATAATGATTTTTGGTTTAAAATTCACAATAAAAATAAAGTATTGGGATTATAGTTTTTCACAATGATGTATACAATAAAATTAACCTTATTTGAGTTATGGATGTTAAACTCTTAAAAATCAGATAAATAATTGTAACTAATATCTTCTTTCAAGAACACAAGTGTATTTTAAACTGATAATCAACCTATTTTCATGATTAATGTATTGGCAAAATCTTTTAAAAGAAGATATCTTTCATGATTTGGTTCCCTTTTTCAATCTTATGGGTAGATATCAAATCTACATGTATTATTTGATATCTAAGTATGAATACTATTTTGACTAAGATTGGATTAAAAGATCAACACTTACGACAAAAAGAAATAGAAATTGTTAGAGATCTAATATTGGAAATTCTACAATCCCAAGACAAGGAATATATACTCACATATGATCATAAGAACCAAATCTTAAATATAAAAACATTAGAAATATAAAATAACAGAATAAAATAACAAAACAAAAATCGAAAACTGAATATTATTAAAACTATAAAATTTCTAAGAGAAATACAAGAACAAAAGAAAGAGTAATAAGAGATTGTGAGTATGAATGTCTGTCTAAAATTAAGTATTTTGGTCTTTTTTATTGTCCTATGTGCCTTCATGAACTTTAATTACAAAAAACCATCAGAATTTCATAGGAGGAAAATGGGGAAATGAGCAGTTTATGACCATAATGGTCATTATTGTCAGACAGTAATAAATGCAACAACAGAAGATGAACAGATTATGGTCATAATGGTCATTACTGCGAGACAATAAAGGTGAGAGAGTAATGTTTACTGAAACTTGAGTTTCTTTCATTTTCTTGATCATGATGCACCACTTGACTTCAAAGCTCTTTTGCACAAAAAATCTTTAAGTATTTCTTCACTTATCCTTGCAATCAAAACAAAACAAAAAGGTAGTAAAATAGAACTAAAATCGATTTAAAAAATATCAAATTAATCTATCAAATAAAACAATAAAAATAAATAAATTATAGTTTATCAAAATATGCAAATAAATTTACAGTGTCTAAATTAATTACGACAAAATACCTACAAATTTGATAAAACCATAAAATTGAAGTTTCTAGAATATTCATAACTTTGAAGTTAGCGTTGAACATGCATGTTTTGTGTGATGAAATCTACACCAAATAAAAACTAATATATTAATCGAAACCAATAAGCACATAACAAAATGAAAAATCAAAGCAATGTCAGAACAAAAGGACAGACAAAACAATGTCAGAACAAGAGGACAAACAAAACAATGTCATAACAAGAAGACAAACAAAATAATGTGTACTAAGACGATGAAATTACGAAGAAAAAAAACTAAAAAGATAAATTAAATATGTGTGAAAATCACTTATTTAAATAAGGGTTAAATATATTTTTAGTCCATATAAAATTTTAAGATTTTGGTTTTAGTACTTGTAAAGTAAAATAACATGTTTTAGTCCATACAAAATTATTCTACAAACTATTTTAGTCCTTGCTAAAATTAAAACATCTTTCAACTTTTAAGTTTTTGAATAATTTTTTGTAAATATCTTTATAATATTATTAAAATTTTATTCCCACAAATTTAGAATTTGTTTAACTGAGGATTAATTAAATATAAATTTTTGAAATATCTAATGTTTAAGATAAAAGTCTTCAAAATATGGTCCTAAAAATTATCTTTTAAACTCATTTTTTGT
>JBBPBR010000003.1:9598873-9617521 GCA_037974775.1 Cicer pinnatifidum | reverse complement strand
TAAAATAATTAATTTTTATAGAATATAATTAAAAATTAGTTTTATATTAACAGTTGTCTCAGTTATAAAAGCAAAAAAATATACCTTTAATTTTTCACCGTCATAAAAATTTTAAGGATGATCAACAAATAACTATCAATCACTTATAAATATAGTCAAATATAACATTCACCAATCTTTTCATTAAAAAAAATAATTATATTTAATAAATTACATTTTTTTCATTTCATTATTTATGGAAAACTATTTAATGAGAGAGAATATTTTTTTAAATACTAACCTCACATAATTTTTTTGACACTTTTTCCCTCATTTTCAAAAGCGTCAGAATATATATTCGAATTGATAACAAATCTCTAACTTCGCGTTTAGATTAATCAATTTAGATACATATTAAAAGTTTTTGAGAATATTTTTAGAAAAATTGATCTAATTTTTTTAGCTTATAATTTTATAATTGTGTTTGAAGGAATATTTGTTAACTGATTAAAGAACTTACCCCCAAACATTATACAAATAATTAAATTATCCACAAAAATGGAAATGATAGAATCCCCACCAAACATGGTAGTGCACTAATCACTATGTAATTCTAATTATTTTCCTCTTTTTTTGTTTGTTTGTCGTAACTAAGAGAGAGAGTGCGTTGAAGCTTTTCTTCTTCAATATTCCTTTTCCTTCCTTCAATTTCCCTTTCCTTTCAATCTTCCTCTGCTCATTCCGATTCCTCCTACCCAAAATCACACTCTTCCACTTCCGATTCCTCCTTATTCATCCTCTGTTTTTTTTCCAACCTTTCCCGATACCAATTTTTTTTGAGTTTCTTCGTTCTTTAATGATCGGAAACGAAAAATAAATTAGATTTTGAAATTTGGGTATTGTTTATAATAATAACCCTGTTCTTCCTCCGTTTTCTCGGTGAATAAACGGAGGAGAATAATTGTGAAAAGGATTGGAAAATGCTGGGTACTGCACTGCAATTTGGGGGTGTTCGTGGTGACGATCGGTTTTACATTCCTGTGAAGGCAAGGAAGAATCAGAACCAGCGTAAGCAAGCTCAGAGAGTCAAGAATGGTGAAGATGAAACTGCAGATTCAATTTCTGATAATAATAATAATAATAAAAATAGTAATAATAACAATAATAATACTAATAATAATCAATCTTTGTACTCACCAACAACAACTCCATCTGTAGAGTCTCTTAGTAACATTGATAGGTTCTTGGATTCCACTAAGCTATTGGTTCCTGCTCAGTATTTCTCCAAGGTTTATCTCAATTCATCTTTTTTTTTTCTACTGAGAATTCGTCTTTTTTATTTTACTTATTTGCTTTTGCTTTTGAAATGCTGAAACAATGGTTGCAAATGTTTCACCCTTTTTAGCGTTTATTTATTTATTTATTTATTTTTTTTTTTGTTTATTGTTTTCTATAACGTGTAACTGATGGCAAGTTTAGAATGAATTAATTGTTTTTATTATAATTATAATTGGAAGGTACAGAGTATGAGGGTTGTAAAATGAGTATATTTTTTTATACATTTTCAGTTAGTTTAAAGAGTTTTTTAAAGTGGTAACAAATTATATTCAATCATAGGTGTGACTTTAGAACCGATTATAACTAAAGTGAAATGTTTTTAATGATATGACGGTTATGATATATTAATTAAAATTCTTTTTGTTATTATTGTTGTATTGTTCATAATATGTTGTTTTATTTGGTTGCGTATGTAGACGACAATGAGAGGTTGGAAGACTTGTGATGTTGAGTATCAGTCTTACTTTGCTCTGAATGATCTATGGGAATCATTCAAGGAGTGGAGTGCATATGGTGCTGGAGTCCCTTTACTACTTGATCAAAGGGAATCTGTAGTCCAATATTATGTTCCATATTTGTCAGCTATTCAGCTATATGGTCAACGTACAGAGAAGTCAAGTGCCAAGCCAAGGTATTGTCATTTCATGTGTAGAATCATTCTTGTTATATGTGCATTTACTTTAAAGACAACACTAACTGCTGAAAAAATGGTTTAGTTGTTGATAGGTGTGATTCTTTTGTTCTGTTTCTTTGTGATTCAGTGATTTATTTATTATGTAAATTGGTCATATGGATTGTATGTTGGATTATGTTTTGTTGTTTCTGTTGCTGATTGAAAAGGCAAAAGAAGAATTGAGAAGTAAGTGAAAGAGAAATAAACATGTGGTTTTCGTCTTCCTAAATTTGTATGCTTGTGATAGATCATAGATGTAGAAACTGCAGGAGTTCAAAATGGTGAAAGCCATGAAGATGATATTGGTATTGTTAGCTGTTTACAGGCCAGTTTCTATGGTGCAAAAGCGAGTTAAGTCTTGTACCATGCACAAGTTTGTTTCCACCATTGGATTAATAAGTCCCACCATTGAATCAAATGAGATATGACGAGACTTATTGATCAAAGGGTGCAAAATAAACTTGTGCATGATGTAAAACTATATTACTTGTGCACATTAGACAAGCCCCTGTTTACAATAGAAAATCTTTTGGTTTGACTGCTATCAAATAAATGTTTTTAACTCGACCACAATGTATGATTATCACTATCCTCTTTTATACACGATGATACCTGGTCTTTTGTAAAACAAGTGTCTAAAACATAAGTTCATAGCCAATTTATTTTGTTTTACTGTCTCTCCATATGATTTTAGTGGTAAACTAAAGCCCCATTTTCATCCTTTTTTCTCATATTTCCTAGCAAAGAAAAAATGAAAAGCATTCTATTGATTATTTTTCATTTTCCTTGAGGGTTTAATATATGATCATGGTTTTCAAAAATGAAATTGAAGCCACAAATAACATTTTAGGTTGAAGGCATGTCTGAGTGTCTAACATGTGTCACTATCAGACACTTTGGGAGATGATTTTTGGAGGGTGGGTTTCTAGAGATCTAAGGAAGTGCTAATGATTTGGGAAACATGGGAAAATCGAGGGGGTTTGCGCCTAATAGTAAAGATTCTTGGCTGTGTGATGGAAACATACAAAAAAAAAATAAGTGTATAAGTGATTTACCTTGTGTTGAGTGGGGAAAATTCGAATTAGTATAGGTAGTCAAGTAAGAAACTAAGAGTATTTGAATGTTTATTGTTATTAAGTAAGAAACTAAGAGTATAAGTTTCTTAGTCAAGTAAGAAACTAAGAGTATAAGTGATTTACCTTGTGTTGAGTGGGGAAAATTCGAATTAGTATAGGTAGTCAGGTAAGAAACTAAGAGTATTTGAAGGTTTATTGTTATTAGGTACCAGTAGGGAAACAAATTATGTATACTATAGCTTGCTAAAAGTAGGGAATGGAAAACAAGAGACTTAAACCTGATGTTGTGAATAGCGGTGTTATAACAAAGCAGGAATGGCTCATGCGCGACTCTAAACACTGGTTATCCACATTTTGCAGTAGTAGCAATAGTTGCTGCAAATCAAGGTCAAGTAGCAGCAAAATAGCCCTTTAGCGGCCACTAATTGGTTAGGATTTGTGATGCTCTTTTTACCCTCTGTTATATTGAATTTAAATTTTTTAAGGACTTTTATGTCATTTTCCAATTTGAAAGAAAAACAAAGAAACAAAATAGACTCTCTGTTTTGCACCATGTTACCACTGCAAAGAGAAAATAGGCACGGCAACACTCTTTTCTGACGACAACAGTGGTGTTTTCCGGTGACAGAGACCATGTTTACGATGGTCACTGTCACATTCAGATTCTCTATCCTTTCCTGGCATTGTTTCTCGGTCCTTGCCCCTGTTTTTTGACGTTCGTGTATCAGCAAAGTGCAAAAACCAAGTAGCATCCTACACAATAGACACTCTGTGCTGATAGTGATTCTATTTAAAGAATCACTTGTTATTTTGAATACTTTTAGAATTATATTGGGTCTTGATTTTGAATGTTAATGACAAATTATATATATGTTAATTATAATTATTATTATCCTCGACTATCCCTTTAATTTTGTGTATTTTATATTTTTGAGTATTTATGTGTATACTGTTGGGATTTATGTTTAGTTTGTATTCTGTTTTTAGTATTCGCAATAGCACTACCGCTATCTAAGATTGGCAACATTTCAACGTGAGATGCGGCATGCATTAAGGATGGCGACGAAAAATTATTGGTCACAATACACAATATCAATGAAAGATGGAAGAATTATTTTCATATAAACATATTAATGAAGGGGTCACCTATTCTTTGAACTCTAACAGTCTAATCCCTAGAAAGGAGGATTAAAATTACTCTTAATATTGAAAAATCTGAGCATGAGGTAAAGGAAGAATTTGAGAGGATAGTGAATGACAAGGTAGTTGGACTAGATGATACATCTATTGAGGTATGGAGGGGCTAGGAGAGAAAAACATAAGATGACTACTAAAGTTTTTCAAGACGACTATGAGGTCTAAAGAGCATGTTAATAGAAAGGTGGAGAAACACTTTAATCCCTATCTTCAAGAACAAAAGTAATATGCAAACGTAAATTATAAAGGGATTAATTTTATGAGTCCTACTATGAAGCTTTAGGAAAGAGTAATTGATTGTGATTATGACAAGAGATGCACATCCCTATCTTCAAGAACAAAAGTAATATACAAAGTTGCGTAAATTATTAAGGGGTTAATTTTATGAGTCATACTATGAAGCTTTAGGAGAGAATAATTGATGGTGATTATAGACAAGAGACACACAACCCTATCTTCAAGAACAAAAGTGATATACAAAGTTGGGTAAATTATTAGGGGGTTAATTTTATGAGTCTTACTATGAAGCTTTAGGAGAGAGCTAATTTAGTGGTGATTATGATCAGACGCACATCACTAGAAATCAGTTTGGTTTTATATCAAATTATTAAGAGAGATTTAGAGGTAAAAAGTCGTTTTGGTACCTTGATGCACACAGGATTGTCATGTTGATTGATTTATGTATTCCACCCCATCTATCCCAGTGGTGTAGAGCTTGGTGGCTGTAGTTGCATCTTTGCTTCAAGTTATGCGCTTGTTGTGTTTAATTCACTTCTTTTGAGCAACTTATTCGACTGCCTTGAGCAACTATATTCATAAGCAGCATTTTTGTTGGGTTTCACAGTAGCATGTTGCTTTTTGAATTAGATTTTGAGTTTCAAGTGGCAATATTGAGTAGTTAAATAGTTACTAAATTTCAAAGCAGTTGTGCAGCACCTCATGTTTTGATTTGTATTTTAACTGTTTAGATATAATTGTTTGAAAAAGATTGGCTGTCAGCTGGAAGAGCGAATAAAATGTTTGCATGTGGTTATTGGCGGCGCTGCATTTGAGGGTATGGAGAGCTCTAGACAAATGGAGATTAGTGAGACAGTGAGATATCTAGACATTTCTTGTCTATGATATCTTATCATATCTCACTCCTTCACTCTTCATTACATCCAACTTTCAGCCTAACCAAGAACACTTCAAAATTTTAGGAATATAAGTTTATTGGTTTCATTTGGTCCTTGTAGACGTTGAGATTTCGGTTACGACAACAACAAATAAATTGGTATTGAATTTTGATGGACAAGTGATTCATTTTAGATCTCAATGTATTGGATATGATAGTTTTTCTTATGTCATTAGGTACACAAGTGAAGATAGTGATGGTGATTACTACAGAGATTCATGTAGTGAAGGAAGCAGTGATTATGAATCCGGAAAAAGGACCGAATGTTTTATGGCACAGAGAAGCAGTAAACACCTGACAAATGGTGTCTCTTCTCAGATGAGCACACTGTCTGTACATGACAAACACAATACGGTACAAGAAGGCTTTTCTAGTAGTGATGACAGTGAAACTGGAAATCCTCAAGAACTGCTTTTTCAGTATTTGGAGCAAGGTCATCCTTATAGCCGTGAACCATTGGCTGACAAGGCAATATCTTATCTTAATTAATTTGTGGCTTTTCTTACCCTTAATCTATACAGTCCATCTTATATTTTACAATATTTGCACAGATAATAGATCTTGCACGCCACTATCCCGCCCTCAAGTCATTGAGAAGTTGTGATTTATTGCCAACAAGTTGGATGTCTGTTGCATGGTGATCTAATGCTTAACTATTTCCCTTTTTTTCGTTTTTCCTAGACATAACATGATTAAATTTATCTGATGCATTAGTGCTGATTTTTTTTTGTTGGTTAACAATTTTAATGTCTTTTTCTAGGTATCCTATATATCGAATACCTACAGGTCCTACATTAAAAGATTTAGATGCATGCTTTCTAACCTACCATACACTCCATACATCGTTGATAGGTAATTTATGGAGGGTCAAGCCTATAAACAACTGCAGTGGTATCTTGGCTTTATACAGCACTTATTTTGGCTCAATATTTTTATTGGATTTAATTGAGTATTTTTAATATTATTTCCTTTTGAGTTGCCCCCTGTATTTGCTCTCCGAAGTTAGATAATCAAAATAGTCTACTCTTTCCTTTATCCTCTATAATATCAGTCAGAAATAAAAAATCAAATTATTCCTTTTTTGTCTGCTAAAATAAAAAATGGGGTTCTTCTCCAATGGCTTGTATCTAGTGAATTTCATTTTTGTCTTTCACTCGACTTTTCTAAATCTTGGGAGTAACAAAGTGCTTCCTCAGCTTTTATAAATATAGTAGTTAACCGTGTTCACTTTATTCATTTGTGCTTGAGTGTTTTGCATGGAAATAAACACTAGAAATTTTGTTTAGGACTGATAATATGTGATAAATTACTTTAGCAAATGAAGTACAGGCCGAGTAAACAACGGAAGAGTGATTGTGTGTTAAGCATCATTCTATTTGATTAAAAGAGGTAGGTGGGTTTTCCCATTACTATAGGTTTTGTCTAGGGATCAATTTTGAGCCCTTGTTTTTATATTGGTTGTTCACGTGCTCTCTAAAACCCAAGAGATAGTGTCACCAAGTGGGCTTTCACCAAATGAGATGCATGGAATGCTAGGGATATGGAGAAAAGCTTTGTGAGCGCATGGTTTTCGCTTAAGTAGTAGGATAACAGAGTATTAGAATGTAAGTTTGGCTAGAGTCACACAAATACTATCCTAGAGGTGAATATTGGGGGAACATACCACAAACAAATAAGAATATCATTTTATATAGAGTAGTGAGGAATTTTGGGACAAAAAATATATCCGCTGGGTTTCAAACTTGGTACAACTCAAAGTCATGATACTATTGTCTTATGGTTTATCTTGGGTCTATGCTACCAAATAATGTAGAAATAGAGGAGGATGTCCACCATGGAATTCAAGCTGGGGGAATGAAGTGGAAGTGGAAGAATTCTTTGGCCACAATTTGATAAAAAGGTGTTGTTCAAGCTTAAAGGAAAATTATACCAGACAATTTAAAACTTGCTACGTTTATGTTGAAGTTATGGGTTTTAGATAAAAGGAGGACATAAATAATAAGAGCGAAAAAATTATTGATAATAACACGATACAAAGCACTAGACACTAATCCCTATGTATAGGAATAAAAGACTCCTTATCTTAAATAAATTGGAAAATAAGAAAACAAATCATAATATATCTTATATAAAATAGAAAATCTAATCCTTAGAAATCATTTTAGGTTATAAATTGATCCTAGAAAGTAATCTATCAAATTAAGATCAGTGTTCAGGGATAAAATGCTACATAAAAATTGGTAAAACAAGACAAACTTGGAATAAGACTGATATCATCAGAGAAAAAATATGGGTCAGTAATTTTATTGTGAAAAGATGGTAGAATCTTATCTTGAGGTGGTTGTGGAAAAGACTTAGAAGCACCAATAAGGAGAGTAGATGTGATAGAGGATAGTCCATTAGTTAACGATAGAGTAAAACCAAAGAAAACTAACTAAACTATTAGAAAAAATTTGGAGTTTTGAATGACCTATCTTTATTCGTTAGATATGATTCATGTTTGGACTTAATGGCATTGTTTGATACATGCATCCGATCCCAATGAAATTTTGATTGTTGTTGTGGATAGTCTTTTTAATTTTTTAGTCTAATTGTGTCAAGATCAATTTTAGAATATCTAAGTTATTGAGAGGCTTTGATGCTATGTAAATTGGAATTTCTTCTTAGCATTCAAGTATGACTGATTTTTTCAACTAAAATATGTTCTGACCTTGGGAATGACCTATACTGCAGTGAATATTTCCTTACTTAGCCACTTTACTTTATTTTAATATATTATTTTTTGTGAAAATGTAGAAACGTGCTTCACAATTACATTGCTCACACCTGCACATTTAGCAGCTCTGCAGAATTTGTTAGAAATGGCTGGCATCATACTGTCAACCATACAGCTAGCTAGGAACAGAAAACATGCAAGTCGGCAACTGACTTGTAACCACATTTTTATGGCCTTATGAAAGATAATTTGATAGAAGCATGACGCTCTTTAAATATCTAGTAATTTGAAATTGACAAAATGGAAAAATACAAACTAATTCTTGTAACACATTACTCAACTTGCTGGTAGTTGTTATGCGAAAAAATAAACCGTGCTTTCAAAAACATCAAATATATATCTGTTCGATGCAGTGTGGACTGATTTATTTTCAACTTATTTTATGTTGATTAATTGCAGGAAGTGGACCCACTCCTGGTCCTGTACTGGTTTATCCCAGTGAGATGGATGGTGTACCAAAGATTTCCATTCCTACTTTTGCAATGGCTGCCTATAAATTAAAGGGATCTATTTGGATGAAAAAAGAAGTTGGTGAGAATCAAGTAATGAATTCCCTCTTGCAGGCTGCAGATAAATGGTTAAGGCTAGTTCAGGTGAACCACCCAGATCATCAGTTCTTTAAATCGCACGGCACATATTACAAATGAATTGAGTGATATGACATGCCAGTTTCGTTCCCTTTGGCTAAAACTAAGCCTTAATTTCAGTGTTCATTGCCTTGGTGCAAACTTTATAAAAGTCCATCCGTCTGTAGAGATTGTGATGACATGGTATGGCGGGGACAGCCCAATTGTCGGTTTTTGTTATACACCTAAGCAGCACAAAAGATGAAGCTGATCTCAAGCGATGAATTCGTAGAGATCGGCAAAGCAGAAAAAGAAAAAAAAAGTGGTTTTTAGAAGTAAAACTCCCTACTGAAAAGGGAGAGAAACTAAAGTTAAGTGGGTAATGGCAAACAGATTAACAGAGAGGATGTGTGGGTTTAAGGTAAATTGTATATGTCTTTACAGTTCAATAGTGGCTGTGATGATCCCTTTAATTTCTGGACATAAATATTTACACATGTTGTGATAATAGAAGAAAATGGAAGAAATACTAGATTTTGCTGTGTGGTAAGGCACAATTTTGGCACTATCTGATGAATATCTTTGTTGTTGTGATGATAGGAAAGATAGTATTGTACAATATTTTGCCTTTTCTTTTCCTTCTCAAATAAATGTTGCACTCTTAATTAAAATGTCATTCCTTTGGGATTCTTGTTGGGAGAAACACATGGTCGTCTATTTGTTGTTAGACAATGTTAATTATAAGTTCCATGAAGATGGAATGCTAGGTAAAGTATCCATGAAATCAATCTTTTAATTTATTTTTATAGACGAATGTTAGTATATTAGTTATGTTGGTATTTTTTTTCTCTTTTTCCAGGATTTGAACCTTGATCCTTTTACTTTTTTACCTCTTCAACTGAAAGTTCAAACCAATTGAGGTACCAAACTTCACATCAATCTTTTAGTTTTAAATACTCATGCAGAATGTATGAGAAAACAAGATTCATAAACAATTGAATAAAAAAAATGTATGAGAACAAGTTAATTGATGGAATAATTTTAAGGGGCTCAAAATTGCACGTTAACTACTACATGTTATTTTGAAAGAAAAAAAAAAAAAAAGAAAAAAAGAATATATATAGTGCAACCAAATGGCTGTGACCAATCAGGGTACTTGTGACGGCTTTGGAAATTTCTTCTTCAAGTTTGCAACATTTGTTGGTGCGTGCTCTATTATCGTGATCTACCATGAAGCTAACCAGACTGCTGATGCTTTTCTTAAGTATGGTCTTCATATGACCAAGTCGAATAGGATATTTAATGTAATTTATTATTTATTTCTTTTGTTATGTTTACGTGAATCTGCTAAAAAGAAACGATATTTTTTCATTCGAATTGTAAAATGCGTTCATGCAATATAAATTCAAATTTACTAAGTAGAAAAATGATGAATATGCAAATAAGGTTAGAATACTCCAAGTTAATACTATAAAACGACAACATATCTATAAATTTGATAAAATTTTAGTGTGCAAATTACTTGTGTCTTTAGATATATAACGTTGATGACACAAAAATTATTGATTAAAATCTATAAGTGATCAATACTATTTTGTCAATTTGAATAAAATAAATTGGTGTCTAAGTGTGGAAGACGAAATCATAAAAAAAAAAAAACAAACTAAATTTGTGTGAAAATTATTTATTTAATTAAAAAAAAAGAAAAAATGATTTAATAAGTGATTTTAAATAAAAAAAATAGTATTAAACCATCTATTTCTAAGAGAGAAAGAAGAAGTTATCGTAAGATTTAAAGACGACTCTAAATGTATAACACTGTGAATGCAACAATAATCAAAGAAGAGAGGATATAAATCCTGGACAAATATGAAATATATCACAAACTAATTTTATATTTTAAGTCTTTTGTTGGATTATATTTTTTCAACAAAACTAATTAAACAAATTATTTGTGGCTTGTTTTAGTTGAGCCGGTAATAATAGAAACTTTTTTTACTGGAAGTTAAAAGGTTAAGAGCTGAACTGTAAAACGGTAATAATGAAACGTAAACACGAAAGCAAAGAAGTGAAGCAAGGGACGAGACACACACTAAAACAGAGTTGAAACTTGAAACCCTAGAGTGAGAAACTGATAGAGAGAGAGAGAGAGAGGCAACCATGAGACGTTCTCTGTTGAGAAATGTTTCTCTCTACACTCGCAATCTTCTCCATCACAACTCTTCTCCCACCAACTCGGCTCCGATTCAACTCGCCGTTTCAACTCGCTCCCGATTCAGACTCTTCTCCTCCGATGAAAAACCCGATCCAGTTCCATCCACCAAAGACCCCGTCCCTCTTGACATCGAAGACGTCGACAACAAAGGTTTCTCTTCTTTTCCAAACAAACACATTTCAATTCGTATATTATATACACAGCGCGAACTACGAACCTGAAATTTTTGAATTTGTTGTGTTTTTCAGAGCTGAAATTGCGGATTGATAAATACTTTAAAGGCGACGAGCAAGTGCTGCCGTCGATCATGGAGGCAATTTTAAAGAGGAAGTTATCGGGGAACCACGAAGATACCGATGACGAGTTGTTAGAGGAACTTGGAATGCAACCTATCGATGATGTGGATGATAGGGATTTTGAATCGGATTTCGAGGACCTGCACGAAACCGATGATGAGATTGATAATTTGTATAATGCTAGGGACATTGTGATGAAGAGAATGGCAAAAGATGAGTATTTCAATGTGGATGATAAGAAGTGGGATGACATTGTTGAAGATGGTGTTAAACATGGTTTTCTTAGGGATACAAAGGAGTGTGAGGAGATTCTTGAGGATATGCTTAGCTGGGACAAACTCCTCCCAGGTACATACTAGTACTACACGCACCATTGTTCATACAATCATCATTATTTATTTATCTTTGAAATTGGTTCTGGTTGGTTCTGCTGATTGTGAAAGCTAAGTAAATTTAGGGAAATATAGGGTGCATTTGGATTTGGGTAAATAGTATAATTAAGTGCTTATCAAGTAAGAGAGAAAACGAACATGCTTAATCTCTCTTCTTCTTATAAGTTATAAACTGTTTTCATTAGCTATTTTTGGGAGGTTATTGAAACATCATAATATATTTCTGTAAGCTCTTCCAAACACTTGCGCAAGTGTTTATAACGCACTCATAAATTCACAATTTTCGTGATTGGTTTGTCATCCTTTGTAATGCCGTTGTTAGTTAGCATATAAAATTTGTGTTATTTGATTATTAATTATTAATTATTATCGATCGATATCCTGTGGTGTAAGAATTAGTAGTTAAAAGTTAGAGGATAATATTAGGGAATGTATTGCTTTTAATCTGTGGTACTGGTTGTAGTTTATAGTCACTTTCAAGAATTTTCCCGGTCATGAACTGTCTGTCAACCTGCTTTTTAAGGAATACGTCTAAATTCAATGTGCAAGACTGTTGTTAAGGGTTTGATACATGTGCTTGACATTTATTGCATGTTCCGACCTCACTATGGAATTTGTGTTCTATGGATATGATGTTTTTGAATTGATTTGTAGTCACCACCTTGCAGTTTGTGTAATCTGTTTGATGATTTTCTTTGCTTTGGAATCTTATCTAGACGATATAAAACAGAAAGTGGAAACAAAATTTAACGAGCTAGGGGATATTTGTGAAAGAGGGGAACTTGATCCTGAAGCTTCTTACGAACAGTTTAAGAAGTTTGAGGATGAAATTGTGATGGAATATTTGCAAACAATGGAAAAAGAAAATGCACTGCAGCCTGTTGATACTTCTGTGCCAGACAAGAAAAAGGATTCCGATGATCCGCCTGGAGAAGGCCCAATTCTCCGGTGGCAAACTCGGGTAGTATTTGCTCCTGGTGGTGATGCTTGGCATCCCAAAAACAGGAAAGTGAAACTATCTGTAACCGTGAAGGAGCTTGGACTTTCAAAATACCAATTTCGACGTCTCAGAGAATTGGTTGGAAAACGTTATCATCCAGGGAGAGATGAGCTTACAATTACTAGTGAGAGGTAACATGCTATATAAACAAAAGTTGATTTATGTATTATTCGAGTTTATAAAACATAGGTCTGAAAACCTTGAGGCAGCCACATTTGCATTTAAAATTGTCTTTTCCATATTTTGAAGGTTTGAACATCGTGAAGAAAACAGAAAGGACTGCTTGAGGACTCTTCTCTCACTCATTGAGGAAGCCGGGAAAGCTAATAAACTAGTAGACGATGCCCGAACTTCATATGTCAAAGAGAGACTCCGAGGCAACCCAGCTTTCATGGAAAGGCTGCGTGCTAAGTCCATTAGATTGCGAGAATCCAATCAAGTTCCAGCTTGAGGTTTTAAGGTTTACTGAGGAATTTTGGAACATTTCACCTGCCTACATTCGTTATTGCTCCCAGATTTGTATTTTCTTTTAAGATTTTTATCTTTATCTTTTTTAGTTTAGTTTTCAAAAAAAATTTAGCTGCAACATTGGTTTCTAGTTGCCGAAACAACTCTGCATACTGGGGTAAGGCTGTGGATTTTTGATCCTCACCCCCAAAATGATAGGAAATTCGCAAAGGGCCAATCTTTAGTCATATCTTTCATATTTAGTGCTGGACGTTGCTGAAGGTTTTTTTTTCCTTTCACTTTTGCCCAGTTGTTTATGCTGGCTGACTTATTAGACGTTTTTTGGAGTGTTACTTGTCTTTTTCACCAATAATATCATTTAATGTACATAAGTGATGTTAACTGCAATGCTGATTACTTGCATTTTCTTGGTTAGTTGATCTGTTATTTTTTGAACCGCACAATGATTACCTGATGCTCAATGTGTGTTTTTAACCGGTGAATGAAGAACTAATTGTTTATTGTTATTCATAAGGTCTGTTTAAAAAAAAGGTATCAACGGGTCCTTTGGCCAATATTAATGGCTAAGATCGACTTGATCCTTTAGGAATTTTCACCAATAATATCATTTAATGTACATAAGTGATGTTAACTGCAATGCTGATTACTTGCATTTTCTTGGTTAGTTGATCTGTTATTTTTTGAACCGCACAATGATTACCTGATGCTCAATGTGTGTTTTTAACCGGTGAATGAAGAACTAATTGTTTATTGTTATTCATAAGGTCTGTTTAAAAAAAAGGTATCAACGGGTCCTTTGGCCAATATTAATGGCTAAGATCGACTTGATCCTTTAGGAATTTTCACCAATAATATCATTTAATGTACATAAGTGATGTTAACTGCAATGCTGATTACTTGCATTTTCTTGGTTAGTTGATCTGTTATTTTTTGAACCGCACAATGATTACCTGATGCTCAATGTGTGTTTTTAACCGGTGAATGAAGAACTAATTGTTTATTGTTATTCATAAGGTCTGTTTAAAAAAAAGGTATCAACGGGTCCTTTGGCCAATATTAATGGCTAAGATCGACTTGATCCTTTAGGAATTTTCACCAATAATATCATTTAATGTACATAAGTGATGTTAACTGCAATGCTGATTACTTGCATTTTCTTGGTTAGTTGATCTGTTATTTTTTGAACCGCACAATGATTACCTGATGCTCAATGTGTGTTTTTAACTGGTGAATGAAGAACTAATTGTTTATTGTTATTCATAAGTTCTGTTTAAAAAAAAAGGTATCAACGGGTCCTTTGGCTAATATTAATGGCTAAGATCGACTCGATCCTTTAGGAATCTCAAACATGAAAACATTTTTTTGCGTGTTATAAAAAAAAAAGCTTGAAGCTGAAGAAAGACTACATAAAACAGTCTCTTTCATAAAGGAGTGTCACTAAAAATATTCTTGGAAGTTTTCCACGCAAATGTTATAAACAACACCTACGACATAAACAAACATTGCGAGTGCTTCAATTTTCCTCAACTGGATGTCTCTGTGTCTGTCTCATCTTAACCGCACCAGACAACAAGTTTTACCCTTTCAGATGTCATACAATGGGGAGCAAACTGACCCTTGCAAGGCCTGCCCAGTCTGCTACATGTTGCTCTCTCAAATTCTTGCCTATGATTATACTAGTAAATGTTTTTCTTGGAGCTTAAACTTCTCTCCAACATTATATTATCCTAAGTGAAGAAATGACTGTACTTTGTACCCAAACACAATTTGAGACAAGAAGTTCCCACCTCTCGTTTATTAAAGTTGGGTTCTATTGTGCAAGAAGATCGTTATAACTTGTTAAGTAAGATTGTCCCAATGAAGGAAACCACCATGTCCCCTAGCATTTGTGAACTTATAAGCGGCACCTGAAACTGTTCAATTAAATACCTCAGTTTCATCAGATTGCTAAGACATCAATCTAACCAATCTTTTCATGAAAAAATCTGTAACGGGCTCAACATTTTTTTGTTGTCAACACAGGCTCAACATATATGGGTCTTAGAGTAAAATACCTTCATAGCCTTCAAGAACTGGATCTTCTGATAGCAGAAGTGGTGTGTCTAGGTCAATAAACCTACAAAACAGTTTGCAATATTTAGGTGATTTAGTAAATTAAATTGTATACAGAAGGAAAACAATATGAAACAGCAAAAACTGAGAAAAAAAAGCTCAAACTTTTCAAATACAATAATAATACGGGAGAAACTTTTCCACCCCAAAAGCACTTCAAACTTTTTCCCGTTTAGATGTGTATTTCTGGAAGCCAATGCAGTTTTTAAAAATGCAAGATCGGAAAAATTAATCCCTAACAATACTTACTTAAAACATCCAAGGCCAGCAGCAAGATGACCAGCAAATCCCATAGCCAGTCTTGTCTCAACCATACCACCAATCATCAAATCTAATCCTGCTGCTCTTGCTTTTTCAATAATATCCATTGCACCTATAACTCCAACTTTTGCAAGCTTAATGTTAATCACATCTACAAGATTCCCTTCTACTATTCTGTAAACATCAACTATACTTCTGCAGCTTTCATCAGCTGCAACAGACACTCCATACCTTTCTCTTGCTATGTTACTCACATATCCAAGACCATCCCAATCATCTCTATGAACTGGTTGCTCAAATAAAATAGGGGTCAACCCTATTTCTGTAATAATACAAAACAAACAAAGTTACTAACCAGATCGCCTAAAATAATCCGATAAAGGTGCATGGCATGTGCATTTTCTAGTGTGGCGATGACAATCATTTTGATCAAATATAGGGAGGATGGAGAAAAAATAATAATTCAATTATGTAGCTTTTAACCGTGTAATTTCTCGAGAACTTCCACTGCTTCCTCAGAGTTATACCCCTCATTAGCGTCGAGAATAAACTGACATTCAGGGTGGACAACACGTATAGCTCGAAGCACTTCTATATCTGAATTCAGATTCTTGCCCACTTTCAGTTTTAAAGTCTTAAATCCTTCTTTATAGTACTTCGAAGCCAATTCAGCTGCTTCAGCTGAAGAAACAATTGGGATCTGCATATATAATAAGTTAGCATACACATGTTTTTCCTAAAAGATAATGCTTTCACTTTTGTAAAAGTTCTATTCATCATAACCATTTCTGATATTATATAAGATCTTAACTGTTATATCAGTGGTTATGGTATTTGAAGCGCTGCCAAAAAGCCTCCACAGTGGTACACGAATACTATTTGCGACGGCATCGATCACTGCCATCTCCACTCCAGCTCTAACCTGCAATGTTGGATTGAGTCCATAAGAAAAAAAAACAAAGAAAAAAGAATTTAGTGGCAGTTATTAGAAAATACTTAAAAAATCAAGATAGTTTCCTGCTATAATTGTACAACTTTATTCATGTATTAGCTAGTTTTTCTTACAAGAGAAGTCAAGCAAAAATATAAAGAGCTAACATGAATTTTTATTGAATCCTTTTAAGTTTAGAAACCAATATCTACTGTAAAATTTCAAGTTGCTTCTAAATCAAAAAGCAACAACTAATTTCATAAGTAGTACTTTAAAAGTGTTGAAGATCAAATTTTGTAGGTAGATTGAAAGTGAAATTTCCATAAAAACAAACAATAGATTTCACAAGCTTGTAATCTCATGAAAACCAATTCAATAAAATCTGAAATATGTTACAACAATAAAATCATACTAGTTCCTTACAATTGAGTTTATCAAATTATTGTTCCTTTTCTTTAATAATTTTACTCTGATCAACTTGATGGAAAGCTTGGTATAATTTGTTGGAGATGTAGCATGTGTGACTAGGAGTTCATAGTTTTGAGCAAACATAATCTTCATTGCTAATTTAGAAAGAGATTTTGCAGACATATATATCTTGTTTTATTAAGGTAAATATTCTCTTATTCATTTTACCAGCCAGCCCATTTTACTATGACGATCTTTAATTTCAACCAAGCTGAAATGGAAGAGTACATAAAACTAGTTATAGAACCAAGCAACGCACGGAAATAAATTCGTTTAACATACATACATTCAACACAATTTATAATTTTTATATCCAAATACAAAGTGGTAATGATGTGATATAATATATCTCAACATTATCATAATCCTTGGCCCAGTTCTGGTCCCTCAGATCAACCTTTAATAAAGATATCACCATCATCTTTACAAAGAAAGCATTACCAACAAACGCTCTTTCCTTCTTTTATCTGAATTATCTTGATCTTAATTACAAAACAGAACAAGCTATCAGTTTCTAAACAAACAAGGATGCAGCAAAAGAAAAGTCAAGCATTATCACAAAATAGAAAGCTAAATTTAAGAATTAAAATTTTCTCAAAACTTGTAATTAACTATCCTTTCATGTTCTTCGTTACCAAATTGAGAATTACAGTTACAGCAGTAATAATCTGTATAATAATTAAAGGGCCATGTAAATTTCAAAAGTACAAGAAATGAGTGACAGAAGTAACAAATTATCAGAATCATTAAATTGAGAATAACAAACAACACAATAACAACTTAAAAAGGTTAAAAAAAAAGATGAAAATATCACACTCACTGAAGCAAATTGATGCCCTGGAAGAATATCACCAATCTCCTTCAACACTGAACCCAATGTAAGTGCAGGACACTTGAGCAAAAAGGCACATGCCTCAGAAGCTTTAACCATAGCTGTATTTTGATCCTCTGCAGTAACAAAAGGCAAAATTGGTGCTTCACCCCACCCAACAGCACCATTACTCAATTCAACTCTAATTGCAACGTTCTCTACTTTATCCAATCTAGAAGAAGCAATAGTAAAAGGGGCAATTAAAGGAACATTCAATGGTCTATTCTCTGCTCTATGAACATCAACAGTGAAGGTCTCTAATAAAGTCTTGAAACCATAGGCAATTGGCTTTGCTTTTGATGTAGCAGAAGAAGCCATGATTGTGGGAAAAGGACAAGACTTTTTGGTGAATCGGTTTGTGAAAGTGATGGAATTGGAGTTGCTGGTGAAAAGGGGAGGTGAAGATAGGAGCAAAGTGTGTGATAGTGGTGATTTCATCATATGCAATTGCAACCCAGTTGAATCCGTTGGCACTTTTGTGATTGGGTTGTAATTGTAATATCTGATTTAGGAAGAAGAAATCTATGTTAAGAATTGTCTTTATATATTATATTATTGAATCCAAAGGAAAGCATCGTGTTTCAAAACTTCTATGTATGTTTGTCTTTTTCTTTCTAACGTTGTATGTATTATCATGTTACATGCGTGACTACGACTAGCAATACATCTAAGATAGTATTTGTAATGCAACACTTTCTAAATTTTGAAATTAAAATGGATCACTCTAAATTATGTAGGCCCTAAATTTAGTGTGAAATTATTGTTTTTTACGAGACATAATTTGACAATGAAATATATTGTATACAATTACTCTAAGAACAACCCTTCGCATACTAAATAGCCGCATTACAAAAA
>JBBPBR010000003.1:9572812-9589841 GCA_037974775.1 Cicer pinnatifidum | reverse complement strand
GATGAATTTTTGTAAAAAAAAAAATGATAACATTGTTAACATTTTAAAACATAAAAAATTAAATTGTCACTTAAAATTAAAATAAAGGACTAAATCGAGAAAAAAAAATAAAGGACTAAAACGTTAACTGAAATTAAGTTAAGGAACTATACATGGTATTTACCCTTTTTAGAAATTAAAAAAGTTGTATTAAAAAAATTTACAAAAAGATGTTTAAAAAAAAAGTTTTTTTCGTTAACTAATAGGAGGATAAAAAAAAACTCTAGAGAGCTTCTCCTTCTTCGTACTCTTAAAAACATTTTTTTTTTTTCCTTTGCCACATTTATCCCATTTGGATCTAACAATTCGAATGGGATTTAGCTGAATGTATGCATCCAAATCGGTTGTTTATATTTCATCAAATATTCTTTTTCCCCCTTCCATTTTAACACTCTAAAACCCTAAAATCTCAAATTCCAAAAACCCCAACAGCTCCAATGATCTCAAAAACTTTGTTAATCTTTCACCTTAATCAAAATCTCACATTTATTTCACATTTAATTACGTAACATTTCATTTGTATTTAGTGTTTTTTTACCTGAGTTATTTGATTTCTAATAGAAATTAAATAATTCTGAAGAAAAAAAAAGTCAATATTTTTCAATAATAACAAATCGGCTCATCCGAACATGTATTTTCCTTAGGTTTTGTGTTTGAATTAGTGGATTCGGATGATGAAATTCAATAATTATATGATATTTGGTTTAGCAGATCTAGAGGATTTTTTTTTTCCAAGTAGAGTGTCTGGATCTGCTGATCCAGAGGTTATGTATTTTTTAAAATGTTTTTGTTATGTTTATGTTTCTATTTTAGTTATGGGCGAGGCTCGTGGATGGATTCATCTTGACAGGTTGACAACTAATATTAGTGCACATAGGGAACATTAGCAAAAAAAAAAAAAAATATATTGGTGAAAGTTCACAAAAATGAACTTAAAATAATGTGTCAATGATAGACTTGCATGCTCAGATGCCACCGCCACCTAGTTTAGGGTTCCATAAAGGCCTTCAGAACATATCACTACAAGGATCATTTAAGGATCACGTGTCCTATCACATAAATATTAATTTACATTAGTCTAGTACATTTTAATACTATGGTAAATTTGAATTTTTCATTTGTTTAATACATTTTAGGTGTATTTAGTTTATATAAAATAATATTTCTATTAGCTTTGTAACGGACTTTCTGTGAACCACAGACAAAATATTTCATCATTAGAAGTACTAAATGAGGGTTGGTTTATAGATGCGCTAAAATTGATTGAGTTGTCAGAGATTGTTTAGAATAGTTAGGAGACTATTGATATAAGTTTGTTATCAACATTTCATAGAGGTGGCATATAGAGACATGTAGTTTTCATCCCTCTTTTGGTGAGATGACTATTACATGTTAGAACCAAGTTGATTTTCCACTTATATTTTTGATGTTAACAAAAATATTTTATGAGAATAATAAATTTGAATTAATGGCTTCCAAAAATTGGATGAAAAAAATCATGGAATGTACCCGATGAAGCGACCAGGAGAAAGTCATTAGAGGAAGTGACCAGAGAAACACAAAGTATACACATATGCCTTTGAAAGTAAGGTGCATTTGAATGCCACTAATGTCTAGGTTTGATGTCTAAGTCTGAAGTTTGCGTTCGAAGAATAGGTCTAATAATTGCGTCTGAAGACTGCCTTTGAAACTGAGTTTGAAGACAAATTGAAACACACCTCTAAAACCCTTGCATGTCTATGATGTGAACAAACTCAACATGTCTATGAAGAGTTCATGTCAAGATATTATTAACTCTGAAGAGAATGTTCAAATCATAAAATCAAAGTTCATAATACACTGATCAAAATGGAGCAACGCACTCCAAATGTTGTCTGTCATATGCAGCCTCTAATGTTACACTAACATTGAATTTTCAACAAGGTGATTTACCCAATGCCATTAATTCTAAGTCATGCAATTTTGCCTCTGACTATCAGTATTTAAGAAACACAACATCTCACTCCAACAAGAAAGTCTATTCCTCTAATGGAAAGTTAATAGCATGAAAATACAACTTAGTCGAATCAAAAACTTGTGAAGATCCAAGAACAACCTAAATTCAATCCAGCTTAAATCAAACAATAGTATAAAAGAAGATTTGTGTTTTTGAATATAATCTAAAATAAGATTTGATTCAGATTTATAATTGAAGAAAATCTTTGACCAAGTTGAAAAAAAGATATGATTTTGATTTGAAGAAGATATGATCAAGATCTTATCAACAAGAATATATGAATTATTTACACGAATATTTGATCAAGATTTATCACAAGAAAATATGAATAATTTACAAGAAGATTTGACCAAGATTTATTTACAAGAATATATGAATTATTTACAAGACAATTAGATGAAGATTTATCACAAGAATATATGAATTATTTACAAGAAGATTCGATCAAAATTTATCTACAAGAAGAGTTGATCAAAATCTACAAGAAAATATGAATTATTTACAAGAAGATATGATCAAGAGTTGTTTACAAGAACCAACACTCACAAGAAGCTACATTTATTATTTGCAAATATATGATTCAAATTTTGCAACGACAAAAGAGAAACCCTAATATATTCTATAAATAGATACTAAAGGCTGAAGAAGAAAACAAAAGAACTCACAAGCATAAAATTTCTTAAGTCATTAGATTTCATAAGGTTGAGGTCTAGAGAAACACTTACTCAAAAGAAATATTTTCTAAGTGTTTTTTAGTGTAAGAGTCATTGTTACAATCAACTTGTTAGAAGCAAATTAATTTGTTCCAAACTCTTATAATTCAATTGATAGTGGCTTTTGTGTTCCTCAAGCAATGTGTAGGTTTTCAGGTTGTGTTCAGAAGACTTAGTTTGTAGAGTCTAGGTGTTTGTGTTCCTCATAATTATTTTTGAATAAGATCATTATTGACTAAACTAGGAATGAAGATACAATTTCAAAATTAAACAAGGACTAAAAGAAGCCATAAACTTATCTATAAATAGATACTCAAGACTGAAAAAGAAATATCGAAAAATAAAAAAGGAGTAGAAGAACTCAAAATCAAAATTCCAAATTTATCTTACAGTTCAAAGAGAGAATCACTTGTTCGAATAAGAAATATTTTCTAAGTGTTCTTCTTAGTGTGTGATAGTCATTGTTAAAATTAGCTTGTTAGAAACAACTACTCAAACTCCAAACCTTTGTATTCAAACCCGATAGTGGTGATAGTGTGTCTTCAAAAATCCAAGGTTGTCAGATTGTGTGGAGAAGGCTTAACTTATAGAGTCAAGGCGTGTGTGTTCCTCAAAAGTCTGAGGTTGTTAGGCTGTTTGAAAAGACTAGTTTTGAGGGCCAGTTGTTTTGTAATTCAAGTTGTTGAATTAATGAATTAAATCATTTCGAGCGAAGGGACTGAGCTTAGCCAAGCTAGTGAATAACCAGGATAAATTACTTATGTCACTTATTCCTACACTCCTTAGTTTTATTATTGCTTCTACTTCACGTAAATCATCAAGTCTGAATTAGTTTAATTAAATAATGAAAAAGTTATCAACTTAGTCAAACACAATTCAACCACCCTTCTCATGTTTGCACTTTCAACACGATTTATTGATAATGTGGTCGTCGTCCAATCGACTAGGTAGACCATGCATCATTTTCCTTGCAATTATGCAAGTGCATGGAAAATTGTACGTTCTTATATTCTTGCGACCATATTTTAAATTGTTAATACTGCATTATTTGTTCTTCTTCATTTGCTATAAGGTCTAATGCATTATTTGAAATCTTTCTAACCAATAACAAATACAAAACTTTATCTTTTTATTTGTGCTCCAACCTAATAATACAAACTTGTACTGATGTTTGGAATTTAATATGGTGTAATACTATTATATTGCTTACTTACACCCAACTCTTGCACAAATTACTCAAATTATCCATCAAATACCTCTTCAACTTATCATGAACATATTCAATAATATTTATGGTCGTATTCTAAATGTACATTACACAATTTGTCTATGCGTTTGCAATTTTCTCCTTCATTGAGTCCAATATAGTATTTTCAACAAACTTGAGGAAGTTATGAAAATTTGCAGACACATTTTTGAATTGCTGAAGTGAATAATTATATGTTTCCTCTGAATCAAAATTGACAACAATCTCTCATGCACTCATGATGTTGTCATATACTTCTTTAGGTTTTCCAGATTTGACTTTGACATTCAACTTACATCTAATTTTTGGAAATGTGATAACAACTCATAAATTCTATAGCAACAACGTTCATTAAAGCATTGTCTCGGTCAATCACAATCACCTTTGACAAATTAAAATGAGATTTTAATAAGTCACGACACAACTCTACAACCCAACTAACATTATCTTCCTTTTCAAACTCTATATAAGCAAGTGCTACTAAATATGTCTCTTCAAGAGACATGACATGAACAAACTCAAGCAAAGGTAAGCGACACATGTTGGTTTAATATGTTGAATCCATCAAGCAACACAAAAGGAAAATATTTAAATAACTTCACAGAGTCTGGATGATCTCGAAAGATATATCAGATCATGTTAGAATCACCAACAATTATATGTCTATAGATATACTTATCATCAACCAATCATTTCTTAAATGTTTCATTTATGATCTTGGACCACTTTATTGTATATATGAAATGCATTATAAATATGCTTGAGAGTAGTCACATTGTTAAGCCTTCATTTTTTCAATGTTATTATAATATTTTTAGGAATATTACTTGTTATTTGTTAACAAGTCTTTTGTCATCCTCATTTTTCCACCAACTACAATAAGTTTCCATACATCAGAGTACAACAAATAATCACATAATTTAAACGGACACTCACATTTTATGGATCTTTTGTCTTGGCGTTTCAATGCATTATTGTATTCTTTATACACATTGCCTACTTCACATCCTAATATAAGATATTGTTTTCTTCTATTTGATCCATTATCTTACTTGTTAATTACATTAACAAACGCTAATTTGATTGTTTCTTCTCAAACCTACTTCAAAAAATCATCTCTACATTTAAAGTTTTTGAAGTTAGTAATAAAATTGTGAGAATCTATAGCTGGTTTAGAAACCTCGAGTTTCACATCAACATAGATATTGTCATGATTCAAATCAATAGTCAAATTGTATGGTTTCAAATCAACAACAAGATCATTCATACTTGATTGGTGACAAATTTTCTGGTTTCAAATCAACAATTGGGGAAAAAAATGTGACCGCATTAGACAATCCATACATATATTTTGTAAAATATACACTGTGTCCGGATTGATGGATTTGGTCGTGGTTTTAGGTGCGTTCAGAACGGCCGATCCAGACGATTCACATGTTAGAAAAATTATAAAAAAAAAATGTTTAAAAAAATGCCTTATAAAACACACTAAGAAAAGTTATAAAGTGGTTTAAATATATTTTTGGTCCTTGGAATATGATTCATTTTGAATTTAGTATATGTAATTTATTTTGTTTGATTTATACTCTTACAAATTTTAATAAGTTTCAAAAAGGTCTTTATGAATCTTTTTTAATAAAAAAATGGTGATATGACTAATTTTTGATGAAGTGACACATGATCACTAAGTAATTGTTGTTAACTAGACAACATTTAATATTTAAAATTAAAATTCATTTAATCATTTAATAAAAAAAATAAAATTTATTAATTAATCAATAAATCAATTTAATAATAAAAACTCAATAATCTTCATCTTCAACATCAAATTTTTTAATAAAAATTCAACAATCTTTATCATCAACCCCAAATTTTTAAATAAATATTCAACAATCTTCATATTCAAACCCAATTTATTCATCTTCAAATTACAAATTCTTATATTTGGATCAAAATTCTGAAAATTATATTCTCTCATTTTTCTCACACTACACTCATAATTAAAATACATAGATTATTTTAAGAGAGAAGGCCAAAATCTCACTTGATGTAATTTGAAATGATGATTATCACATGGATGCACCTAAGGACTTCACAATCAATCCAGTTAACACTCTCTTCCGAAGCTTTTAAAGTTTTTGGAAAGAATACACAACATTGGCATGAAATACATTGTGATCAACGTTCCTTGGAACTGCTATTAACACCAATTATATATGATGTATATCAAAGGGGTATGGCTAATGATGTTTTTATCAAGTATTAGGGTGAACCTTTCATGGCGGCCAGGAGTAGTTTATTTTTCTGATTTACTTAATCCAAAAACAGTATCTTTGTGGGGCGTCAAAATTCTCCGCTTAGATGAATTAGTCCTTATTGATGGTTTATGAATTACACGAAGAAGTTTCAAATTTTTACACCGGAAAGTATACTACTCCAAAGGAAATATTCATCTTTTTATCTCTTATAATAATCCACATATTTCAATTATGGGTGAAATAAATAAAAAAATGAGAGATTAAATTTTTTAGAATTTATATCTAAATATGAGAACTTAAGATTTAAAATGAAAAAATTGAGATTGAAGATGAATGTTGAGTTTTTATTAAAAAAGTTAGAGATAAATTAAGATGAAAATTATTAAATTTTTATTATTCATTTAATTAATTAATTAATTAGTTTTAAGTTTTTAATTAAATAATTAATAATTATAACGTTGTCACTTCATAGCCATGTGACTATTTTTTTATTAAAAAAGATTATAAGGTACCATTTTAAAACTTGTTAGAATTTAAAAGGACATAAATCAAATTAAAAAAATTACATAGATTAAAATAAAAAATCAAAATAAAATATACTTATAAAAAGCAAAAAGTATATTTAAATCATATAAAGTCAACCCTATCTTTGATATAAATAGAGTGAAGCTGATTTAGATAGAATGAATGGATGATTTTTTGGGTGATGAAAATAAATTTCTTAAAAAAAAATATATATTTTAAAATGGTGTTGTTTTGAGATAGAGTTTTGAAATTCTTTTTTCAACATCAATTTTATTCTGAAACCTTTTTTAATAATTAAATTTTTTTCCTAAGAAAAAAGAATCGACTTGTTTCTAGAATCTTTTCCCGATTGTTGCTTATTTTTTTTCTTAAAAACTAAATGTAATCATGTTTTTTTCTTAAATTAAAGGTTGGGTTTTTCTTTGAGATGAGAGCTCTACACGTCTGGAACACATGCAACTAGCTAAACTTCATAAACTCATTTCAGTTTCATTGGGTCAAGAAAGAATCAGTTCGTATTTCATGTATTCTTTTGACATTTAGATTGAGAAATAGAGTAAGATTTATAAAAAAATTACAATTGAACTTGGATCTGCTACAACTTAATTTAATGGTAGTATAGTATCTCTTTATTTTTCTATCTTGTGTTAATGTAACTCTACGAGGCACTAGCTTAAAGCTTACCAAACGCAATATCAGAATCAATATCAGAAAACGAAGAGTAATCTGCAAAAATCCTATTCTTTGATCCATAACAAGAAGCCCACCGCAATGCTTTCTGAAAAACTCTGTATGGTAGCACGATGCAACAACATACTGTGGCTACTGGACAACACACACATAGCAAGCAACAACTACAAAAATATTCTACCAATTTTTCTTTCCATCTCCAACCACCTGTCTGCACCTTAGGACATGAACAAGGCTTTTCTTTTTCATTCACAGAGTAATGTTTCTTCCTTTTCAAAAATTGAACCTTTCCTTTATCTTCAAGGACATGTTTGTTCCCCATTTTGCAGTTTCTATTGGCCACCATAAAACCATCAAATATTTGTTGTCATGCAAGAATAGAGTTTGTTTGATCATGTAGTAGTAGGTGTTGTGTTATTGTGAACAGTTGCATTGGAAAAATTCATGGAATGATTTTGTTTCGGTTAAACAGTATATACCAAGTTTTTTGAAAGAGCATGTTTTATGTTACTTCTTTCTTCAGTTTCTCTCTTGCTTTTTTATCATTAAATTAAAGAATATTTGTTAAAACAAGCCAAGAATGTTTTCATGTTAGAGATTCGCAAATTAAATAAAGATGAATGATATTTGGATAACACTTTTTTTTTAATTAAATATTTTTTTAGTCTTCATAAAATTTTAATATTTCAATTTTAATCACCGTAAAATAAAAATATAATCTTTAAATTTTGTAAAATTATTCTGCATTGAAACATGTTTAATTTTCCTTTAACTTAAATTTTTTGAATGATTTTAGTAAATATATTTATAATATTATAAAAATTTCTTCCACCAAAATATAGATTTTTTTTTTTTAAGTTTAGATGAGTTAAATGTGAATTTTTTTAAATGTAAAAAACTCAAGGTAAAATAAATGACAATATAGACTTAAAAATCAAATTTTGAATTTATTTTTTGTGGAGGAACTTTTTATATTGTTTTAAATATATTTTAAAAAAATAAAATAAAAAATATAGGTTCACTTAACAGTATAGACTAAGACTATATTCATAATAATTTTGTACAGAGTAAAAATTATATTTTATTTTAAAGAAACTAAAATTAAAAAATTTAAATTTTATAAAGATGAAAAGTATATTTAACACTATTTTTTTATCTATATACCCCTTTCCATCACATTATTAATATATCATATCAATAAAAAATATTAAGATTTTGAAGGAGTAATGGTTATTAATGTTAATTGAATTCGGTTTGTTTATATACATGATTGTATTAGTCACTGTTTCCATGCATTGAATGCCTTTAATTTTTAATTTTGATGCAAGTGTTTGTATTATGTTTGTTTTGTTCTTCAATGTTGCTTTGCTGTCAATATATGACCAGTATGTCCTCCAAAGTCACTTTAACAAAGAAAAAGTAAGTTAGAAATGAGAGCTATATTATACTGATGAACGACAAGAGTTTATTGGGCTTGATGTTAGGAATAAGACAAACAACTGCTTATTAAAAATATGTTTTGCTATCCCTAGTATAATACTGTATTTAAATTTATTTATGCGGATAGGTTTGTTTATTCTGCTCGAAATATGTTTGTTGAGATGACACACATTTAGTTGTACGATCTGCCAATGCATTGCTTGCCTTCAGCTTTGATAAGTATGTTCAACATGTAAAACTAAAATCTTAAAGAGTTATATCATATGTGTGTGTGTATACACTCTATGTAGCACGTGCTATCAAAATTCAATTTTTTTCAATAATCGCGTATATGCGAAGAAACAGGAGATAGTGCATTTTGTTATTTCATGGCTGTTTGACCAGTTCCATTTTCCGCGATTTTTTTACTTTTTTACCGAATATTAATTTTTATAGTGTAAAAATATCCTATTTTCTGTAGTGTATTAATGAAAATGGACAAACACCGATGCGGATTAGCAACCACATTTTAAAAAAAAAAGACATGGTTGTCCCTTCTTGGCTTCATCCGATGCGAGCTCTGTGATGTGATGTGGTGTTCTGCGTTTGATGTACTCCGTAACGCGTATATCCATATTCGATCTCGTGATTCTGCGAAGATGCAATTTTTTTCCCCTAAAATACGTTTTCGTACTTTATCCTTACTAATAATTTATTTTTATCATTTATTTTCTTTTTGTTTGAGTCTTTTTAATCTTTTATTTTAATCCTTTAACTTGTATCATATATTTGTTTTAATTTTTTTTATCTTTTTTAAAATTATATACAAATTTATCTTTTTATTACGAACTAAAAAAATATTGGATAACTTTAACTAAAATAAATAAAAAAATAAAATATATATATATATAAATCAAAACGGATATTAATAAAAATAAATAAATGACAAAAAAATATAATTAATTTCTTTTAGTAACTGCCGGTGCAAGTCGCTATATGTTCCTCTCGGTCAAAAATTCCTTATTCGCCCGATTTTGGGTTTTGAAGAACTCTATGCTCAATTTTTTTAATGCACAATATGCTGAAATTATAAAGAAAATGCCACTTGACAAATGTGGACAAATTTGAGGATTAGGTTGATTTGTAGCAAAAGTAGGATGTAAGGTCATTTTAATTTGGTGTTATGGAGGAGTTGATAGATAATACGAAATTACGACGTGAGGTGATTGATTGCCCATTTGGAAGTTAAAATTTCCTTAAAAATATTAAATTATTGCTTTGGAGTACTGACTTTTCTGCATTTATTTCACTTTTTCACTTTTTTACTCTGTCATTTTAGAGATAATGCAATTTTTTTTCTCTAATGCTACCAGATAGATATGTAATACATACCTAGGAGCTACTTATTTATTTTGTTTTATTTTTCTTACTCGTTAAACAAATATTTTTCATTAAACTTAAAAATAATAGCTCACATAGTATATTATTTTAAACATACAGAAGTTGATGAACAAAATTATTGAAGGTTTACTATGTGAAAATATTTCTGTTTACATTTCTTGAAATATGTGGTTATTTTACTTTGATAAGAGATTTTTAAGTAAATTATTATTATAGATATAAATAAAATATTAATCGATGAAAATACATTTATAAACATTACACAAATAATTCTTTATCATTTTCATTGTTTTTAGAAACATAAACAATTGTTTATTTAAAAAATCTGTTATCTTCTTATTAACACAAATTTTAACTTATGAAAAGAAATATTTTCCCAGCTTCTTAGATGTCAACACCAAGCTTGGCCTTATTGATCTCCACAGTCGAACTTGTGAGGGAGTATTACATATGAAGAAATTAGGATTAGCTAGAATTAGTTATAGCTTCTTGTATATATATACCATTTAATTTTATGTTTATACTATATATGCTCCTTATTTATATTTATATATATATATATATATATATATATATATATACTATTTTTATGTTAATCTTTCTAGTAATACGGTAATATATTGAAAACACATCTTGTAATCGCATTCAATTCAGTAATACATAAGGTATTTAGAGAATTTCATCCTCTTTGTTCTTTCTACCTTAATAACAGGAATTTAAGCTCATTTCCATCTTAAAATTATTAAAAGAATAAGAATTTCACATCAACCTATCGATTCCTAGCCTAAACATCTCATATTTACATTCTAATAGGTTCAAATCACATACTTACATTACAAAAAGAATAATAATAATCAAAATAATTGAGCCTAATCAAGCATTGGACGTTTCCCTCTTAGGTCTAACTCTGCAGTAGCTGAACTTTTACTAGTGATCGTGGCAGTAACAGTAAGAGTGTTGCTTGAATCAGAAGAGTGAGAACCAGAGGTACCAACTGTGGAAGACAAAGCAGAGTACCTAGGAGGTCTTCTATATCTGCTACCTGGTATTCCTGGTCTTGTTGGTTCTTCCATGTGACTTTGTGGTGATTTTCTTGAAAGCATCACTACGATACGTCTCATTGTTGGACGTAGTTGTGGATCTCCTTGGGTGCATAGTAGAGCCATCTGAATGCACATACCTACTTGTTCTGTTACAATTGTAGATGCTAATGTAGAATCTACAATTTCTAAGCTCTTCCTTTTCTTGTACATTTTGTATGCCTGTAATTATAATATATTCAGTTCTTTGTTTAATCAAATTTCAAAATAAACTCTTCAATTCATTTTGTGATGATAGGAATGCAGATGCAATTTTAGGTATTAGTTATTTAACAACGTCAACATTCTATATTGTTATGTTTTCTTTCTTTCCAAATCATATCTTCTAATAAAAGGTAACAAAATTTTAAGGGTAGATGATTTTTGTTTATGATGATGTTATAGATACAAAGTATTCACCATTGTTTTACATTGACTATATAATTTTTGTCGAAAGATCTTCCAACACACAAGGTGAATTTTCTTTTCTCAATCAGGTTTTCTCCATGCACAAAACTCCGATATCGAACCCCTGCCACTTAGTTAAAGTGTCTTAGGCAGTGTGGTTTTGTATTCATGAGATAATGGTTGTGTTGTTGTAGATATGGGTTACCAATTAACCACTACATTATTTTTATAAAACCACTTTTACTCCCTTAATCTCCTATCTTTGGTATTTTAAACATTTTATTTTTGTCTCAAAACTTTAGTCCTTTTAAAAAACTAAGATAAAATTAATGATGTTTTTTTTTAATCTTTAAAAACCCAAAAACATGTAAATAAATTTTATTTTTTACTTCATACATGAAGGATAAACAATACTAAATATACCTAAATTTATTATTTTTTAATGTGTATCTAAAGTTAAAATAACTAAAATTCATAGTTGGAGGGAGTAATTAATTGATCAATTACAAAGTCCCCAAAAGATATTGATTAACATGGCAAAAAACACGTATCCTTTTTGAGTAGTATCATTAGTAATTTTATGAGAATAAATTTACCAAAGGAAGTCAAAAGGTTAAAAAAAATACCCAATCAAGGAGACTAAGTCCCTCCACTTCCAAATTAAAGGAAGTATTTCGTTGTCCCGTGATCAACTCCAATACCAAAACTCCATAGCTAAACACATCAACCTTGACAGATAATTTTCCATGCATCATATATTCGGGAGCCATATATCCACTGCATGAAAATAATTCTAAAATATTTTTAGTTTCAGATCAAAATTATGACTCCTCTAAACACAAGTACTTCCATAATAAACACTAGAATTGATCACGTATTTTTATTAAATAATTAAATTTAAAATTTTGTAATAGTAGTAATAATATTGAAAAAGAGAATGCATAAACTTACTTGGTTCCAGCGACGCGTGTGTTGACTTGGGTTTGATCTTCGGGGAAGAGGCGGGCCATTCCGAAATCTGCAATCTTGGCCGTCCATTTTTCATCAAGCAGTATGTTACTTGCCTTAATGTCACGATGGATAATGCAATTGTGGGAGTCTTCGTGTAGATAAAGCAATCCCTTTGCCACGCCTGTGATTATTCCAAACCTACGTTTCCAATCTAGCTGCTTTCTCTTCTCAGATTCTGCGTCCATCAAACCTTACTTGTCATAAACAACAAATAAATGCCTTTTAATTTATACACTCACTTTATACTTGTTTCAAGCGTTCGTAAGAACAGAAAACAATATATTTCTTATGTTGTTTTTGGTTTATTTTGTGGAATTAAAAGAGTATGTCCGATAACCAACGCGGATTGAGTATAGTGAGAGGGTTAGACGTTTACAATGTAATGAATCCAAACTCAGTTTAGCTGGAAAAAGATACCATATTTAGTGTGTCCAACACTACTCGAATATGATTAATTTTAATGGAATGAACTTATAAAATAATAATAATAATATGTGTTAAAAAGTTTTATTACACTATGATCCAATGAGACTCCACAACTTTGACACATCACTCCATCTTTATAAAGTAATTTTGAAACTTATCATATGGCATGGAGATATGATGACTTTTTATTGGATATCAAAATAAAATTAACTACTGAACTCTTATTTTATTTATTTTTTTCAATTTCTATTGTACACGAGTCAATTCAACATGTACAACTATATTTGATCTTTAAATTAATAATTAAATGATATTTTTTTTGGAAAAAAGCAGTTCTTATAATTTATATAATTATAATAACTAAATATTATTTAACGAAAGTGTCAGCAAAATAAAATTTAATTTTTTTTAACTTTTATTTTCCATAATAGTGAATGCTGAATTTTTTACAATAAAAAATTAATATAATACTTATAAACAACAAAATAATACTTTTTTTTATGAAATGATATTTTTTAAAATATAAAAATTAACAAATAACTCTTTAATTCATAAAAATAATTATGAATATATTGATTTACAAAACAAATGTATCAAAACTTTTGAATTTGTAAAAGTACAGTAAAAACTCTTATTTTTTATGTAAAAAGTACAATCAATTTATTAATTAAATAAAAAAAGGAACTTAACCTTTTACAATATAAAAGTGCTGTAAAAAAATTATATAACGGAATTTCATCCAAAAAATATTACATAGATGAATTAGTGGCTATTTTATTTTATTTTATTTATAAAAATAGTAATTGGTGGCTAATCCACGATGACAAATAGATATAGAAAATAATAACTTTAGCTTTGGTGTGGGAAGTTTCCATTATCCTTCTTACGAAATGGAAGCGTGCTCCAAATTTGAAATTTTGGGTTCTAAATCCCCAACATATCTTTTATCGATTAATTAATTCAGTGGCGACACTTTAACACAATAAAATATTGGTTAACAGAATTTAAATATATAATTAATTATATTATATAAATTATTAATAAATATATTAAATTACAAAATTCAAGCAATCATTTTTTAAATATAATTAATTAGAAATTTGAATATAATTAACTATGATTTTTAAAGGTTGAATTACATGTAGATTACATATGAAAATATGAATAATAAACTTTGACATCTATTATATATTGAACGGGTGTTAACCAACATATTTATTTTTTATTTTATTATGTTGATTTTGTGTGTAAAAACTTCTCTTACTAATAATGCATATCCTTAATTGACAAGGAACAGAGAAAATGTTAAGGATGCTTCTTGTAGCAGATCAAGTCGTCACGGCTTTGGTGTGATCAGTGATGGATGAGATCAGGTGTTTGGTAGCAAACTTTATGTTGTCTAGGTAAATGAATCATTTTAAATATGCTAAAAGTCAAGGTCTAAAGTGAAGTACCTTTCATGGTTCATACTAACAGGTAACAAGTTCTTCCATTTCAGGGTCACGACAAAGAAAACATTTTTATATTTGATTTTTTTTTTTTGAAAGAAAAGTAAAGATGGATGGCTCGCTGGGGGTCCACCATATTATTGTTTGTAGAGAGTAGAGATCGTCATCAAGTTAAAAACTCATAATTCTGGAGTAAAACATTATTGTTTTTGTTTATATTATATTAGGAAGATTTTTGTTTATATTTTATTAGGAAGAAGTAACAATTAAAAAAAAAAAACTGCATAGTTTAAGCATATGTTTAGATATGCTTTGGTACCGCATTCCAATGCAAATTAGCTATGAATTTTCAGAAGCCAAGTGACTGAGGCTTTGAGTTTAACTTGCGTTTGATGTCCACCCAACGTGGAAACAAACAGGCACCAAGTCATTAAGCTGATTAAGACCATATAAAGGGTAAAATATAAATAAAAAAAATTGTAACAACCTACGGCTGATTGTAACAATCGCAAATGATTCAGTTTAAGTGCAAATTGAGTGTTTTCAAGATTTCATTTAAGGGCAGAAAAGCACTTACTGAATAGAAGCTTGTCAAGGCTCTCATGAGGCACATACTCATAAACAAGTAGCTTCTCTGTTCCATGAACACAATAACCCAACAAATTCACCACATTCCTATGCTGCACACGTGCCAACAACTTTGCCTCATTCATGAATTCCTTCTTCCCTTGATTTGATGTGTGTGATAACATCTTCACCGCTACTTCTTTCCCATCACTCAATTTCCCCTGTCATTAAAAATGGTGCAAACCAAAAAAAATATTGAGGAATTTTCTACTTATGAAGTAATTTGAAAAATAAAATACTGGAAAAGTTCTTTAATCAATCCACTAATTTGGAAGAGGGGTTTCAAAATTTCATAATCTTGATGAATTTGACAAAGAAGCATAGAGTCATGAGTTGAACAAAATTGGTTGTTAATGGAATTGAATTTACCTTGTAGACAGGACCAAAACCTCCCTCACCTAACTTATGGATAGCATTAAAATTCTTTGTGGCAGAAACAAGGGTTTCATAGGAAAATATCTTCTGCTCCTGTGAAGTCATTCTTTTTAATTCAGCTTCATTGTTTCGCTCTGGTATCAAACACAAAAATTATACAAGCAAAGAAAAATAAAACATATTGTTATTAGAAAATAAAATTCAAATTAAAAAGAAAAAAAGACCGAGTGTTGTGAAATAACCTGTAGTAGAACCGAATTTAAAGTGTTGGAGAAAACTATGAAAAAAGCTTTGGGATTTGTCCATGGAGGTTCTGTTTTGTCTATGGTTCCCAAATCGAAGACCAGCCCATGAAATAGAAACAAAAGTTGAAGGAAACTTTTGTTAACAGAAACTGGGTTAATTTTATGGGAAACGAGAGATGAGGAAGAGGAAGTGAAAGTTTGAGAAGAAAAAGGTGAATAATTTTGTATGTTGTTTGGGAGATAGCAAAAAATAAACATAGATCTCTGCTAAGAAAAGAGAAGAGAAGAAAAGCGTGTTCGTACTTCGTGTTGACCCAATGACGCCTGCTTGACTAGGCGATGATGACTGACACACAATGCATGGAACCATATATAAGGAAAAATATATATTTCTTTTAGGAGATTAATTTTGAAAGTAAAAATTTTAAAAATAATAATAATAATAATAATAATAATAATAATAATAATAATAATAATAATTAAATTTTATTAATAATTATGATTGATTATTGATGTAAATATCTTTATATTTATTATATATATTAATTAAAAAAAATTCAACTAAAATAATCTACTCTTAAAGATTAGTAATAAGGAAGAAATCTGCAAAAATTAATCCACAAAAATGTCAGAGTTGCTGTTCTTTTTTTTGCTATTTGCAATTTAATATGAATTGATGATACTTTATTTCAAAGTAGAGAAAATGCTAGCTACATGGATTGATCCTTAGACCAACGAATAAAATAGGGAGTTAGTTACAATTTGCTTGTATTTATTGGTCTAAAGTCCAATCCCAAAACCGGAGAGGAAACTTTTTTATTTATTAAACTCTTATAAAATGATGTTATGTTATTTATTATTGTATCAAATCATTGGAGTTAATCAAATTACAAATTTTTGAGTAAAATCTATTAAAATAAAATTTTAAATTTAATTACGACATATCATTAAATATTGTATTATTTTATTCAAATGTTTTCATGTCATAAAAAATCTGATGTGATATATTTAAGAACATTCTTTCATCTTTTTTATTAAGTTTTAGGTTAAATTACATATTTAGTCCATTAACTTAACTTCAGATAACGTTTTAGTCTTTTATCTTTTTTTTTTCGAGTTGGTC
>JBBPBR010000003.1:9549526-9572327 GCA_037974775.1 Cicer pinnatifidum | reverse complement strand
ATAAAGGACCAATTCAGGAAGAAAAAAAGATAAAAGACTAAAACGTTACGTGAAATTAAGTTAAAGGATCACTGATGTAATTTAACATAATTTTTATTTGTAGTTTGTTTTACCTTACATTTTACTATTATTATTTTAGCATATAATATTATATAAAAATATTTATGTGTCATGAATTATAAATTACAATATAATCAATATTAGTTATTCAACACTAATTATTTTTTCATTATTATTAATAACGACTTTTCCTATATATGGTTTAAACTCTTCCATTAATATATTGGATCCTTTTGAAGATTCCTCAAGAAATATATACATTACTACAATTAGTGAAAATTATTTTATATTATATATTGTTTATGTCTACTACTGTGTCCTTTTTTACATTCTATGAAACCTATTTTAATACACCAAAATAGTCTCACTTTACTTACAAATTGACGTTAAAAGTAATATATAAAATAATGTGCACTCTTCAACCCATCGATGCACTTTTTTATGGATAAATTTGTGAACCTGATTATTGTCAAATTGCATACATAATATTACACAATATTTAAGAAAATTATATGTTTACTTGTGCAACGCGCGAATCTTAATCACGTTATATTATTTAGATTATCTTAAATCAGTACACAATAATATCGTTCACTACTCATTTCAGATAAATTCTAATATGAACTATGGTCCACCATAGATCAATTTTAGAAATGTTCAGAATTTCAGTTTTCATAAACGTCGTCTCGTAAATGCAGACGACACTTCATAGAAGTAGACATGAACGTCTTTATTTTGATGACTGAGATAATGACTTAAAATAATATCGATTCAATAAAAATAAAAAATATGTATCTATATTGAATCGATGTCGATGAGATGTCTGATTTATTCAAAAAGACGAAAAGAATTCTAAACTATTATTTTCAAAGAGTATTATCAACCATTAAATTTTTGATAATTTTTAAATAGTAGTCTTCGGTCCACCACTTCAAATAACTCACCCATAGGGGTGGGAATAGGCCAGGCCATGCTTTGAAAGGCCTGAACCTGGCCTACGATTTATTTTTTCGGCCTAAGTCTGGCCTACAGCCTATCATAGGCTTTTTTTTCGCCCTGGCCTGACCTTTTTAATAGTCTGGCCTGGCCTGGAAGCCTTTTTAAACACAACCATTATTACCTCTTAAACAAATAAGGAACAACTATTGAGTGATTGACTAATTGAACGGTTACCGAATATGAAACTACTATCAAATATAGAACCGCTACCGAATATGGAACGACTACTGAATATGAAATGATTACTAAGTAATTGCCTAATTATAGAATCTAAAATATAAAATAATATTATTAATATAATAATAAAATATAATATTAATAAATAATAAATATATATAGGCCGACCTGTCAGGCCTAATAAGCTTTTTTATAAGCCTAAGCCTGACCTATTTAAATAAATAGGCTTTAAAAACAGTCTGAGTCTAGCCTTTTTATTAAATAGGCCAGATCAGGTCAGACTATAAGTAGGCCAGGCCATAGACCCCTACGGACGGCCTAGCCTATTCCCATCCCTAATCACCCACCTTTTATATCCTATATTGTATAACGTTTAATTAAGAAGGCTATAAAACATCTTAAATTAATAATTTCAGTTATCAATTATAATTCATACAACAAATTTTTAAGAAATATTTGTTCATATTATTGTATTATTTACTATTGATCAAAGTCACAATAAAAAGGGGCAAGAGATGTAAAACGGTAATAAAATTTTATAAAGTTATTTTGCTAAAACTTCATACAATACAGGCTGATTGAAGAATCGTAAAAAAAAAAACGGGGGGGGCTGATGTACATCAATGGTTTCCAACATGGGAACAATGTTTGTGTTGTTGGGTTATTTTTTAGTCTTGTGTTGTGGCATTCTAGTATGATTGTGTGCTGATAATCCTCTTAGGCTGAGTAACTTGTTCACTACTCTTCGATTTTATTGGTATTGACTTTTAAACTCTCTTATCTGCATTCGGCAGGTCTTCATGTTTTCAGTTTTTATAGTATTTAATTTGTCGGTAATGGAATTCCATCTTTTAGAATTAAAAACAATGCTTAAAGAAAAAGACGGTAATACAAAAGATGTGCGTCATGAGAGATATCTTAGTTAAATGGTCAAAGTCCCTGTGTTGATGGATTCATTGGAAAATGTTAAATGCACCCTTCATTGCAAAATGGACCCTTCATTTCAACTATTTGTATTGTATGGATCTATATTTGTAAAAATTAACCAAATGGTTCAACACAATTAGCAGTTAATAATATGTTTAAATCAAGGTCGAATGAATTGAGAATGTAAAGTTCAATATCAAAATAAGAAGATTAAAATAAAAATAAAATAAAAACATTAGTACAACAAACTTAGCTTAACCTAAGATGAAGGGCACCGTGGGTCCCGAAGAATAGTAGTATATGTACCTAGCTGCGTATGCATAAGTGGTCATCTTTGATTGAATTTTCATTGAGAAAAAGTCAGTAAGTCGCCTAAACAGTACTGGTAGGTAGTATATGTTTTGTTCTTGTGCAAATACTAGTAGAAGTAAATACACCACAAATTGGTTGGATTTATAGGATTATTACTAAAATTTAAAGGTTGTAGTTTTAAGATTGACAAAGATGTATGGACAAAAGAAGAAAAGTATTTATTTTTGTCTCTTACCTTGTTCTATTTGTTTGTTCCTCTCGAGTTTCGACGCGTTTAGTTTAATCTAGACAGACGGATGAGTATCTTACATGTATACATCATTCTCACATTTATTGGCTTCAAATGTTTTCTTTTTTGTCTTTTAAATTGGATGATAAGATGCACCACATTTTCAACCGGATTCTGTTTCTGTGGTCTTTATAAAAGTTGAGCCATTTTCAAGTACACTATCTAAATAGTTTTTTGGGGTAAAAATAACTTCTGCTTAAGCTTAATTTAAAAAAATAAAATGAAAATCTACTAGTAGTATTTATAGGTTGATGGTTATGTCTGGAATATTATTTCTTTGTTTTTGATTTTTCATGACGTTTTTTATATGAATATTTCAAAATAATTTTTGGTGTTGTAAAATTTTTAGTTTAATTGCAGTTTTGATCTCTTTATTATTATCAATGAAATTAATTTTTTTTATTTTAAATATTTTTGAATTAAAAAATAACGATTTAACATATTTTAAATGTTGTCACATATAATTATATGATATAGAATTATTTATATGTATTAATTATTCATATATTATTAATTAAATTAAAAATATGAAAAATTTCAAAACTAAATTTTTATGGCATATTATTTCATTTTCATAGGTGTTAAATCATTTTATGTCATCGTATCATATGTTATATTATTTCAAACATCTCACATAATCATTTTTTAGTTAAAAAATCAAATAGTAAACTAAAATTGTCGGTTTTTAAAATAAGGGGATAAATTTCGTGATTCAGTAAAAATAAATAAATTAAAACTGCAATTAAGTCAAAATTTTATTTATATTATTCCTTGGGAAAGTATGTTATAGACTAAACTAATAACAATTGATTAAATATAAAGATTAAATTAATAGCAAATTATTAAAATAAATGACATAATTGATATTGAGTGGTTAAGTATAAAATTAAGCTTGATAGTTTAATAGTATCAAAAATCTCTTTAAAATATTTATAATCTTATTGACTTATTTAAGATCACTTTGCCAAACCAGGGACTAATTTGGTGTATTACAAGTTATTTCTTGGATCAATGTATATATTGTCATTTCAATTTCAAATTTTTTAACTCTAAAGTCCTCAGTACCATACAATTTTCTCCTTCCGTGCTACTAGCCTACTACCCTGTTTGTCAATCATTAACATAATTATAGTTATTGATTAATTATTGTTAGTAATAGTATTATTAGCCCGAGAAAGAATAATTCATGAGTGCTGCTCTCATTTGGATCATAATTTGAAACAACTTCACTATACAAATGTTGTCTAACTATTATTTTTTAACAACTTTGTGTTTTATATCTGTTTTACAAAGTTAAATTAGACAATTGAAATGATATGTCACACAAGTAGCTGAGTTGGCTAAACGAAGAACAATAAGAACGTTTTCAAACACGATAATTTTTAAAGGAGTTCAAAATCCTTAAAGCAAATTATTTTATTTGGATAATAAGTTTGGAAAAAATTTATAATAAAGGGATTTCATGAAGTAATTTGTCAAAATTAAATTTAAATAATTTTAAATACCATTTAAAATTTAAAAATTTCAAATAATCTCTTTATTTTGTAGTACATAAATAATAAAATAGTTCCTATAATTTTTACAAGTTTATAATTTTGATCAATATATTTCAAAATTTACATATTAATCCTTATATGTTTTTTATCTTTTGCAAATTTGTCCCTAAAAATTTTCGAATTTTGTAAATTAGTCTCATAAATTGTAAAATAGTCCCATAACTTTTACAAAATTTCAATTTTGGCCAACATATAATTTTCAACTTTTCTCAAATACTTTTGAAATTTATAAAAATGGTCTAACTTTTTAAGAAGAATTTTTTTTAAAATTTAAAAATAAAAGTAATTCAATTGAAACACTTGAAACATTTGAATTGTTTAAAATTTTAATTTTATACAATTTTTAATTACCACATTCAAACGCACTCTAAAGTGAGTTTTTCAAAAAAAAGTCACGCTGAAATCATATGCCTTTGTGAATGCATAATCATCCCCAGCCTAGAAATCCTCTTTTAAAGATTTGCAGACGTTTCAATAGGCTTTATGTCCCTTTAGTAACAATATCTCTGTGCCGTCCTTCTATTGTTTTCAGCACATTATATTAATATTTTTAGTTTACTTGCATTGTTTTCAATCACACACAAAGTTGCTTCTAGCTTAAATCACAATCAATTGTGATAGCTGTGTTTGCTTCTTATGCTAATTTAAATTTGTATTTAAACATCTATCTTATTCACAAGCCTTAAAAAACAGTACTAACAGTAAGTTCCAAGCAGTATAAACAAACACTCACTTTTTTTATATTAATTACAAAATTACAAATGAATACATGTAGTATACAAGTGACTCAGCTTTTTGTCTTCAAAAAGAAACAAACCTCATAGGATGCAATAATGCAAAAGATGAGAGAAAGAGGCTACTTACCTCAATTTTCACTCTTAGCTTAAAAAAAAAATGTAAAAATGACAAAACTAGTGACCTTAATTCTGTCTCTCTAACAAACTAATTCTATGTACCTGGCACTAGAATCTTTTTTTATGGATCTCATTTTTCCAGCTTTACAAGCCAGGTCATTCCTCACAAAATACAAATGACAGCATGTCTTTACCTCACTAGCCTACACACATATACTTATCACCCTCCTTTTCCATAAAAGGTAATGATGACGGACACAACCCACAAAAATTTGGGCCCACTTGGACAAAAAAAACAAAAAAAAATGAAAATATCAAGAAGAGAAAAAGGTAGACTTAATTTTTGTTGTCCACCACATTGTATCAAACAGACCATACAACAAGGACTCTCCCTTCTCCATTAGGGAACTCCTACTGATCTTTTTGTTAAAATTGAAGTGATGCATTGGTGTCATGTCTTTTGTATATATGTAGAGAACACTGCATGGTGCTAATTGCTCATGTATGCTTGGTTTGCAGCTTGTGGATATATCAACTACAATATAACAAAACAGCATTTAGCAAGACCTCAATGAATGCATAACAAAAATAATATTCATATATCAATTGACAAATATGTTAAATTTAATTTTTATCCACTATAAAAGGTGAACCACGATTTTAGTTCTTGAAATTGTAAGGTGTTATCAGGTTGGTCCTTGACTTAGTATAAAACTCAAATTAGTCATTAAGTCATTAAATCATCAAAATAGTCATTGAAATATACAACTTACCATCATAAACGTCCCTAAAAAATAAAACTTAATATCAAAATATTCTTTGACCGTTAAAATGCTAGGGACTAAACTAATCGATGTTTTGATGATTCGAAAACTAATTTGGGTTTTCGATTGAGTCTAGGACCAAAAGGACAATGTTCTACAATTTCAGAGACTAAAATAGTGTTTTACCCGTCAAAAGTTTGACATTGTCAATAAATCACAACAACTCATGTGTGATAGTGTAAGTAGTTATTACTTATAGTTCAAATCAACTATTTTTAATGATCTGACAGTAATGATTGATTGACATTGTAAAAATTATGTACATTGACGGTGTCAATGAATTCAATTCTTCTAAGCAAAAATAATTTCCAGTACAAAAAGAACAACCAGCATTTTACCTGTCATATATTTGGTATAGTTGAACAGATGTAGATTTTTTACACTGCAAGATCTCCCATGTTTTTGACTCTGAGTTCCACATTCCTCAAATCACGTAGATGTTGTAAAATTTCTTGAAGAAGATCTAACCCTTTATCGCCTTTTCTCAAGGAGCTGATACAGTGCTTTAGAAACTCTCTATCTGCCTCGAGAACTTGTAGTCTCTCATAAACATGGTCCACCTCCTCTTCTAAACCAACCTTTTTCTTATCCAAATTGGCCTTTTGAGTTGAACTATTTTGCAACTTGGAAAATTCTAATTCGTTTTCATTTTCATTTTCATCTCCACTTAACTCTACATCTTCTGCTTCTGTACTCATTGCATCAAAGAGTGGAAGAAGCCTCTTTGCTTTAATGGCCATGATTTTCCTCCCTTGGTGATGCTTTCCATTACCATTTTGAAATCCATTTACATGGCCTTGTTGATCATCATCGTCATCATCATGATATCCATTCCCATTCTCGTCACAAAGATGTTCAATTGATGTAGTAGTATCATCAAATTCAAAGCAGTGTTGTTCTTCATAATTCAATATAATTAGCTTTTCTTCCAACACTTTCAACTGTTCTAGTATTGATAACCTCTCTTCTTCAAAATTTGCCAATGATTCCTCCAAATGTAAGACAGCTTCAACAGGAGTGTTCTGGTTGCTACATTCCTGATGGCTGCAAAAACCATTTTCTTCCTTTGTTTCTTGTTGATTGAAATCAATGGACAATCCATCACTATCCTCAGCATTGCTACAAGAAGGAGATGAAGTAGTTCTGCTTCTTATACTACCATCTCTTCTGGATATCATCATCATCTTTTCTCTTACCTCATATTCATGAACCTTTTTTTTATACACTTCAAGCTCCTTTTCCACCTCTTGTTTCTCTTTCTCCCTCTTCAACATAAGCTCATTCAAAAGCTGCAAAGCCTCTTGATCGTACTCGGATTGTTCGTCCATCATTCGCTGATAATGCAAAGCTTCCATCTGCATTGCTGCTTTCTCTTCTTGAAGCCTATTAATCATTGCCATCGTTTGATTGGCTGCTACAGCAGATGCATTTCTTTCTTCTTCTAGTTCTGCATAGAGAGTTTTCAATGCCTTCCTTTCAGATTTCAGCACTGATTTTAAATTCTCGAGTGTCACCTCGCCGCATTCTATGTCGCTCATTACACTTCCATCCAATGATTCTTCCGTTCCCGACTCTTTCCTCTCAAGTAAAAGTAATTTCTTGTGTAGTTGATGAAGACTATCTAGAGAATTGGGTGTGTCAGGAACTTTTTCTTCCTCATTCTCATTAAGCTCCAATGATGGTGGAAAATGGTTACTTGCTGTTGGCATTCTCACTTCAAGTGACATGTTTTTAAATTCTACAAACTCTTCACCTTTTTCATCACCTAATTACATATTGCAAAATTCATTTTTAAAAACATGAAGAAACAAAAACTCAGCTTATGTATTAGAAAGTTACATTTTTAACAAATCGAAACAACAAAGGCTGAATTATATCAAGAAAGTTCTGTGGATAGAATTGAAGTAAAAGGAGGATAAGAAATTGAAGCTTACCACTATCATGTTGAACACAAATTCTGACTGAGCTAGTAGATGAATCTTCTTGCATTCTTTGATTTGTATCAAAATGTATATCTTGGTCTTCATACTCATCCACTTGTTCCTGATCAGGAATTTCAGTCCCAATTGATACTTCTGCTTCAAATTCCTCACCGTGAGTTTGTGATGCATCATCTTCAGAAGCTACAAGAATTTAAAGAAAGTATTAGATCAATGGTTGCACATAGAAAAATCAAGAAGAATAATATAGAAACTGAATAAACATTTTTTAGAAGGAAAAAATAATTTACAACCTAGAGAAACATTTGAACATAATTCTCCATCTCCATTCATCATTCTTTCCATGTTTGTTTCAACATTATCATCCTCGGTCAAGTCTTCATCTTTTTGAGCAAATCTCAAATCTTGATAATACTGCTCCAAATTTTCTTCTACTTTGGAGACATTTTTATCCTCTTGACATGAAAATTCTGCCACAATGTCACCAGAAATGTGCCAATTGGCAATAACTGGTTCAGCTTCTGCATCAGTAGTACTCATACCAAAATCCAGAATAAAATCTTCACTGCCATTAAACCGTTCATCCCCAACCTTATTAAATCTACTTTGATTTTCATTTTCTGTGGCAGTGGAATCAACCATTTCAACAGGAATCAAACTGCAATCATCACCGTGAATGAAAAAATCAAGATGTTTAGGCTGAATTTCCTCACTTTTCTCAACTTCAACATCATCATCCTTAACCTTTGGAAAATTCAATTTCAAGGCTTCATCTTCCAAGGTTTCATTTTTTTCTTTCCCAACACCAAATTCCACCTTGAAAATATCACCAACGATGGTTTCTTTGACACCATCACAAACAGAACAAGCACAACTCTCCTCTGCCTCCTCGTCTTTTCTACATGAATCCTTTTCAACCTCAAACACCATATGATTTTTTCCACTGTTTTCTTCAGTATTCTGTTGATTTTCATGATGATCAAGTACAAAATCTGATCTGCTGTGATCTGACACATGATTACCATCACCAACCTCTTCTTTGATCATATTCTGATTCAGTTCATAATCCAAAATGTTCATAGAAGGATTAATCAAAATACAAGGAGGGTAGAATCTGCTATCAAAGTTAACACCACAGCATGAACATTTCAAACCCTCCTCAACTTTTTCAAATACCTTTTCATCATCACCTTCAATCATTCCTATTTTCTTCATCCATGGAAAAAAACCAAAACTTTGAGACAAGTCAACATGCTTTTGTTTTGAAGAAGATGAACAATCCTCACACATATTATCTGATTCAGCAAGTTTGTGATGATTTGAACAAAACCCTAATTTTGAAATCTCAACAGCATGAGCTTCACATACAAGATCTCTACAAGGGTTTTTCATGTTACTTTTTCCAGACTCAATGATATGATCAATTCTTGTACACCACATGCAGGGTCTTTTGAGGCCAAAATAATCAGCAAACTTTATGATCAAATAAGAAAAAAGTGAATTTAGAAGAAGAAGAATGATGAGAATCCATTCAAGGATTGCATAGACTAGAACAAGGGTGATTTTGTTGGTGTTTCTGTGTAACATGGTTGCAAATTTGTTAGCAGCCATGGTTGATCCTTTGTGTTTTTTTGCTATGTACAAAAGAAAAAGGTTTTAAAGAAGAGAGTTTTCAGACAAGATGTTAAAACTGTAATTTGGTGTGTCTGTTTGTGAGAGAAAGAAAGAAAGAGGAGATCAAATGTTGACAGCAAGTTGTTTTATTTAGACTTAGATATAGCCTCTGATTGAATTTAATAGAATGGTAACCAAAAGAAATTTTTTGGGCTTAGAGGGAAAAAGAAATGTTCTTGAGTCAAAAGAAATTAAAGAATTATTGTTTTTTTTTCTTCCACAGATTATTTAATATATAGGACATTAAAAGTAGATATTTTTTTAGTAGATATTTAAATTAAAGTTCATTATTTTATGTAAATTTAATCTGTTTTACTAAATTCATGAGTGACAGTTTTTTCTACGAGTATTATTAATGAAATGTTTTTTGAGATTTATGATCTATAAAATTTAATACTAATTCAACAGCTTCACTAAAAGAAGATTATTGTGAAATTAAACAGTTTTATGTTTTTTTAATAATTAATTTTAAAAATTAGTTGTTAATTTTATTGGTAAGATAAGAGCTTAATCTCACTTAAGCAATTTTGTGTGGCAGGAGAAAATGTGAAACAACTTTTCATATGTAATCAGTGCTTTATGTGGATTAGTGTCTTCTAGGAATTGAAGTTGTTTGTTTGGAATGAGTTTTTTTCCAAGGTCTAGAATTTTGTGCGACAGAAAATGTTACTTTTGACAATCTTGCCAGCTCTACTTGAAATTTTTGTATTGAGGCAGAAAATGAAATGGGCCCCAACAAACCACACACATGAGTTGGTGGACCAGTCTCAAAGTAGGGGGTGGGACCAGTTACGGCTGCAGATGCTTGTATTGATTATGTGGGTATGCTTCCAAATAAACTCTGTTTTTATATTTATTAATTAATATTAATATAATATATAATACAGGCTCCTTCCAACCAATGGTTTTATCCAATTTCTCTGTATTAAATCAACTTCTATATTCTACAAGATACCTCACTATCATTAATTTTTATTTATTACAATGGAAGAGTATTAAACTATGCATAATACATAATTTAGATATTTAAGTTATATATAAAATTTTATATTTATTCGTCTTTTATTTTAATTTTTATTTAATTGAAATTTTTAACCTTTTAAGCTTTTTATATCATTCTCCATTGATAAAATCAAGGCAGTGGATTATATGATACAATCGATCCGGCTGAGTTATTCATGAAAAGCCATTTCTTTTCAACAATGTTTTTGTGATGTGGCCAATAATGTTCTATTGTTGTTTCAGAAATTTACTTTCGAAAAATAACAATGCCACCGATAAAATTACTGGGATGAGTCGCGGACTAGGTCGCTCTCTTTAAGACGTTTCGAGGCACTGCCCAAATTGTGCAAGGCAGACTATCAACCACGAAGTCCCCAGGATAAAACAGCCCAGTTACACTGTACCGGATTTCTACTGCACTGTAGAAAACCGATGTAGAATTACACCCTCTGTATGGCAGTCGAATGACTGACACTCTAATATAGCACGAAGGCTACTCAAGAAAATAGAAGAAGAAGAATAATAACGGGGGAGAAGTGAGAAAAGCCTCAGACACGGAGAGCTTTTGGTGTGTCTTTCCAAATGAAGTGAGCTCTCTATTTATAGAGGAGTTCAGCAACTGGATCTGTGAAAAAAGGGGGATCCAAGAAGCACGAAGTCAAACAGCTGACTTCCAAAATCGTGCCTCAGAAGTAGGGAACGTGGCTCAGAAATAGGAAACGTGATTTGACTAGGCTTCTTGACCGGGCAATAGGTTACACGTGGGGAAGACCAAACAATTAGGGTTTTGACCGGGCAATTAACAGCAGCTTAGTCCCATTAGGTCTTTGACTAGGCAAAAACAGAGGATTAGTCTGTTTAGGATTTGACTGGATCAGAACATTGACTTTGACTTAACGGATGGCTGTTTCGTAATTAACGCAAGCATATAATTAATTAATTAAAATAAATAATTAATTTCCATATGTTTAAAAAATTTAATACACCACAAACCAAACCAAACCAAACCGAACCGAACCGAACCGAACCGAACCGAACCGAGCCAAGCCAAGCCAAGCCAAGCCATGCCATGCCTTGCCTTGCCTCGCCGGGCCGGGCCGAGCCGAGCCGAGCCGGCCGGGCGGGCGGCGGCGGCGCGCGCGCGTGTGTGCGCGTGTGGTGGTCCATTTGCTTGCGTTCTCCCTCCTTCACAAAATTGGGGTACCCCTTGGGGCCCAACCCAAGTGTGAAAGTAACACCTTATAAAGGCTTTAAATGAGTGTGTTCCCTCCTATGTGGGACTTCTCATTTTTCAATTCACAACCATATTAAAAGCCATCATCAATGCTTCCATCATTTCCAACAATCCCCCACTTGAATTTAAAAATAGGTTCTTGAATAGCGTCAAACGCTTCTATAAGATTATGCATAAACAAAGGTGTCTTTTGACTTGAACCTTTGCGTAGTAAGTAAGATTCAGATTCAACAAGAGTGACTCGTAGTCTTGAACTCTATCTCTGACATCAAACCCACACATAACCTTTTCATTAGGTGTATTCTCAAAAGCCCGTGCATTTAGGGCCATGCACGTGTATCCCAGTGTAGTGAACGTTCTAGGAATTCTGCCTTAAAATTCCATAGGAAGCGGCCCCCACTTCCACATTCACATAGGTGAGTCTATCAAGAGTACTCCTGTAGCTAGGTACTCCACTCCACATGAAGTATAGATCTCATTAAGAGTTTCTATTATCTCATCCTTTCATCGCTTCAGGACTCATGCTTCCTTCATATATTAAGTAGCATGTTCATCTCATATCACTGTGACTTGTTATTACCCATTGAACCTAATTCTTGGGATCTCCAGTCTTTTAGGTCGGGTTACCATCACAAGTGACTCATCAATCTAAAGGCAGTAGTCCCATCCTTTTGGATGTATTTTGGACTTTCTCTCTAGCTAATCCTTTCGTCAAAGGATCTGCTAAATTTTCATCAGTGCGTACATGATCCACTATAACAGCTCCTTTAGACAGTAATTCTCTAACTGTGCTGTGCTTACGACGAATTTGTCTTCTTTTACCGTTGTAATAACGATTCTCAATTTTTGCAATAGATGCATTTGTCACTTTCATTCACTTTGAACTCATTCGACAAGATTAAATTATCAAACTTTTCATGCCATTGCTTTGGAGCTTGTTTAAGACCATACAGAGATTTATCTAACTTACAGACCTTGTTTTCTTGTCCATGAATTACAAAACCTTCAGGTTGTTCCATATAAATTTCTTCTTCCAAGTCACCATTTAAGAAAGCTGTTTTAACATCCATCTGGTGTATCACCAGGTTATGTATAGCCGCTAGTGATATTAGCACTCTAATGGATGTTAGTCTAGTGACTGGTGAAAAAGTGTCGAAGAAATCTATATTTTCTCTTTGTCTAAAACCTTTGGCTACAAGGCGTGCCTTGTATTTATCAATTGATCCATCGGGTTTTAGTTTCTTTTTCAAAATCCATTTACAACCTATAGGTTTGCAACCAGGAGGCAAGTCTACTAAATGCCAGGTCTTGTTAGAGTCTAGAGAATCCATTTCATCATTAATAGCTTCTTGCCATAAATCTGCATCCAGAGATGATAGAGCTTCTTTGAGATTTGCAGGATCCTCTTCTACATTATACGCCATGTATTCTGGTCCATAATCTTTAGCAACTCTTACTCTCTTACTCCTTCGAGGTTCAATTTCGTCTTGTTTGTTGCTATCAGTATTTCTTATCACCGGGAGTTGACTGGATTCGCTGCCCCCACTATTTCTTGATTTAAAAGGGAATTTATTTTCGTAGAAGTCAACATCATTTGACTCTATGATCACTTTCGCATTTAGGTCATAAAACCTATACGCTTTACTGTTTACTGCATATCCTATGAAGACACATTCATAGGCTCTGCTTGCGAGTTTAATTCGCTTGGGATCGGGGATTCTGACATAGGCCAGACAACCCCATGTTTGAAGATAAGACAAGTTGGGCTGTCTTTTCTTCATTATCTCATAAGGAGATGTTTTGCTTTTAGATTTTGGTACTCTATTCAAAACATAGCAAACAGTCAAAATAATTTCCCCCCACCAGTGAGATGCAGCACCAGAATTAAGCATAATAGCAACAACTAATTCAGTAAAAGTCCTATTCTTTCTTTCAGCTTTACCATTCATTTCAGGTGAATATGGTGCAGTAGTTTCATGTATAATTCCATGGGTTTTGTAAAAGTCATTAAACAAACTAGAATCATACTCTGTTCCTCTATCACTACGAAACCTCTTAATCTTTTTACTAAATTGATTTTCAATTTCATTTACAAAAATCTTAAACATGTCAAGCGCATCACTTTTATTTTTCATCAGATATACAAAAGTAAAATCAGAGCAATCATCAATAAAAGTTATGAAATAACGTTTTCCATTTCTAGTCATCGTTCCATCAAGTTCACATATATCAGAATGTATTAAATCTAGGGGTTCAGATTCTCTAATTACTGATTTATGTGATTTCTTTGTTATTTTAGCTTGACTACAAAAATCACATTTTTCGAAATCTTTTGGGGATAACTTTGGAATTAAACCTAAATTACTTAAATTCGAAATAATATTTTTGTTCATATGACAGAGTCTAGCATGCCAAATATTAAAATCACACAACATGTAAGCAGAAGGAGAAATTTTATTCAATTCAACATTCAATTTAAACATGCCATCAGTGGCGTACCCTTTCCCTACAAAAATACCATTCTTAGAAATGGTGTACAAATCAGCCCCTATAGATTGAGTGAACCCTGCCTTATTGAGAAGAAACCCCGAAACCAGATTCTTCCTTATTTCTGGAGTGTGCATGACATCCTTCAGAATTAAGGTTTTTCCAGATGTGAATGTAAGTTCCACATCTCCAATACCAGCAACATTAGTGGTGTGGGAATCTCCCAACAACACTTTCTTATCTTCAGCATCCGAGTATGTTTTAAACATAGCACGATCATAGCAGACATGGCGAGAGGCGCCAGTGTCTATCCACCATCCATCTGATCCACCTACAAGGTTGATCTCAGTTATCATAGCAATGAATTGCTCTTCTGTCAAGTTAGCCTGATTTGCAGGGCCTGACTTGTTCCTGCACTTGCGTGCCATATGACCCTCTTTCCCACAATTGAAACAAGTAAATGGGAGAGGGCCATTTCTAGGAGGTGGAGGTGGTTGCTGTCTGGCTGTAGGGACCTTTGGAGGGTTCCCATTCTTGTTGCTGTTCTTAGAAGAGCGATGCTGATTCTTTAGTTGTTTGCCGTTTGGCTTCAGCACTGCTCCGATGAATTTCTTTTTCTTCTTATTTGTCACAAGAAGAACTTCCTCTTTCTGGTCTTGCTTACGAGATTCCTCCTCAATTCTAAGGCGAGTTATCAAGCTTTCTAGTGAAAATTCTTTGGTTTTGTGCCTAAGAGAATTTTTAAAATCTTTCCAAGCAGGGGGTAATTTGTCAATAATAACAGCAATTTGAAACTGTTCATTTAGAGACATACCTTCAGTGATTATCTCGTGAGCTATCTTCTGGATTTCGTGAGACTGAGCTTCCACTGATCTGTCATCTGTCATCTGATATTTGAGGTAGCGGCTCACAGCATACTTTTTAGCTCCAGCTTCCTCAGTATCATATTTCTTCTTTAGAGCATCCCAAACCTGTCGAGCAGTATTGCTGTCGGAACTGTAGTAATCATACAGATCATCAGCAAGTCCATTAAGAATATAATTCTTACATAAGTAATCATTATGTTCCCATTGGGTTAATTCAGCAGCTATCTTATCCTTTTCTCTTTGTTCAGCTTTTTCTGGAACAACCGGGATATCATCCTTCAGAACGTTGGCAAGTTTCTTTGTGGTTAGAAAAAATAACATCTTTTGTTTCCAACGTTTAAAGTGACTGCCCTCAAACCTAAACGGTTTGTTGAAGTCAGAAGCAGAAGCAGAAGAACCTGTTCCAGTAATTTCGTCGGTAGACATGGCAGTTTGAAAACGACTTAAAATTGTTGTTTCAGAAATTTACTTTCGAAAAATAACAATGCCACCGATAAAATTACTGGGATGAGTCGCGGACTAGGTCGCTCTCTTTAAGACGTTTCGAGGCACTGCCCAAATTGTGCAAGGCAGACTATCAACCACGAAGTCCCCAGGATAAAACAGCCCAGTTACACTGTACCGGATTTCTACTGCACTGTAGAAAACCGATGTAGAATTACACCCTCTGTATGGCAGTCGAATGACTGACACTCTAATATAGCACGAAGGCTACTCAAGAAAATAGAAGAAGAAGAATAATAACGGGGGAGAAGTGAGAAAAGCCTCAGACACGGAGAGCTTTTGGTGTGTCTTTCCAAATGAAGTGAGCTCTCTATTTATAGAGGAGTTCAGCAACTGGATCTGTGAAAAAAGGGGGATCCAAGAAGCACGAAGTCAAACAGCTGACTTCCAAAATCGTGCCTCAGAAGTAGGGAACGTGGCTCAGAAATAGGAAACGTGATTTGACTAGGCTTCTTGACCGGGCAATAGGTTACACGTGGGGAAGACCAAACAATTAGGGTTTTGACCGGGCAATTAACAGCAGCTTAGTCCCATTAGGTCTTTGACTAGGCAAAAACAGAGGATTAGTCTGTTTAGGATTTGACTGGATCAGAACATTGACTTTGACTTAACGGATGGCTGTTTCGTAATTAACGCAAGCATATAATTAATTAATTAAAATAAATAATTAATTTCCATATGTTTAAAAAATTTAATACACCACAAACCAAACCAAACCAAACCGAACCGAACCGAACCGAACCGAACCGAACCGAGCCAAGCCAAGCCAAGCCAAGCCATGCCATGCCTTGCCTTGCCTCGCCGGGCCGGGCCGAGCCGAGCCGAGCCGGCCGGGCGGGCGGCGGCGGCGCGCGCGCGTGTGTGCGCGTGTGGTGGTCCATTTGCTTGCGTTCTCCCTCCTTCACAAAATTGGGGTACCCCTTGGGGCCCAACCCAAGTGTGAAAGTAACACCTTATAAAGGCTTTAAATGAGTGTGTTCCCTCCTATGTGGGACTTCTCATTTTTCAATTCACAACCATATTAAAAGCCATCATCAATGCTTCCATCATTTCCAACAATCCCCCACTTGAATTTAAAAATAGGTTCTTGAATAGCGTCAAACGCTTCTATAAGATTATGCATAAACAAAGGTGTCTTTTGACTTGAACCTTTGCGTAGTAAGTAAGATTCAGATTCAACAAGAGTGACTCGTAGTCTTGAACTCTATCTCTGACATCAAACCCACACATAACCTTTTCATTAGGTGTATTCTCAAAAGCCCGTGCATTTAGGGCCATGCACGTGTATCCCAGTGTAGTGAACGTTCTAGGAATTCTGCCTTAAAATTCCATAGGAAGCGGCCCCCACTTCCACATTCACATAGGTGAGTCTATCAAGAGTACTCCTGTAGCTAGGTACTCCACTCCACATGAAGTATAGATCTCATTAAGAGTTTCTATTATCTCATCCTTTCATCGCTTCAGGACTCATGCTTCCTTCATATATTAAGTAGCATGTTCATCTCATATCACTGTGACTTGTTATTACCCATTGAACCTAATTCTTGGGATCTCCAGTCTTTTAGGTCGGGTTACCATCACAAGTGACTCATCAATCTAAAGGCAGTAGTCCCATCCTTTTGGATGTATTTTGGACTTTCTCTCTAGCTAATCCTTTCGTCAAAGGATCTGCTAAATTTTCATCAGTGCGTACATGATCCACTATAACAGCTCCTTTAGACAGTAATTCTCTAACTGTGCTGTGCTTACGACGAATTTGTCTTCTTTTACCGTTGTAATAACGATTCTCAATTTTTGCAATAGATGCATTTGTCACTTTCATTCACTTTGAACTCATTCGACAAGATTAAATTATCAAACTTTTCATGCCATTGCTTTGGAGCTTGTTTAAGACCATACAGAGATTTATCTAACTTACAGACCTTGTTTTCTTGTCCATGAATTACAAAACCTTCAGGTTGTTCCATATAAATTTCTTCTTCCAAGTCACCATTTAAGAAAGCTGTTTTAACATCCATCTGGTGTATCACCAGGTTATGTATAGCCGCTAGTGATATTAGCACTCTAATGGATGTTAGTCTAGTGACTGGTGAAAAAGTGTCGAAGAAATCTATATTTTCTCTTTGTCTAAAACCTTTGGCTACAAGGCGTGCCTTGTATTTATCAATTGATCCATCGGGTTTTAGTTTCTTTTTCAAAATCCATTTACAACCTATAGGTTTGCAACCAGGAGGCAAGTCTACTAAATGCCAGGTCTTGTTAGAGTCTAGAGAATCCATTTCATCATTAATAGCTTCTTGCCATAAATCTGTATCCAGAGATGATAGAGCTTCTTTGAGATTTGCAGGATCCTATTCTACATTATACGCCATGTATTCTGGTCCATAATCTTTAGCAACTCTTACTCTCTTACTCCTTCGAGGTTCAATTTCGTCTTGTTTGTTGCTATCAGTATTTCTTATCACCGGGAGTTGACTGGATTCGCTGCCCCCACTATTTCTTGATTTAAAAGGGAATTTATTTTCGTAGAAGTCAACATCATTTGACTCTATGATCACTTTCGCATTTAGGTCATAAAACCTATACGCTTTACTGTTTACTGCATATCCTATGAAGACACATTCATAGGCTCTGCTTGCGAGTTTAATTCGCTTGGGATCGGGGATTCTGACATAGGCCAGACAACCCCATGTTCGAAGATAAGACAAGTTGGGCTGTCTTTTCTTCATTATCTCATAAGGAGATGTTTTGCTTTTAGATTTTGGTACTCTATTCAAAACATAGCAAACAGTCAAGATAATTTCCCCCCACCAGTGAGATGCAGCACCAGAATTAAGCATAATAGCAACAACTAATTCAGTAAAAGTCCTATTCTTTCTTTCAGCTTTACCATTCATTTCAGGTGAATATGGTGCAGTAGTTTCATGTATAATTCCATGGGTTTTGTAAAAGTCATTAAACAAACTAGAATCATACTCTGTTCCTCTATCACTACGAAACCTCTTAATCTTTTTACTAAATTGATTTTCAATTTCATTTACAAAAGTCTTAAACATGTCAAGCGCATCACTTTTATTTTTCATCAGATATACAAAAGTAAAATCAGAGCAATCATCAATAAAAGTTATGAAATAACGTTTTCCATTTCTAGTCATCGTTCCATCAAGTTCACATATATCAGAATGTATTAAATCTAGGGGTTCAGATTCTCTAATTACTGATTTATGTGATTTCTTTGTTATTTTAGCTTGACTACAAAAATCACATTTTTCGAAATCTTTTGGGGATAACTTTGGAATTAAACCTAAATTACTTAAATTCGAAATAATATTTTTGTTCATATGACAGAGTCTAGCATGCCAAATATTAAAATCACACAACATGTAAGCAGAAGGAGAAATTTTATTCAATTCAACATTCAATTTAAACATGCCATCAGTGGCGTACCCTTTCCCTACAAAAATACCATTCTTAGAAATGGTGTACAAATCAGCCCCTATAGATTGAGTGAACCCTGCCTTATTGAGAAGAAACCCCGAAACCAGATTCTTCCTTATTTCTGGAGTGTGCATGACATCCTTCAGAATTAAGGTTTTTCCAGATGTGAATGTAAGTTCCACATCTCCAATACCAGCAACATTAGTGGTGTGGGAATCTCCCAACAACACTTTCTTATCTTCAGCATCCGAGTATGTTTTAAACATAGCACGATCATAGCAGACATGGCGAGAGGCGCCAGTGTCTATCCACCATCCATCTGATCCACCTACAAGGTTGATCTCAGTTATCATAGCAATGAATTGCTCTTCTGTCAAGTTAGCCTGATTTGCAGGGCCTGACTTGTTCCTGCACTTGCGTGCCATATGACCCTCTTTCCCACAATTGAAACAAGTAAATGGGAGAGGGCCATTTCTAGGAGGTGGAGGTGGTTGCTGTCTGGCTGTAGGGACCTTTGGAGGGTTCCCATTCTTGTTGCTGTTCTTAGAAGAGCGATGCTGATTCTTTAGTTGTTTGCCGTTTGGCTTCAGCACTGCTCCGATGAATTTCTTTTTCTTCTTATTTGTCACAAGAAGAACTTCCTCTTTCTGGTCTTGCTTACGAGATTCCTCCTCAATTCTAAGGCGAGTTATCAAGCTTTCTAGTGAAAATTCTTTGGTTTTGTGCCTAAGAGAATTTTTAAAATCTTTCCAAGCAGGGGGTAATTTGTCAATAATAACAGCAATTTGAAACTGTTCATTTAGAGACATACCTTCAGTGATTATCTCGTGAGCTATCTTCTGGATTTCGTGAGACTGAGCTTCCACTGATCTATCATCTGTCATCTGATATTTGAGGTAGCGGCTCACAGCATACTTTTTAGCTCCAACTTCCTCAGTATCATATTTCTTCTTTAGAGCATCCCAAACCTGTCGAGCAGTATTGCTGTCGGAACTGTAGTAATCATACAGATCATCAGCAAGTCCATTAAGAATATAATTCTTACATAAGTAATCATTATGTTCCCATTGGGTTAATTCAGCAGCTATCTTATCCTTTTCTGTTTGTTCAGCCTTTTCTGGAACAACGGGGATATCATCCTTCAGAACGTTGGCAAGTTTCTTTGTGGTTAGAAAAAATAACATCTTTTGTTGCCAACGTTTGAAGTGACTGCCCTCAAACCGAAACGGTTTGTTGAAATCAGAAACAGAAGAACCTGTTGCAGTAATTTCGTCGGTAGACATGGCAGTTTGAAAATCGTCTTAAAATTGTTGTTTCAGAAATTTACTTTCGAAAAATAACAATGCCACCGATAAAATTACTGGGATGAGTCGCGGACTAGGTCGCTCTCTTTAAGACGTTTCGAGGCACTGCCCAAATTGTGCAAGGCAGACTATCAACCACGAAGTCCCCAGGATAAAACAGCCCAGTTACACTGTACCGGATTTCTACTGCACTGTAGAAAACCGATGTAGAATTACACCCTCTGTATGGCAGTCGAATGACTGACACTCTAATATAGCACGAAGGCTACTCAAGAAAATAGAAGAAGAAGAATAATAACGGGGGAGAAGTGAGAAAAGCCTCAGACACGGAGAGCTTTTGGTGTGTCTTTCCAAATGAAGTGAGCTCTCTATTTATAGAGGAGTTCAGCAACTGGATCTGTGAAAAAAGGGGGATCCAAGAAGCACGAAGTCAAACAGCTGACTTCCAAAATCGTGCCTCAGAAGTAGGGAACGTGGCTCAGAAATAGGAAACGTGATTTGACTAGGCTTCTTGACCGGGCAATAGGTTACACGTGGGGAAGACCAAACAATTAGGGTTTTGACCGGGCAATTAACAGCAGCTTAGTCCCATTAGGTCTTTGACTAGGCAAAAACAGAGGATTAGTCTGTTTAGGATTTGACTGGATCAGAACATTGACTTTGACTTAACGGATGGCTGTTTCGTAATTAACGCAAGCATATAATTAATTAATTTACAAACCAAACCAAACCAAACCAAGCCATGCCATGCCGGGCCGGGCCGGGCCGAGCCGGCCGGGCGGGCGGCGGCGGCGCGCGTGTGGTGGTCCATTTGCTTGCGTTCTCCCTCCTTCACAAAATTGGGGTACCCCTTGGGGCCCAACCCAAGTGTGAAAGTAACACCTTATAAAGGCTTTAAATGAGTGTGTTCCCTCCTATGTGGGACTTCTCATTTTTCAATTCACAACCATATTAAAAGTCATCATCAATGCTTCCATCATTTCCAACATCTATTAATTAGGAATAGATTTGATAAATAAGGATAAATCTCATATAGAGTATTAGAATGTAAAATTATATTTGAAAATGAACTATTGGGGTTGTATTATATTTAACAAGTAAATCATTTTTATCTAAAATATTCCAAAATTCATTTTGGGAGGTTTTAGCGGTCGAAAGTTTTAACATCACCAAAAAAGCAACTTTCATTTTGAAAACATACTTGAATGAAAAACATTTATTTTGAAATAAGAACTAAATTTTTTTGCAAAAATAGTTTTAATTTTGAAAAGAAAAAAAAATTAATCTAGACAATTTTATTACATAGAATCTTTATATATATATATATATAAACACTTATTTTTTCCGTTGCTCATAATTTTTTGTCTAATTCTTTTGATGATGATCAATTCAACCTCTGATGAAAAATATATGTTTTGGTTCTATTTTATTTCTTCAACAAGTTTAGTAATGAGCATAACAGCTCTGTTGTTCCGACAACGAGAAGAATCTATTATTAGTTTTTTGAGAAATTTTCAAACAAACAATTTCAACAAAATCATTCAATTTCTTATTTTACTATCTTGAACTCTATGTAATTCTCTATATGTAGAGTACATTGAATGTACAAAAAATGCATTTTCCAGAGTTTCCATTATTCATGTTAACATGTACTATAAGAGGAATGTTTTTATGCAACGGTAACGATTTAATAACTATCTTTATAGCTCTATAATGTTTCAACTTATGCTCCTATCTACTATCTGGATATACCAAGAAAGATGTATGATCTAATGAGACTACTATGAAATATTCACTCATGGGTGGGACAATCTCTTATATTATGGTTCATGGTTTCTCTTGGATATATGGTTCAACCAAGGGAGAGATAGAGCTTCAAGAAATAGTGAATGGTCTTATAAAGACACAAATGTATAACTCCCTAGGAATTTCAAGTACACTTATATTCATTATCAAGAAAAAGATGTCTTATGCTTTTGACATTTCAATTAATTTGATGTGAATATGTCTTCTTCGGAAAGAAAAAAAATAAGTCATTTTATTATTATTCATTGTTAATAAAGCTAATAAATTAATTTTTTTATAATTTTTTTTCTTCTTTGCCTCATAAAGATATTGAATAGAATGAACTATTTTTCTTTTCATTGAAATTTTAAAAATGAACATTTAAATATCCTTTAAAAACAAGTAAATAGATTCAAAACATATGAGATGCACTTAATCCTTATGTCGAACAAGCTATAGTATGAATCATAGTTCTAATACTTTAGAATCTATTTATTTTGTATATTATGTGCTCCAGATATTAGAATAAATATATGACGGGATAAAGTCATCTCTATCAAGATAAGATG